>VZRR01013403.1:531298-547978 GCA_013398015.1 Oreocharis arfaki | reverse complement strand
AGCAGTGAGACACAAGTCTTCAAAGGATGCAAAAATCATAGAGAAAATTGACCATATTTGCTGGTTTTAATCCACTTTTTCTCTCTCTGTATCTCTGTGAGAGTGATGCACCATTTATAGATTTTAATTCCTGATACCTCTCCATTAACTATAGTACTTAGGCATTTACCTGGTCAACTGTAGCTGCATTATTGCCCCTATTTGTTCCATTTTTAGCCACCTCCAACCCTGTGTCCCCAGAACCAACAATTCCCTGCTTCCCTGCACTCCTGCTCCAGATGGAGAGCAAGGCAGCAGCTGCTTGGATGAATATCTCAGTGGTGCTGGAGCCTTCCTTGATGCCATTCCTGCTCCTTTTCATGTCTTCAGCAAGTTTTAGCCAGGAAATCCTGGAAATCAAAGCATCGTTGCTGCCCTTCGGGTTCCTATTGCTAATTAATAATATTTTCATTGATGAGAGTCTATAAAAATCAAGATAAGAAAATTCAGAGCCACGTAGAAATGCCGATTACAGGTGGAAAGCTTTACTGCAGAACCTCAGTAAGAATCTACTCAAATCACCAATAAAATCTGCTCGATTTTCCTGCCCACCCAGAGCCCTCACAGAAGAGGATTCAGGGAATTCCCTCCCACCACGGCAGATTTGTGAGCACTTTTGCCTTTTTTTCATGATTATTTGCACTAAATGGGGGGGTCAGAGCCTTGTGGTTTGAGAGAAGGAGATTGGCAGGGCCTCACCTTGGAGAGGAGCTGAGATTGTTGCTCAGAGTAGATATTAAGCCCTTATCATTTAAATATTCAAATAAAAATAGAGGTGAAAAGGCTTCAAATAATTTGCTATTTTCACTAGCTCTGATATTTGCCCATTTGACTTTAATTTTCTTTCTCTTTAAGCGTTAGTCACCTCCCCAACATATTAAAAATCAAGATGAAATAATGGATTTTCAGGTTACTCCAAGGTAACTCTCACCTTACACAGTAATATTTTGATTTTCTCGGGGAATGTGGGAAGTTTGAGAACTCCATACTCAGAATGAGCTCAGTAGAAAAACACAGCTGAGATGTCTCAGCTTCTGCAGACAATTTTGCTTTTTAACACTTTTTTTGCATTAATTAATTTTGAGGATGAGAGGGGACCATTAATGCTCTGACACAGGGGGCACAGCCAGGGGCCTCAGGTTGGGCAGACAAGGCTGACAGCGCTGCAGAGGAAATAAATTGTCGTGGTACTGTGCACTAGAACAGCAATTTTCCCAGAAAGCAGAAAATGTGAAGGCTGAGTAGTGCCAGAAATGGCTCCTTTGCCCCCTTTTCCCTCAGAAAACCATTGTTTGCAAAAGTCAAATGGACACAGAGCAGAAGATGGGCAGAAGTGAAAAATCTGTGATATAGGAAATGCCCCCTGGAATTGGAAGGAGAAGGGGAGTCAGACTGAGGAAAAACTGATGGAGAAATTGTCCTAAGGCAGGGCAGGAATTGTTCATCCTCCCTGTTTTATTAATTCAAGAATGAACCCTCAGCATCAGAACAGAAATTTCTTACAAGCGTTGTGATGGTGTAACATGGAAAATGCAGAGTGAGGAAGAGTTAAGAACCTTAAGTGAGTTTTGTCAGACTCCACTGAACAGCACAAAGTGTCACTCACCGACATTTTGTTTTCCCAGAGGTCTGGGAAAATCCATGTGTGGACTGGACAAATGATTCCAGAGTCACTGGGGACTTGCAGAAGCATGGACACACAAGGGAAAATAAATACATTGGGGGAAAAATGGTGTTAGTGTTATAGAAGCTGCAGGGAATCCATGGGAATGATGGAAAACGGGTCACAGGGTGGCAGTGCCACCAGGACAGGGCCTTGTGCTTGCACCAGTGCAAAGAGAGGGAGTAGGTGACATCTGGAAGCATTTGGAAAAACGTGACCTCCCAGAATCCCAGAATCATTAATGGAAAACCCCTCCAACGTCACCAAGTCCCAGCTGTGCCCCATCCCCACCCTGTCCCCAGCCCAGAGCTCTGAGTGCCACCTCCAGCCCTTCCTGGGACACCTCCAGGGATGGGCACTCCAAACCTCCCTGGGCAGCCCCTGCCAAGGCCTGAGCACCCTTTCCATGGGGAAATTCCTGCTGATGTCCAACCTGAGCCTCCCCTGGCCCAGCCTGAGGCCGTTCCCTCTCCCCTGTCCCTTCTGAAGCACCTGCCAAGTGTTGGATATAAGAAAGCCACGCTTGAAAGGAGTACCCTGGTTTGTAGCTACACCAATTTCTGTAAACAGAGAGGTTTTGTGCATGATTCTGTTTCAGTCTGGCTTTCTGAGCTCTCCCTCTCGCAGCTGGGTGACTCCTGGCAGCTGGCACCCATTAGGTGACATCTGGTGCCTGGGCCTTGCAGGCAGGGACATCTTTGTGGTCTCCTCCTCCCCACAGCCCAGGCGGTGGACGCTGATCCAGTGACCATTTAGCACGACTGGGAGGGGAATCAATGAAAGGACACTGCGATTCCCAGGCTCCTTGCTCCAAGTTTTCTCTCCCTTGAGGAAAATCAATGCAAAACGTGAGCCACTCAGCTGGTATTTCACATCCATGAAGGTACAAGCACAAACACACCCCTGAAAATCTCAAAATGCACGACTGGTGTTTTCTCAGGTGGCTTTTTTCTTTCAAAAATAAATTTTAAAAATAGCTAAAGAAACACGGGCATAAAAATTAAAGCAAAAAAACCCACATCTCACACAAAAACCCAGAAGAAACGAAGAGCTAACAGAGCTCCCCAAATTTTATGAGTAGAAGATCACGGCAGGATTAGCCACAAAGCCTTCAAAAAGTCTCACTAAGGTCACTGTGATTGTCTGGAGAGCAAAGGCTGTTCAGCAGTGATTGCGCTTCAGAACACAAACCACATCCAATAACACCGCCAGCTGTACAAAAACAACTCCAATAAAAAACCTTCGTGCTTCTTTTTGCTCATACTTTTTGAATTTCCTTGTCCAATCATTTCCAGTTGGGGCTGTCCTGGTGCTAAAGAGCTTCCAGTTCCATTACAGAAAAACCTCCAGCTATTGATCGGAGCGTTTCCCACCCCGAGAACCTGGACACGAGGCTTTCAAACCTGTTCTTCTGTGGCAGCAGAGCAGCTGGAAGCATAGGAACTGTTCAGGCTCCTCTCAGAGCATCATTCCTGGCTCCAGAGGTCACCTTTGCTGGGGGGATCATTAATAAGCCGCACATTTTGCAAGGATTAACACCCACTAAACCTTGGCATTTATTCCGGAGAAGGAGATCAATGGGGCACTTTAGCACAGGACTAACAACATCCCTGAGCTGCTTCTTTCCCCCTTTAATCATCTTTGAGGGGGGGTGCAGAGGCAGCAGTTCAGAGGGTTTGTTTTCTGGTTTATTTGTGGAGCTGGGAACTAATTAATCCCCTCGTTATCAAAGCAGAGCCTCTGATTGGGGTTGTCCAAAACTCTGCTCAGTCACTGTGAAATGGAGGCCTGAACAAACCACGTGGAGACAAAGCCTGAAGCTCAGGCAGAGGAAAGAGCTTTGTGGCATACAAACAAGGGATAAAGTAGCCTAATTCTGCTTCTTTGATGGATCTAGTGTGGAGAAAAAAAGAAAGACCAGTAAGCTTTATACTTTGAATTGGGTCTTTTTACACTCAGCAGAAAATCTGTTTGAAAGTTTATCTGTGTTAAACCTGCAGACCCTTTTTTTAGTGTCATCTCACACACATGTAAAGTGTGTAAAACAAAATCTACAAAGTAGATTTTAAAATAAAAGTAAAATAAAATCTTCAAGTAAAATAAAAAGTAAAATCACAAGTAAAAAAAATCACATCACAAGTAAAATAAAATCTACAAAAACTACAGAAGAAACAGCTATTCAATATTAAGGTGTTTTACCCATAATTAACATTATTTTTCATGCATTAATATTCTGTGATATAACCCACAGAGCAAAAACACACAGAGAAGGCACTTAGTGCTCTCTCCAGTTGCAGGGTAAGAGCATGATAAGGATTTAAAAATGATATTTATAAAAATATTTATGCAAAAAGGTAAAAAATGTGAACATTGCTTCCAGAGCAAATTCCTTTCCTTTTTCTGGGAGGCTGCAGGAACAATGATCTTGTACCACCCCCCTTCCTCGTGGTGATCACTTGCCCAGAAGGCATCAAGAACTCAGGTTGGTTTGGTTTAGTTTGGTTGGCTTTTCTTTGCGGTTTCTCTGCTCCAGTACCAAACTTTCATAATTCAGAGTGCACTAATCCATTTTTGGGGGATTTCAAGACCTCTTTTTGGCAAGAGCAGAGAATCCATTTCCCCTTGCGCTGTTCAACTACCGAGCCTGTCCAGCAGCTCAATTCACTTCACAGCACATCTGACTTTTTACAAAGCAAGTGAATTATGATGGATTTTTGCCCTCAGGTTGCCAATATCTGTCTCTGACAAGACTTCAAGGAATATTCACGAGACAAAGGTGGTGTAACTGCATGAATCTGAAATCACATCGCCTCTGTATTGAAAAACAATCGCAAGGTTGCGTGCATGAAAAATTATGTTGAAATTTACTTTAGAACGTGTCTGACAGGACTGGGGGGGAAATGAAGCCAATAATCTGGGAAACGTTTACTGAATTAGCACTGTAAAATTAATTAATTCGATCTTACTTGAGCAGTGCCCTGGATTCACAAAGATGAGCACCCTGGGATAGTGGAAGGTGTCCCTGCCCATGGCAGGAGGTTGGAATGAGATGATCTTTTAGGTCCCTTCCAACCCAAACCCTCCTGGGATCCTGTGATTTAGAACTTTAGAGTAACCAAAACTCTCTGCATGGAGTGAACACCAAAGAGCAATTTAGGTTGGTTAATGGATGAATTTTGGAGCAGAAGCTGGCACTGACTGAATAAAGCACCTCCTGGGGTGGCATCATATTCCTTCATTTAAAAAAAACCTCATTTTGGGCCTTAAATTTTGCCTTTGTGGTCGCAGGGATTTGCCCTTGAGCAAGTTGACGCTCGTGCACAGAGGAGAGTTTAGATCATGTTAGTCCTTGATCTAATTCAGTTTAAGAGTTGCTACAGACATCCTGGGTTTATCTCCTCTGTCTAAAGCAGAGATAGAAAAGCTGACAGAGCCACGGGGAGCTGGAAGGCTCCGGCTCCTGCAGGCACGGTGACAAAACCCCACGAGTATCATTCCGAGGCATCTCCAATTTCCACCGAGGAAACAGAGGAGAAAGCGTCTTCCAGACCGAGTTTTTGCAAGAGACACCTTGGCTCAACTTCTAATTCCCTCCTGTCTCCCAGCCCGTGCTCCTGATTCTCTCCTGTCTGCTTTATAGACCAGATCCTATCTCCCAGGTATTTTTAGCCTACGACAGCGTCCTGAAAGCTACACAAGGACATCGTGCACTTCATCCTGAGACAGAGAAACTTTTGTCGCTCCAGAGCCAGCTTCTGAGGTGGCTGGAGGCCCATCCCAGGCTGCTGAGGATGCTCCAGGCTCAGCCCAGCTTGCAGGAGTTGTCTGTGCCCTGACACTGTCCAAACTCCAAGAGGAGCAGCCCTTCCTTAATGGTGGAAAAGTTTTGTTGAGGGGATTTCTGCCAGCTGGAAACACCACAAGGTCCCAGAGGTTCAGTTGGGGTTTTTTGATCATCAGTCTTTGCTTTTGTTTCTTTTTTTTTCAAATGTGGGTTTTTTTCTGATAGAATGTCGCAAGTCTTCAAAAGCAAAATATTTGACAAAAAATGTTGATCTCCATGAATTCTGTTTTGACAGAGTATTGGGCAAACCCACAATGTTTGGGTAACATGTAAATGTTTTATCCTGACCTCGAGGAAAAGACTGTTTTAATATTCAAATTTATCATCACTTTCTGTGTCATTTCTCAAAGATATGGGTTGAATCTTTAATAGGATATAAGATAGTTCAGAGAAATCTAAATTGGAACTTTGCAAGTTCTAATAAAAAAGAAAATTCAGATGTTCAGAAGCTCAAAATTCAGCCACTGAAGTGTTACAGTCTTGAATGAAAAAATTGCCACCACAGAAAGGTTTGGGTCGGGAGGGACCTCAAAGCCCATCCAGTGCCACCCCTGCCATGGGCAGGGACACCTTCCACTGTCCCAGGCTGCTCCCAGCCCCAATGTCCAGCCTGGCCTTGGGCACTGCCAGGGAGCCAGGGGCAGCCACAGCTGCTCTGGGCACCCTGTGCCAGGGCCTGCCCACCCTCACAGGGAATAATTCCCTCCCAATATCCCATCCAGCCCTGCCCTCTGGCAGTGGAAGCCATTCCCTGTGTCCTGTCCCTCCATCCCTTGTCCCGAGTCCCTCTCCAGCTCTCCTGGAGCCCCTTCAGGCCCTGACAGGGGCTCTGAGCTCTCCCTGGAGCCTTCTCCAGGATAAGCACCTCCAGCTCTCCCAGCCTGGCTCCACAGAGATGTTGAAATGAACAATTAACCTTCTGAAGAGAAATTTCTAAAAAAAATTTTCCATTCTCAGTTGGAAATTGAAAAGTTTTAAGAGCATTAATTTCCTCAGCAATGGAGAAATTCTGTTCCCAGTCTTGTTAGACAACGAATGCATAAGGAAATTCTTTTATTTTGACTTAGAAAAGGCCAAATTTTTAATAAACTTTTAAAATTGGCTACGAGAAGCTTGGGTTAATCTGTTGCAAGTAACTTTTAGTCTATTTACTCTTGATACCACTTAGAAAAAGCCCTGTAATTGTTTAAAAGAAAAATTTAATGAGGAAATACCTAAAATTCCATTTTAAATTTTATTCCTAATTAAAAACAGAGCTGCTAATTATAATGCCTATCTCCTTTAGAAGGTGCTGCAAGGCTTAATTAATTGTCGGTAAAGCTCATTTGAGAAGCCCACAGGATGGAAGTGTAAAATTGTTTATGTTAATCAGGAGGAGGCTCTGAGAGCTCTGAACGGGGCTGGCAGGGGCTGCTGGGCACCTGTGGGGGCATTCCAGGAGTTCCCACGTCCTGTTCTCCCCATTTCACAAACCAAGAGCGGGCCAGGGCAGCTGAGGTGCTTCCAACACCATAAGAGAAGTCTCTGAGAGGGCTGGAGGGGGACTGGGGACATGGGATGGAGGGACAGGACACAGGGAATGGCTTCCCGCTGTCCCAGGGCAGGGTTAGATGGGATACTGGGAAGGAATTCCTGGCTGGGAGGGTGGGCAGGCCCTGGAATGGAATTCCCAGAGAAGCTGTGGCTGCCCCTGGATCCCTGGCAGTGCCCAAGGCCAGGCTGGACAGGGCTTGGGGCACCCTGGGACAGTGGAAGGTGTCCCTGCCCATGGCAGGGGTGGCACTGGATGGGCTTTAGGGTCTGTCCCAACCCAAACCACTCTGGGATTCCATGATGAACTCAAGTAACTTTCCCTCACTAACAGAAGGACTCTCCCCAGCCTTTTCCCTGCTGAAACAGTCCCAAGAGGGAAAATGGAAATCTAAGAAAGTTTGAAGTTCATATCAGAATTTGTGTCTGTGGACCTTACACAAGCAAATGTCCCCGCCTTTTTATGTTTAAATTTGTTTAATATGTACCCTAGGAAGGGGCAGTTCAGCGTTTCAGGAGGTCGCTGAGTGCGGGGATGTGATTCAAGAGAGATCTCCCACCCCACGGGCAAACCTCACAGAGCTCAGGACACCATTGTGGGGACCAGGACTAAACAAAACTGTTCCCACTCGTGTTCTGAACCCAATCCCGTGTAGTGACCCAGTTTCAGAGGAGAGAGGTTTGCGATTACCTGACAGGAGCTCATATTTGTACGAGAGGAGCAGCAAGAGCACATTTAATCTTTCATGCTCCGCTCTGACAGCTGCGCTTTCGCTCGCTCAGCTTTCTTGAAGGATGAGCCAGGCAGAGCTAATTTTTACACATCCCGAATTTCCAGACAGGGATATGCATGAACTGTAGGAGCTGTTTATCTGATTGAGGCACTAATTGTGTGGGTCCTAGCTCGAGCAGCGCGGGGAAGGCAGCGCATTTCACGCTTAATACCGGGGAAGAGGCACGCAATGCTCAGCGGATAAAGGGCTCGTGGTCCCAGCTGGGAAAACAGTTCCATTATCTCCCAGCTGCACAGACCTTCCATACGGCTCCGTTCCGCCTCGCTGAACGCTCTGCCTTGCCGAGAGCTCCACGCTGTCCTGCAGGAAATTGTAAAGATCCTGAGACATTCGGCTGCTCAGAGCTGTAAGTACGGAGCCGTGCCGGCTGCTGCAGTGTGGATGGTGCCGGGGAGCTGCGTTTGCCGGGCTGGGTTTTTATCCTTCCTCGCTCGTTTGCATTTGCATAAGGGGGGCAGAGAAGGGGGGGAAATTCGCTGCCTTATTTCTGCTGCGTGTCTGGAAATGGCTGATGCTCCAAATGTGCGCGTTCTGGGCAGTAAAGGACGCGTGGAATGGATTTGTATGCGTGTGAGGGCTGAGGCAAGCAGAGCCCAGACTGTGCTGGCCACAGGCACCACAGGTACATCTCCGAGGCTATCACAGCTCTGTGCTGCAGTGAAACGGGCAACACAGAGCATGACAGTGCTGATTTTGGCACTTTCAGATGACTTTCTAGAGCGTATTAAAAGCTGAAATGGGTAGTGAGAGCCTAACCTCGTTTTTGCCAGCTGAAGCTGGAAAAGCAGTAAACATAAATCTGCAGGAAAACGTAGGTAAGTCCTAAAAAGAAAGTTTTTCCCTGTTGCTCATTTGAATCGTCAAAGGGAAATACAAAGCCTGTTCTGAACTTTGGGTCTGCATCCAGAGATTTGCAGGAGCGTTAGTTTGGGTGTTGTTATTTATTTACACTGCATGACACAGCTTTAAAGGATGTGACACTTCATCAAAAGTTTGGGAAGTCGGTGGTTCCAGAAACAAGTGCCTGGCTAGAACTTTCTGTTAAATCCTATATTCCCATGGGGCTTTTTGGGTGAATCCTTGGATTCAGGCAGTTGTTGAATGTGGAAAGGGCTCCTCCAGCAGCTTTTGCACAAGCAGGATGCTCCAAGCTGACGATTTCCTGCAGCATTTATGGAGCTGAATGATCAAGCAAGATGCAAACACTGTGTCAATAACAGCTATGTGTCCTTTTATCAGCACTGCAACCCTTTGCAGATAAATATTGTGAGTAAAAATCTGAATATTTCCTCCCTTGAAGCAGCATTTCCACCTCCCCTCCTTTTATTTTCCTCCCCCAAAGAGAGGAGCTCGTGACTTCCACACAAAGTTCTGAAAGTTCAGAGAATTTTTCCGTGTGTGCCACTAAACCCTGCGGTGTTTGTGATTCCAGGCACCTCGTCCCCACAAATAACCCATCTCCATCAGCCAGCTTTGCCTTTGGTGCTCCAGAGGCACTGTGTCAGTGTTTCACATTCCTGGAGCCTCTGCTTCACAGGTTTTATGACACAAAAAAGTCCCAAATCAGTACCTATATGAAGTTAGCAGCAACCATAGATCACATTTTAGTGTGTAAAAAAAAGAAAAATAAAACCCCCCAATGTTTGCAGCTGCGGGTTTCAAGTGCTGGTGAGCGACTGCTGGCCATGCATTGCAAGTTTTACCTTCCATGCTGAGGATAAAATTATAAATAATCCATAACAACTTAAGTGCTTTAAATCAAGCAGGAGCCATGTCTCTTTTCCTTTGCTTCCAGCTTTATGGCCACTATTAAAAAGGTTTGTGGTGCATAATAAGCTACCCTAAAATTAATTTTGTGCCATTGAAACAAGTATTTCCCTCACAGAACAAAGTGCCCAAGGGGTCTTGAAACACAAAGCTGGGTGGCTCAAAGCGCTGTTTGTGTTTGGAATGAGAATTTTCATTAGAAGATATTTTGAGATTGTGTGGGAATAGAGCAGCTCTACAAAACAGCATCAAATTTGTATTTCCCCGCCCAAAACTGTGTTAGCTGCATGTTACTGCAATATTCCTTCTGTTTAAAACTGAGTTTATTGCAGACTGCCACAGATTGGCCTCTGATCACCTTCCTCAGGGACAAAGAGACACAAAAACCATCTTAATGGTGCCCTGCTTGTCCCCAGCCTCTCACTCTGCCCCTGGAGGAGGGAAGACTCTTGCAGAGGAGGAAAACCAGCAAGTCTGGCCCAAAACATCATTTATTCCTTCTTCCCAGAGGCTGCACTCAGAGCTGGTCACAATTCTGTGCTTGGGCAAGTTTGTAGCCTCATCTGTGCCAGAGGGAACCTCTGCAGAAGTGGAGACAGAAAGAAACCCAGGCCCAGTTTTACAGCTACCACTCCCTGTGTGGTGAAAACCATCCCTGGGACACTGAGAAAAAAAACCCCAGGCACAGCAGAATTTAGGTGATTAGGTGACCTTATCTGCATCCAAAAACTATCAGACTGCACAAATCTCTTATTTGCACAAAGGCTTTCCCCAAGCGCAGAGTACGCAAGGGAAAAACGCACACCTTAAAAAGAGAACAAAGCACCTTCAAGTGGCTTAATCGCAGTAAATAAGAACAACCCCTATCAAAATAGATCAGGGCACTGGTGATGCCTCGAGTGCCTACCTAGGAACAGAGACTAGACAGGAATAAAGGTGGGTATTTATCTGAAAGGCCTTCACAGGCACACCCAGGGGAGCCAAAGGCTACTGCCAAGATGGACCCCAAGATGGACCCCAGGTCACGAGTTCTTCACACTTTTATAGGTTTGGTCTATTTGCATATCAGCATAAATACTCCAATTAAAACTTTAGCTAAATGATGTAATTTCTTCAATTTCTCCACCTCTCTAGAGGCCCCAGTTTACACCTCTTGGGCCCAGGACAATCTAAGTGTCCTTGAATAACAAGCTCAGGGAGGCTTTGCTATGTGCAGCTGACATGAGAGAACAGAGATTATTAGCAGGGTACAAGAAAGTTCAGAGTCACAACTGGGCAATGCAGGATTTGGAGAATATAAAAGCCAGAAGCTAAGGCATCATTGTAATAAAGAGTTCTCCATCTTTTGGAGGAAAAATCCACACTCAACAGGTGTGAGCCAGAGCATCAGAGGTATGGAAACCCTGCCTCCGTGCTAGGAAGGTGCTAAACACGCCAGCTCAGCACAGACTAAAGAGCCATCGAGATATTTTTGCACAAAAACCCCCATGGGGACTTTAACTCATCAGTTTCAGAGGCTGGAGGAGAAGCAGTGAGGAAAAGCTGGAGTTTTTCCGTACCTTCCAGCTCCCAGCTCTGTCTCCTCTTCCCCAGGGAGCTCCTGGTGCGGCACTTCCAGCCGTGGCTTTTCCTGTTGGATCAGGTGCAGCTGGCCAGCACTTCTGCTGCTTTTCTTCTTGAGGGCACAGGTGTTTCTTCCTATTTGTTTTGGGACTGCAAAAATGGTTGTTCTGTCCTTATTGCAGCCTCCCAGGGGCTCCAGGAGAGCTGGAGAGGGACTTGGGACAAGGGATGGAGGGAAAGGACACAGGGAATGGCTTCCTACTGGCAGAGGACAGGGATGGATGGGATATTGGGAAGGAATTGTTCCCTGTGAGGGTGGGGAGGCCCTGGCACAGGGTGCCCAGAGCAGCTGTGGCTGCCCCTGGATCCCTGGCAGTGCCCAAGGCCAGGCTGGACATTGGGGCTTGGAGCAGCCTGGGACAGTGGAAGGTGTCCCTGCCCATGGGATGAGCTTTAAGGTCCCTTCCAACCCAAGAAATTTTATTATTCTACAATCTCATATCTTTATTCATTCTGGGGTCTTTGTGTTTTAGATCTCTCAAAAGAGTTAAAGCTCCAGAACCACGCAGTGCTCAGGGGAGCCACTGAGAGAGGGGGGTGGGGAAGAAGGAGTTGGGGAGAAGCGTAATTTCCCTCACTCAGAGCCTCTGATGTATTTTTAGCCTCTGAAGACCAGAAGGAATGGATCAAGTGAGTCAGAAAGGCAGTTTGTTTTATTAAAGTTCTTGACAGCATCTGCTGTAATGCTCTTGTCAGAAGAGCTGGAAAACATCAGAAAGATGAGGGAAGCCGTGTTCTGTCCTCGCTCTTTACACAATAATATGGAAAGGAGCATAATTGGTTTCCCAATAACTGGTTTCATTGGCTGTATCCAAACTCGAGTGACCCAGGTACACAACGACCCTCCCCAGGCTCTGATCCCAGCTCCCACCAGAGGCAGCTCAAACAAATACAAACATTCTGCCTACTTTTCCTCCAATAATTCCTCACTTTCCTTCAGGACACCCTGATGTGATCACCAACAGGATCCATTTTCTAGACAAGGTTCTTCAGAAAAAATAGAATTGTTTTGTATTTGGTAATGAATTCAGCTGTCCCATGGCTGTGATCAAAATATGAGGATCCCAAATCCCTCTTTATGGTGGCGCCTGCAAGGAATCTTTTATTAAGAATCTTTTATTAAATTTATCTCTTATTAAATGGGGGAAGACTGGCTGGAAAACAAGGATCCTCTTGTAAAAAGTAAAAAACCTGTAAAAAGTAGTGTAAAAATCAAGTGTGTACCTTTAAGCAGCACCTGATTTTAGTTCCCATCCCTGTGATTTACACTGGGAGTAGAGAACCTGGTTGGGATGAAGTTCTGCACCAAGTTTCTCACTGAAATGAAAGAATTTTCAGACTTTTAGTGATTATTTCAGCTTCAAACACGCCTTTTCCTTGTGTGTGTGTGTGTTTGAGGTTCCACCACATCCCACTGCCTGGTCCGTGGTGAGGCCAGGACACCAGGAAAGGGCCTGCCTGGATCACGAAATGCTTGGCACTGTCTGAAACCCTGGTGCACCTGAGCAGTCGAAATCCATTTCTCCCAGACATTCACTCCCTCGCTGGGTTTGGTGTGCGCAGAACACGAGCGGTACCTGGGGTGAGAGAAACGGGGATTAAAAGCGCTGAAGTTTCTGCAACTTCATCTCTTCGAGCAGTTCCTGATAATCCTACCATGAAATTACAAAACCAGTGGGACCAGAGCAAACCTCCCTGGAAATTGTACTCCCTCCATTTGTAAAGGAAGCCAGATAAGGTGTCGATTGTTATCAGCTAAATGAGACAGCTCTGTCACATGGGCTCCCCAGCGTCCCAGCCCTCACCGAAAGCCCTCAGTCACCACAGACTCTGGGCTGGTGTGCAGCGGATCCGTGGATCCCTCCCTTTCCCAGGGTGTTGCAGCTTCCAAGGAGTTTGTCCTTGAGCCAAGGGAAGAAAACCAAAAATGAAATTCTCCCCAGAACCAGCACAGAGCCACCCTGGGCATCCACACCATGACCTCCAGCAGAGCTGCTGATTCCCCCCTTGTGCCTCAGTTTCCCATCTCTGGTCTTTCAGCTAGCAGCCACTATTCCAGCCGTTCCTGATGCTTTAGAGCGGGATAACCCTGGCTGCTGACTGCTAGGAGCTGTTTTACACATGGTACTGTTGCTGGTGCCACAGCATTTAAGCTCTCCTTACGCTGATGACATTGTGCTAATTTCCTTAATTTACCCACTTAGCCCCAAATGGGTTTGTTTTCCTTGGGCTGGTAATAGCAGGGAAGCTCTGCAGTCCCCAGTGAGGAAATTTCTCTCCCAGAAATTGTTTTGGCTGCTGGTTGAGCGGGAGCACTTGGGCTGCACAGCGGGTTAGAGGTTTTACCCCTGTTAAAGTCACTTAAACTGCCACCTTTCCCTCAGCACTGATATCATTAGTGGTGACACATTGCTGCAGCCTCTCCACAGCGGTCACCCAGCCCTTTCTGGAGCTATCACACAAAGCTAAAAGCCATAGATATTATATTTAACCCTCTCCTTTCCTGTGTTACTCCAAAACCACTGGAGGTGCAGGTCTGATTTCTTCCCTGAACACTCTCTATTCCACCAAATCCATGAGTTGGGTTGGTATTTTCAGTCCTGGCTTAATTTTGCCACCCCAATATCCAAATAAATACCAATATTTGCTATAAAATTATAATGCCTAGGCAGCTGCAGTCCCATCTGTTTGTGAGGGCAGAGCCACAGGGGAAAGACTTGTCAGAGAGATCTTCTTCTACTCACAATGAATGTCTTTGTTTCCTACACCACTGAAATAGGAACAATTATTCATGAATTCCTTTGCAGAAGCCTGGGCTAGTGGAAGGTGTTGGAATGAGATGATCTTTACGGTCCCTTCCAAACCAATCCATTCTGGGATTCTCTGAAAAACCTACATAAAATAAACAGGCTCATTATTTGAGGAGAGAATTCTTGTAGAGCTGAATGTACTCTAAATATTTGTTGTTGCTGTTTGAGTACCAAGCAGCTTTTGACCAGGATGAAGTCAAGCTGGTACCTGTGCAAAAATTCCCGGGAAAAACACCTGCCCCAGGCAGGAGGGGTGGCATGGTGGGAAATGCAGGTGTGGTGAGGAGGGGTGAGGAGGCAACCTCTGTGCTGGAGGTGTCCATGGAAGGCCTGGAGGTGTCACTCAGAGCTCTGGGCTGGGGACGAGGTGGGGATGGGGCACAGCTTGGACTCGAGGATCTCAGAGGGCTTTTCCAAGCTCTGGGATTCTGGGAAATGCCCCTTGCTCAGGTGGGGATCCTGGGAAGAGAGAGCAGAGTCCATGGCTGGGTCCATGGCTGAGTCCATGGCTGAGTCCATGACCGAGTCCATGACCGAGTCCATGACCGAGTCCATGACCGAGTCCATGACCGAGTCCATGACCGAGTCCATGACCGAGTCCATGACCGAGTCCATGACCGAGTCCATGACCGAGTCCATGACCGAGTCCATGACCGAGTCCATGACCGAGTCCATGACCGAGTCCATGACCGAGTCCATGACCGAGTCCATGACCGAGTCCATGACCGAGTCCATGACCGAGTCCATGACCGAGTCCATGACCGAGTCCATGACCGAGTCCATGACCGAGTCCATGACCGAGTCCATGACCGAGTCCATGACCGAGTCCATGACCGAGTCCATGACCGAGTCCATGACCGAGTCCATGACCGAGTCCATGACCGAGTCCATGACCGAGTCCATGACCGAGTCCATGCCGTGTCCTCAGCGCACTCCTGCTCAGGTCTCACAGAGCCCTTTCTGTTCCTGCTTGCTGGGGCAGCTGAACACAGAGCTACAGGTTTAAAGCACCATTTGGGAACGTTTCCATATTTTTTCCTGCCTGTTAATAGGATTATCCACCCCCTGTGCTGCTGCCGTGCCCCAAACATGACTCAGTGCTGCACGTCCGTCCTTGCCATGGTGCCAGGGCTGCTTCATCTGCCTCTGCTGCCCCTCTCCAGGTTTGATTCCATCTGAGACATCACCTCAGCTTTCAGTCACCGCCTGAAGCAGAGGAGAATCCTGGCTTATGAACCTGCTCACAATTGCTGCAGTTCCAGCCAGGAATAAACTGTTCTTAACCTAAATACTCCTCTGAGGACACTGAGCTCGGGGAAAGAAACATAACTGTGCTGTATCTAGTGCAAGCAGGGATATGTGAGCCTGGATACGCTGGATAACTTGGGAAAGCAGTTGGGAAGAGAGGGGAGGGAGAAGAGAACAGTGGTGAACACAGCTGAACAACAATGACCACTTCAGATTGCAGTAAACGCAATGTTCCCAAATAAAACATGGACTATGGAAGCTACAAAGAGCGAAAAGGCTGCCAGAGTGAAAGATTTGTCCAAAAGCAGCCCAAAAATACCTCAAAGAAAAGGAAAACTGCAGTGTGTTGAAACCCCTTCCACAGTGAGGTGGGGCTGTGGTGGGTGCTGGGCACCACAGGGAGCAGCACCCACGGAATAATTAATATGGCAAATTAAAGGGTGATCAAAACAATCCAGCAAAGTGGGCAAAGCTCAGTGCAAGGAGAGCTGGTGTGGAGTTCAATTTGTAGGAAAAAGGCTTTTTCACTTTAATGCTAAATGCCCTCTAAGGTGAGCCAGGATCCACCACTGAATCTTAGAGAAATCCTGATAACAAGAGACTTCGCAGGTGTTTTGGGACGCTGTGAGGAAAGTTATGGGGAGTGTTATTTGGAATTGTTCTGTACCTGAGGTATTTCAGCATTAATTGCACAGCTTTACTCAGACATCACTCATTTTCAAGTTAGTCTTACCGAAGGTGTTGAATAATGGATGATATTAAACTTTGGGTGAGGGATTCAGGGGATTGATCTGGAAGACATAGGTGAGACATCCCCAAAATCAAACTTCTGTCAGGAATTAGCAGAATAAAAGTTACGTTTGAAGTGCAAGAACTGAGAAAAAGCACCTTTCTCACCGATTCAGGCAAAATAAAAATGACTAAGCCCGTCACGATTTTACCTCTTTGTCTGGCTGACTTTCTCAGCAAGATTGATTCCAAATCCATCTAAGCCCTGAAAGGAATTAGCAGGAAACCGCTTTGTTGGAGGATGCTGAGGGGGTGGCTTGAGCAGCCGGAGAAGCAGCAGCAATACCCAAAAATAAAGCCCCAGCCCTGACTAACCGGGGGGCCCTGTTAGGTTCACAGAAGTATGAGTAAGTCATAAAACCTCTCGCTGGAATCCACAGAGGCAAAAGCAATACTTTGAGAGAATAAAAAGCAGGTTAGAAAGTGTTTGTGAGATCATAAAATCAGAGAACACAGAGTGGGAGAGACCTCAGAGATCATCCAGTGCCACCCCTGCCATGGGCAGGGACACCTCCCACTGTCCCAGGCTGCTCCAAGCCCTGTCCAGCCTGGCCTTGGGCACTGCCAGGGATG
>VZRR01013403.1:448707-530729 GCA_013398015.1 Oreocharis arfaki | reverse complement strand
TTCCTTCCCAATATCCCATCTAACTCTGCCCCCCTTCAGCTTAAGCAATTCCCCCTTGTCCTGTCTTTCCATTCCCTTGCACAAAGTCCCACTGACCCCTCCTGTAGCCAGGAGCAGGAAAGCTTCATCCAGAGAAAGGCCCTGGAATGGATTCAGAGGTAGATTCATAGTTTTATATTTGACTGAATTCATACAAATGCATATCTATATATATATATATATATATATAAAGTAGAACTTTATGAAGTAGAAGGGCTGCAGTCGTGCTTATTCTTGGTAGACACCTGCAATAAAAACTCCTGACCCTTAAAGCAAGGAGTGAAGCACAAACAATCTGTCATTAGTGGTGTTAATTAGCATTATTCCATCCAGGAGTGTCCAAGGCCAGGTTGGATGGGGCTTGGAGCAGCCTGGGATAGTGGAAGGTGTCCCTGCCCATGGCAGGGGTGGAATGAGAGGAACTTTAAGGTCTCTTCCTTAACCCAACCCAACCCACTTTGGGCTGCTGTGGCTGCAGGGCAGTAGGAGCTGTGCATTTGGAGCAGCATTATCTGCACACCTGTTGGCAGGTGAGGCTGAGGCACCGATATTTTACCCTCTGTACCCTGGGGATGGATGGAGCACGGCAGAACGTGACCCAGGGACAGCAAACCTTCCCTGCAGCCACATTCCCCGTGTTTGATCCCAGCTCCCAGACCAGGCCTTGCCCAGGGCTGATCACCAGGCCCCAGACTGTGCAATTAACCACTCCAATAATCAGTGTCTGCCTCTGATGAATTATAGCCCGGGCTGGGGATGGTTCAGAATAAATGAGCTGGGCTGAAGGGTGTGACAGGTAACAAAGCATTTGTAATGGGTGATACAGCTATTAAACCTAATGCAAAACAAAAAGGGCCACTTAAATATGTGTCAAAATAATCAGAAATAAAGCTAAAAACCTATTTTAGGCCGTGGTTGTTGACCTGGCATGAGAGACTGAAAATTAACCTCGTTCTGCATAAATGCAGGAGGGTGTCAGGGAGGTTCTCAGGTCACTTATAGATCAGCCACACTCACATTTGGGGCCATTTGAGGGGGTTGCTTCTCTGGTCACAGTGCAAATTTTGGCTACTCCCCAGCTGCTGTACCCAAGCCTGCCTGGGCTGGCCACGGACAGCCAACAAAAAGTGCAAGAGATGCCTCCAGGATGAGCAGAGGAGATGCTACTGCACTGATCAGCTCCCAGAGATGTTCAGCCCCCTCTTGCTTTCCTCTGAAGCCCTTCCTAACTCAGCACTTACCCCCCAGGCTGGACAGGGCTTGGAGCAACCTGGCAGAGTGGAAGGAAGAGCTACTCTCTTTCTGAGTCACACACAGGAAGGGGTGAGGGGATCTCTAGGCTCTTCCCAGGAATTTACATTCTTCAGAGATGCTTCTGGTGGCTGCACTGTTAAAAAACCCCGTAATGGATGTTTCTGTTTTGCTTTTATTTCAGTGTTTTGGAGGAACAGTAATGCTTTGGGTAAAATTCAAATCAATGCAAACCTCATAAGCCAATAAAAGTTTATAGATGGTTATCCAATATGTAATTTGTTACACAATTTCTCTGTGGCTTCTGTTTATTGAGACATAAAGACTTTGCTTTTTTTAAGGGAGATTTTATGTGAGGAGGGCATAGGAAGGAATAACCTTTCATACCTATTGTGCCATAAACTAAATTACTCTTAACCCAAACCATTTATCTTGTAGTGGCAGCCTAATGAGACCGAAGGAAACAGAAACAAACTGCCTGGAATTTTCTTGAAGGGAAAACTTTTATTTCCATCGAGCCTGTAGCTTGCCAGATTGGCCACATGGATGTCACAGTGGATGACATCAGGTAATATAATAAACAGCAATCCAAGAAAATGATGAGGATATAAAGCTTGGGAAAGGGAGTTTTACCCCACACATCACAGGGTGTGAATGTAGAGGAGACGTTCAGGGGTATTTGCACACTCTGTGTTTATTTCCTGGGAGGAATTTCCTGCTGGATGTGAGTAATGGAGGGAAGGGAAGGAAGTCTGAGCAGCAGCTCAAACAAAGATCATCATGGCTTTGGTGATTTGGATCAGGAGGGCTGGAAAAGCTCTCGGGAAGAATGATCCCCACCCGAGTGGGGAAATTCACGGCAATGCCTTGTGCTTGTGACTAAGATGTTCCTTTTCTAATACAGCTTTTCTCTTTGCAATATCCTTTGGCCTGTACACAACATCATTTTTCCCAGAGTAATTTCAAAGCAAAGGAGCAAAACTTTGGAGCAGACACGACCTTCCTTTTTTTAGTTTTTATTTTTTGGAGCCAGACACACAAACATAAAAGGAGCTTTTACTCAGTTGGTCCTGCTTGAAGTATGAGTGCACTGACCTGGAGATACACACAGAGTAAAAGCCTATTTGGGGCTGTCTCATAAGTTAAGTGAAGCTCCAAGTCTTTGGAAAGCTGATCTAAATCTTGCTGAAATCGTTGGGATGTGTTTCTCTCTCCCAGGACTGAGCCAGCCCCTGCATGCTGCTTATGAGCTCCATTAATTCCTGGGTGGTTTCCCCTCCCCACGATGCAGCTGTGGCTGAGAGATTGGGCTGGGTACAGGACCTGAAACGCCTGGTGAGGAACTTGCACTCTGATGAGGACTGATTTGCCTATTAAAGAAAGAAAAGGTAAAGGCAGTGGATCCATTCAGCCTCCAAACTTGCTATTTCCCTTAAAGGATGACAGATTTTTGTGAGAGGGGCAGACCAAGAGAGGAATATAAACACTCTGTGTGCTGCTCTCAGCACGGAGCTGGTGAAAAAAGTGGATCTGTGTCACTATGAGGTAACAACATTGTTTTATATGTCAAGCAAGAAGGAGAAATAGTCCATTATTTAGATCAGCAGCAGTAAATGGATGTTTTTAAGACTGAAAAGCAGGGCCATCTCCTTCTTATCATCTCCATTCAATCTCCTAAACTCTTGCTGAACCTCTAGCAGAGCCTGGGCTGCTAGACAGAGCGAGCCAAGGCTCAGAGTGACAGCGAGTGACATCCGCAGGAGTTATTAGAGGAATTTATGAGCACAGTCAGACACGGGGATGACAGGAAGCTGGGGGAGAGCTGCAGTATCCCAGGAAACAATCTGCATTATTAAGAGCAGAACTCCAGGGAAGGTGTGATGAGCTTGACAAAGAGCGGGCACTTCACTCCGGGATCCTCCTCAAAGTCTCTTCTTCAAAACCAGAAGCACTTTTAAGCCCATTAGAGACCAAACTCTATTTTGGGGTTTTACCACTGCAGTTCCAAGGAAATGTGTAGGAACTCATTGATGGAGCAGCTTTGCAGGGATGTGAGGCTGAAAATGAGGCCCTTACAAAGTTTTCCTGCAGTCATTGGGATGGGTTTGATAATCCTGGGAAAGCACCAGGCTGGATTGGCCAAGGCTCCAAAGGTGGCTCCAAACTGGCGTCAGTGTTGGTGTGAAACTGGTCTGAACCTTCCTGAAATGGGGCATGACCAGTACAGCTTCCTGAGTGTTTAAAGAAAGACTTGAAAAGGAAACTTCTTTACTAAATATTTTGGACCCCTGTCCCATGGAAACACTCAGCAGAGGGGCAGGAAGGAGGTAACCAGGGGGGTTTGACTGTTCAGGTTTGCCAATCAAACTGTTTCAAAGGATTTATTTTTTTCCTTTTGATGTATAGCCCAAAACACCTAAATAAATATTTCCAGTTGATATGGGAGTGATTCTACAGCTACAGCAAAAATACACCTGAAAATATGTTAATGAGTAGTTTCTGCTATGGAGCAGCCATTCCACAAACCTGGCATTAGACAGACCCTGAAGCAGGCAGCTTAAATTCTAAAAAACCTTTAAATTCAGTGTTTTCCTTGAACAAATCCTTATTTTTCTCTGGAATATTAACAGTGTAAAAGAGCCAGCCTCCAGTTTTGAAGGCAATTTATCTTGAGCACCTTTAAAAATGAAGGGAACATTTGGGATGTTGACTTGTTTTGTTTCTATTGATGTGGAAAATCTAAGGGTGGTTCCTCGATAACAAATGCACTCAGGGATTTTTTTGGGACAGAACATTTTTTTTTCACATTCTAAATGCACTAGGTTTGGCTTAAAACAAAGGGCAACCCTTGTAAGAGGTTTGGTGAAATCATGTGCTTTAATAGTGACTCCAAAAGGCAAAAGTTGCTTTTGATGAGGGATAAAAGAATGATGAGAGGGTAAGGAAGGATCCCCTTTGCTGTGAAGAGACAGATTTTGATATTCTTAAATTCTTAAATTTGATATTCTGAACCAACAACTGTAAGAGTTTACAGCAAACAGTTGCATGCAGGAATCAAACCAGAGAAATTTCACTTTCTGCCACCACACAAACACAGCCAGGGATGGATCAAGGACGCAGGAACTGCTTGGGAAGTGCACAGAGATAGGATATGAAAGTGGAGTGGAAAATACAGATCAGGGGGATGAAAAGGGAAGGAAAACCAGCTAAACGTGGAGGGGAATTTTCACCATCTCCCTTTAATTGGCACCACAGCAGTTTTCAGACCCTCGGGATTTTGCAGCATGGTGATTTCTCTGGTTAATTGTGAGTTTTCCCTGCACTTTTCCTGGGTGCTCAGCACTGTGGTGGTGAGGGATGGCAATAATCCCCCAGCACCCCGTTTTAATTTGGGCACTTAATCAGCAAAACCATCTGCATCGGGACTTTGCCAAGTAAGGGCTCCTCGGGACGGCCTTGGGTGAGAGAGCAGAGTGCTTAATTCACTTTTCCTTTTCTGCATTAGAACACATCATTTGGCACTGTGCAGGCTGCTCTCAATTATTTTCTGTGCTTCCAACAACACATTTTTGGTGCACAAAGAGAGAGGGGATGAAAGCACTGAATGGAAGGGGATAAAAGAGGCTCCTCGGGAGCTGATGTTAGGAGGCAACAGGTGAGATCCTGTTAGATTCCAATGTCCAGTTTAATGGATGAGGAAACAAAGCAGGAATTAAAAGGAAGTTCTGCCTCTGGAAAAAAAAAAAACAACAAGAAATGCACTGCCAGGAAAAATCTCTTGCTAAATATTTATATCCAGTCCTGGTCTTTCATGGCCCTTCACATTCTCGAGTTTTAGAATTGATTTATTTTAAATAACTGCATACATAAATAAGTGCATCCTAAATATATCTCTCTATGTATTAGGAAACTCT
The DNA here is from genome assembly GCA_013398015.1 of Oreocharis arfaki. Classification (NCBI taxonomy): domain Eukaryota; kingdom Metazoa; phylum Chordata; class Aves; order Passeriformes; family Paramythiidae; genus Oreocharis; species Oreocharis arfaki. The sequence continues at coordinate 525,525 of VZRR01013403.1, read as the reverse complement.
AAGTGAAATTATTATTCTTATCATAAGCCAGGTAAATTTAAAGAGTTCTTCTTCCAAATATATTTGGTCGTGGTTCCCAGCTGGTGCAAATTTGCATTTCTCCATGAAGGTCAAAGTTTTCCTGCTCCCACCCCAGAGCAGCCAACCCTGTTTACCTGTCAAAAACCCAGAACACCTCCAGAATTGTAAGTTCGAGTTCTTCACTGTACCCAGGAAGGGAAAACATTCCTAAATCCTGATTACTATTCCAGCTAACATTTTGCTTTTCTAACCCGTTCTGAGTTTGTAGGAATTGTCTGCTGCATATCCAGCAGATGCAAATGCATCAGCCCCTGCATGTGTGACTTGTTTGGAGTGCAGGGCAATTATCCAGGAATAAAATCAATTCCTAACAAATCATCTGCCATGTGCAAAGCAGGACTCTAATAGTAATTAAAGTCAGAAAATGGATTAATGTTTCTCTCTATCTCTTTCATTTACTCACTGGTAAAAACAGCTCATGCAGGAGTTCTAGGAAAGAGCATGAACTGCAGAAGAAATTGATTAATAAACAACAAATAATCACAAATCAATTCATTTTAGGCCTAGGATTCCATCATGATTTTCAAGCAACTTGATGCAATTGATCTGCGTCACGTCAACTGAACTGACTTTGAAGTGACTTTGAAGGAATTTAGATGTTCATAGGGAACTTGTAGCAAAAATAAAAACATATTTAATTGTAGAAAAAAGGAAAATAGATTAGACTTGCTTTAAATGTGCCAAAATGTTCTCTGTAATAAAATGAATCTCTAAAGCTGTGCTTCTGTTTAACTCACACTAACATGTGCTTCTCCAATATACTCAAATATGCAGCTCATAATCAAGTTTTCTTCTCAAATTGCCAATTTAAATACAAAAGAAAAAGCCTACAAGTTATTCCTTGACTTGAAACATGGCCATCTCCTAAAAATCAAAAGTTGTTGCTGTTGTTAAAGAAGTTGTTAAAGAAGTTGTTGAAATTGTTAAAGAAAGACATGGCTATTTATATTTATTAAGCCCCAATAACTCATTAATTTTAACTGAGAACAGTGGGCCTTCTGTTCAGTCTGCTCAGACTCTGTTGAGCAGGAAATTCCCAATTTCCAGTCCTTGTCCTTCCTCCTCCCTGGCTTGGCTGGTGTGGAGCAGCACCCTCAGTGCACCCCCTTTACCTGCCCAGCCTTGTGCCAGAGGATCCCCCAGCTCCTCCCTCTGACATCACCCAAACCCCTTCTGGATTTTGGGTGATGAAGATGATTCTTCCAGCTCATCTCCAACTCCAGCTTTTCTCCTTGGCTGCTGTTTAAAGGACTCCCTCCTCTTCCTTTCCTTCTGCATTCCACCAGCACCCAGCTCTTGGGGTAAATAATTTGTATTCCTCTTCCCATCTCCAGATCATCTTGAAACCTGTCTAGACATTAAAGCAATCTGTTTGCTGCACTGATTATTCCACTTGGCTATATCCCCTATCTCAAAGTACATAGATTATGCTGAATTAAGTCCAATTTCATCCAGAAACCAACTGATTATTTTCTTCCTTTTCCTCATTATCCAAGAGATTCTAAATGATAGCAATAAACAGCAACAGCATCAGCAAAGAGGAAGGGAACGGGAAGGATCCTCATTTCACACTGAATCATTTACTTGTTAAACAATAAGCCCTGAAATTAACTCTCCCCCCTGACACCCCTGCGTGCACATATGCAAATAAAATGATTACAGGCTTCATCTTGGGCAAAAATAATGGTCATGGATGGTTCAGCTAATCTTAAAGTCACCCTGGAACTGCAGCCCTGCTTGTTCTTATTTCTATTGGTTAGAATCCCACCTAATCACGATTTAAATCCGTGGCCACCCAGGTCAGCCCAGAACTAGTCCTGGCCACTCTATTTATTGCTGCACTGCCGTGTATGGCTATTAAAAAACCTAAATATTTCCTGACAGCTCTTGGGAGAAATCTACAGCCCATCATTTCCTTTCATGGTACTATTAATACTTCCTGACAGGCTGAAAGCCAGTTGCTAATAATTTGGCGGATTTCCAGCTTCTTGTCTAAAATTAGCTTCAGTTTTAACATGTTTTTTTTGTTGTTTTTTGAAAATCTTAAACCCCTGATCCAGAAATTTCTGAGGCAGGAGTGGCAGGTGGATGCCCTGGTCTCCTTCTGCAGGGGTTTGTCCAAGCCTTGAACCTCCTGGTTCAAAAGAGCATTGCTCCAAGTCCAAAACTCCAGGGATGTTTTGCTCAACCCCACATTCCCTTTGGGAAGAAAGTTTGGTGGATTGGTGGGTTCTCTGTGTCCAGTGGGCAAAGAAATTGCCTTTTTTTCTTTTTAAAGGTGTTGTGCAGGCCACCAGCTGGAGGACCAGACGTGTAAGAAATGCAGCAGCAGAAATAACAAATACTAAAGATAATGCTTTATTTGAAAGGAGAGCCCCATAAAGATATCACAATGCCTTTAATATGGATTTTAATAAAAAGATCTGGGATATTGGATGTGAAGAAGCAAAAGATTAAACTGCAAACACCCAATGAGAGACTTCAGGGTGGCACAAATGAAAGCACTGCTGGGATATGAGGCTCATAGAGGAACAACTGCTGCATGAGATCTTGAAAGAGATGAAGTCCTCGAGATATCATTGTAAAAGTTTATCAACAATTCCTTTATTAACCTCCGTATCTTTGAAGAAACCTGCGCGCTGTCTTTTGATGATATTCTAATTTTGATCCTCTTTTTACTGAAGAAATGGGAATTTCGCTGCGAACTTCAGTTGAAACAGAACCAATTTTTAAAACATTATTACACTGATAATATTTGGAAGGAGGTTTTCTTAAGCTTTTACTCACAGATATGAAGCAGATATTAAACTTTTCGCCTGGGAAGAATAATGAAGACTCTTCATTCCCAGTATTTGGGTGCCATCAGGATCTGCACCTTTAGCCTTTGTGAACCCGTTAAAGGAAAAGTGATGGTTGGTTTACAAGTGATATTGTCAGGTTTGGTAAATTTAACCCTTTCAGATCTCTTCCAAAACTGTATTTCGTAATGTATTGAACTGAAAATTGATCCACACTTACCCTTCAGCCAAACCTTGGGAGCCTTTTTATGAGACTTTCGCCATCTCAGTGTTGGCTCTGTAATTCCTGCAGACTGTGTTGAGTGATTAGGAGAGAATCTTCTCGTTGCTGGAAATTATCTTTATGATGAAAACTTCTAATTCACATGGAAAATGTTCTCTTCTGTAGTTCCCACAAATCTCTGAGGGCTGCACTGATGTTTTGATCCCACCAACACTTCCAGGGCAGATTTCATACAGGTGCTGGAGGTCCACCCCCACACATTTAGGTATTAAATGAGAGCAGCACAGTTTTAGCCCAAGAATGAGCAAAGCTCTTGTGTTTGGCCCTTGCAGCCCTGCCAGTTCCTTGACAAAGAGCTGGAAATTCCTGTTCCAGGATGACTGGAATGACCCAGGAGTACCGAAATCATAATCCAAACCTTTAGATGATGTTAATGTGAAGTTGCCACCACTTTGTAGCAGACACGAATGCATTTCTGTCATGTCTTCAAGTATTTTGATTTGATTTGATGTGAGAATTTGGGCTTTAGGCAGTTCTGATATGGAATTCACTTCACCTTGTTCAACATTATATCAATGTTCAATAACTGGGATTATTCCTGGTTTCCTTCCATAAGCATTTTGATGGGAGGTGACTCTCCCAGTGCTGCTGCTGAGGCATGGAAAGGGATCAGACTAAAAGAGCTCTGTCCTGATAAGAGGGAAAGAGACTGAGATGACCAAGGCATTGTGTTGGAGCTAAGGTAGGGTTAGATCCTGCTGCTGTCGTGAGGAAGGAGCTCCAGAAGGGGCTAAGAATGGGTCAGTCCAAGCTCCCAGCTCTCCTCCCAGTGATAAACTGAGTGAAGTGTTGGGGAGCAGCTGGGTCTTGACTCCCTCTGGACTTGATCTGTCACTGGGTTACACACTCAATGTATTCTCGAGTCTGTAACACAGAAGAAATTCTGCCCTTCCTGTTGCACTTCATACAGTGAGAGAATCAAACTGCACAAAGCCAGGGAAGTGACATGGAAAATGGAATCTGAGGTTGATTCTTCCAGCTCATCTCCAGCATCTGTGTCTGCAAATACAAAGAGATGGAATCCCAGCAGCACATCATTTTTGGGGAACCACTTTCCATATCTCCTCTGGGTTATCCAGAGCTGCAATGAGATTTGCCTTCCCTCAGTTGCTGGAAACATGGGAGCCGGTGCTAAATGCTGCTCTCACTGCTGCAAATCTCCCTTTCACCTTCTCCATTTTGCCCCAGGAAGCTTTTGAGGCCGATGTTTTTCTATCTCTCAAACAACATAAGATAAATTATTACTCTGCTTTGTCTCACTCTACTGCTTCCTCACTTCTGTTTAGCTCATGAAAAGAGTTCTGAGCTAGAAATCCACTGGTAAAGACACCAACGCTTATCCCAGCTGCAAACTTACTGCAGAAAACACATTTTCCAAAAATCAGAAGCAGTAATTTCTGCTCAGAACAGAAAACACAGCAGAGCCACGCCGAGCACAGCTGCAGGAGGGAATGAGACCTTGTGTTTCTTGACACCCCATTTCAGGGTCTAAAAGATGAGGAACTGACTCCCTGACAGTGGGTGCTGCCTCCAGGAACATCAGTAACGAGCACTAATGGTCATGGAATATTTCTAAGCTCCTTGAACAGGAACAGATTCTTTTTACCTTCTGTGGGGTGAAATGGTGTCACTAACGAACAGAAGAAATACTTCACTGGACTTTTTAAGGGACACGTGTAATGATGTGCCTCACTTAATGAAGGGACAAGTATTTTATACTGAATTTGGACATTTTTACATATAAATGATGTTCCAAAAGGTAAATCTGTATGTGACAGAGACTGCAGAATAGGAATTGCTACAAACTAATATACTGAATTATAACCATAGGTTGTCTTTGATGGACTTGACTCGTGACACATTCAGATACAAAATCAGACATGATAAATGGACACAGAAGCCATGGAAAAGGGGTTATAAAGAGGAATGCACTTACTGGGATTTTATTTATGATTAATTCAGGCCCAGAGTTCTGGCAGTGGGATAAGAGTTTATTTGAGTGTCACGAGCCATTCTGGGCTGTGTCAATTTGAATTGGTCATATTTTTATCCTCTAAAAGGGATTTGTGGATGGGTCTGGACTGAAGCCAACCCTTGGCCCAGCTGCAGGTGTGCAGACACCCCCAAATCCCAGGATATTGGCACCCCAACATTCCCCACACTCAGATCCTTCCTCCCTGGGTTCCAGAGTGAGACCGATAGACCAGACAGGTTTATAATGAACAGAAAATCTTCACCACTCTTCAAACAAAACCAATCTCTGAGCCAGTCTAATTCCACTACATCACAATGAGATAATTCTGTATTTATTTATCAGGTAGAAAAACAGAACCATAATTTTATATATCAAAAAAACCCCCAACAGTTGAGATGATTGAACCAAATTATCCCTTTGTATTCCATGTACATCCACAGACTCACAAATATACACACATATGGGTGCTTAGGCCATAAAAAGCTGTCTCCATCCCTAAGTTACAGGAATCACCCCCAGAAATGTTGGTTCATGAGCAATGTGAGTGTGAGGAGCAAAATTTTATATTGTTTCAGCCTTTCAGGCTGGCTACTGGCATTGCAGGGTGTGTAAATTTAAAAAAAAAGAGTGTCAAAATACAACCCCAGATGAGGGGGTTATATGGGATAGCTGCACCTGGGCTCAGCACGAGGGCTGGGATGGGGCTGTGCTCAGTCATATTCATTGTCACTTAAGCACTTTGCTGTTGAAAGGCATTTTAATGCTGGTTTGTCAGCAGCACAGCCCACTGGGGTTTCTATCTTCCAGTCTTTCTGTTTGGGTTAAATGCAGCAAAATCTCTCACTGGCTCTCCCGTGTTGGGACAGGGTTATTTACAGCTGGGAATGCCCACACGGTGTTTGCCTGCTGCACTGAGCCAGTTCAGAGACCCACGAAGGAGTGAATGGCAGAGTGGCACTCCCTGAGACCTTTCCAGCGATTCCAGTGGGATCCTGAAACACGTGGACACGTTCTGCAGAGCACTGGTGGCACAGGAGGGCCTGCTCTTTCAGCTCCTCCAAGTTTATGCTCTCTAATTGTCGCTGTGAAAATATAAACGCAGGGGGAAAAAAATCAAAGTAATTGTAGAGATATTTAAATCCTGCCGTGTCTTGCACTTGGTTGTTAAAAATGTGAATCCTTACAAGGATCCTTACAATCATGGAATGGTTTGGCTTGGAATGGACCTTAAAGCTCATCTTTTCTCCCCCTGCCATGAGCAGGGACACCTTCCACCATCCCAGGCTGCTCCAAGCCCTGTCCAGCCTGGCCTTGAGCACTTCCAGGGCTGGGCATCCACAATTTCCCTGTGTCGAGGCCATTTCAATGCTGGCGAATCCATTTGGGAAGGTGAGTGAGGCCTCATCACACACCAGAGCAGAGTCCAGCCCATTTCTCCTCAAATATCTTAATTTGGGGAGTTTAAGACACAAAAGCCTCTGTAATGTCCCACTCTGTAGGATCTCAATGTCACCTGAAACACAACGAGCTGTTTGTTCGGATTTAGGGAAATGTTTTGAAAACACAAGATTTAAACCCTCCCCGAAGGCTTTATGCGCTGAATTTGAATTGCAAATGAGCCACAATATTTTCTGTTTCCCTAGGAAAAGTAAGCAATAGCAGTCAGGAGTGAAAACCAAATGAAAATCCAAGTCCTTTTGTGAGAGAGGAAAAATAGGAGTGATCAGTATCGGAAACCTTTGTTAAATAGCACGGGGTACTTTCCTCCCTCGAAATATGGTTCAATAATTCTAAATAAGCAGTAAGTACTCCAACAGCATACGTAAATCTAGCTGGAGCCTGGCAAACTGGTCGCTTCTGCTCCTGCTCTGGTAGCTGCAAGTGTTTGCTATTCACTCTGTTATGGATATCTGGAAAATAGTTTGAGTACAGAAAGCGCCTCAGGGATAAAAAGTTTGAAAAGAAAAATGTAGCTGTATATCATTGGCATTCATGAGAAAATTCACATTAGATGCCTTCAAGTCAGGTGCTCAGGAGACAATGGAGAGATCAGGAGCAATGGTGTGCCAGGAATGCAAGCCTGGCTGGGGCAGACTCGGCTTATTTCCGGGCACATGAGGAATAGGAAAGTGTGGAAGGCCAAATTCAAAAGATAATAGAGATGTGTGGAAGCTGGTGGGAGGGAAAGCTGAGGCTGCAGAATGAAAAGGCTGTGCATGCACTGCCTGGATTAGAGCCTTTCTCTTCACAGCTCCATTCCTTTCTTCTCCCATACGTGCAGCAGATCTCATTCTACAGGTGGTTCCACCAACAAACCAGCCCTGCAGTGGAGCTCCTCCACCAGCACCACTGGGCAATTTGGCCCCAAATCCCTGTTGTTAGACAATTTCACTCCCACCAGGTCAAAAAGTTCCTCTTTCTGCAAGCACAGCTACATTTTGCCATGGGTAAAAATGTCAATTTGCTGGAATTTAGCTGAGAGCAAAATCTCATCATTCCCAGGGCCTGACAGGTTTTACCCCGGTTCGGTGTCACATCACCACCTGAACCAAGTTTTGCTTTCACAAAACTTAGCAGAAAATTGTGGCAGAAATGGGAAATGGGGCCTATTTTAAATTCAGATAACACCAGAAGAGCATTTCGTCCTTTGTCACAGATTTGCTCTTGGAGGGGTTTTGTTACTCAAAAAATAAACGGCTGTAGAAATTATAGGTCTGGAAACCCAAAGCCTCAGCACCAGGTTGGGCTCAGTAAAGAACAAGACATTGGCACATATGTTAATGTGCTAAATACATGTCAGATTGCTTTAATTGATAAATGAACCCATGGCCTATCCCCTTCTAAATTGCAAGGAAGACAGCAGCACGACTGCAGCCTTCAGCCACACAGCACCAACGCCTTTCCCTCCGTGTGCTGGGTGCCAAGTCGATACTCAAATCCCACTTTTAGATGGAATTTTTCAACCTCCCAGACGTCCAGGAGGACATGTTTGATGACAGCAATACTTTTGTGTTACTTTCTCTCCGATGATATCACCCAGAGTGTTTGCAAGGAGAAGCAGGTGGTGCACAGCTCATCCACGAGGGTTCCACACCAGAGCCATTGCTGACCTGGTCGTTTTATCCACCTTTTTCCATTTATTCACCTCCTGCACACCCCTGTGCGTCCCATACCTCACATTTGGGTGTCTCAGGAGCAGGCATCTCTCCTTTCCCCCCAGATAAGAAGGAAAAATGACAGGTATAAAGTATCTGAGGACTGAGTTCTTTCCTATGGACTTGTTTTCTGTAACGGGAAAACAACAAAAAAATGATGTTGCCTACTTCTGTAACAAACATATTTGTATAAATTACATCCTGCTGACAAATGGACACCAATCAGGATTTTTTGGGGGAAATGTAATGTTTCCCCCATGATCGTATTTAACATATTTTGCCTTCCATCTATCTCTCTGCCCAAACTGTGGCATAACAATTAGAATAAGTGATAGCAGCACATCCAGAAAAAAAAGGGCATGACGGCAGAATTTATCTTGTTACATCTCTTGATTTAATGCCAGTCTGGGATTTCTGGTCTGAACCAGATTTTTCTTATGCTATAAATATTTCAGTTTTTTCATTTATTCTTGATTTAGTTTGACAGTAAATAATCCCATGGAAGCTGCTGTTGGAAAGATGTTGTAAAAATTATTAAGTGCCTGCTTGCCAGCTCGGTCCTTGTGTTTGTCAGGGGGAAGGGAGTAAAACAGTTGGGTTACTTAAAGGAAATATGTGTGTGTGTGTGTGTGTGTGTGTATTTACAGTAATGCTCCATAATTTGCAGTCCTAGGAGCAGAAGAATTACAGTTCTGGGGATTGATCAATACCTTGTATGAATACAAAGAGTTTGCATTGTATATTCTGGATATTGGCAGCTGCAGGTTCTTGTTTCAGGGTTCCAAAAGGCTCATCCATAACTCAGCGAGAGGAGAATAGAAAGCAGGGAGGGTTTCAAAAGGAGATTTCCTTGCAAAAAGAAAAGGATCTCTCCTCTTGGAAAAGGCAGGGTCTGGCCAGATATTCGGCTTTTATTGGTTATTTTTTGTTTGGAATATTTCTTGTTTGTGAGTAACTCTGGATGGTTTTGATGCCTTATCAGGCCACCTGAAAAACAGAGACTAGACAAAAGTAAGGAAATAAAGGTGGGTATTTATTTGAAGGGCTTTCAAAGGTCCACCCTGGAGAGCCAGAGGCTGCTGCCAAGATGGACCCCGAGATGGACCCCAGGTCACGAGTCCTTCACACTTTTATAAGTTTGGTCCATTTGCATATCAAGTTCAATTGTCCAATTAAAGCTTCAGTTAATGATGTAATTTCCCCAAGCTCACCCCCCTTCCCAAGATGTTGGGTTACATTTTGGGCCTAGGACAGGCCGGGTGTCCTTGGAGGGCAGGCCTGGAGAGGCTTTGTTGTGTCTGTGTGGCCTGAGAGAGTAGCAGCTCACAGACTGCAAGAAACTTCAGAGTTCTACTATAGACAGTGTAGGATTTTAAATTATAAAAGTTAAAACTTAGGGCATCAGTTTAAGCCCACTTCCAATTTTCTTTGGTAACTCTTGCACCTTGAGAAGGGATTTCTGCACTAAATAACTCACACACCAGCCGTGGAAGGAGCAGAAATGGGATATTTATGAGAGATCTTGAGGAAAAGGAGTTGGGTGAGACCAGCGCTGGGAAGTGCTCCCCATCCAAGAAAACCAACCACAGAAAAATACCCAGCACGGGAGGAGAATCCAAACAGAAATGCCAAGGAAATCACGTGGGAATGTGCAAAATTCACAGGATAACCTCAGCAAAAGAGGATAAATTGCAGCCAAACGCTGGTTTAGCACCCACCAGGGTGATTTGTCAGGAAATGGGCACTTTGAGCCTCCTCACCCCGAGCTGCTGCTGCACACACAGCTCCTGGGTGCTTGGGGAATTTTTTCCCTCCTGTTAAGTTATAACCAGGGAAAAAAAAAACCCTAAAATTGGGACACAGGTGAAGTCACAAAATTAATACAGGAGGAATTACCCTGACATCTAAGTAACTCATTAAAATCCTAACTTACACTTTTTGATCTGGATGCATTCTGTTCAGGAAGGGCAAGGGAAAACAAAGGCAAAGTAGGTTTTTTTGTCTCAAATATCACAGATATGTACAGGAGCTTCGAGACAAATATTGACGAGCAGGAGAAAGGGTGTGAAATAAATATGACGTGATTCAATAAGGAAAAGCACCAGGTTTCCCACTGAAGCAGAAATAATCAATGCCCACCTTCAGTACCGACAGGTGGTTTAAAGGAGGGGTTGCAGTGGAACCTGAACTGAAGGCAAGTGTTAAAAAAAGCACCAAAAAGTATTAAAAAAGAAAGGAAATATTGATTGAGGGTTTTTAGGTGCAGTTGCTGCTGCTTGGGGCAGGGTTGGTGTGCAAAGGTACAGCCCAGCTCCTCCTTCTCTGTTTCTACTTGCACAGAATTATAATTTAGTGCTTTTGAATGCTTTTCCTTTCAAACACTTATAAATTTTGCAAATGTTCTTCGGTAGATCTCAGCTGTGTGTGAAGTAGGACATCATGAAAGGCTGAAAGAAACTCTGGGTTTTTTCCATCCTTTTCTTCCAAAACTTAGAAGCTTGTCAAGGTTTGATCATTCCTCGGGTTTCTGTCTCTCCTGAGACCACCTGCAATTTTTAGGTGAAATTTATAGCAAATATGAACAGAATTCAGTCCCTTAGAGAAGTGGGATGGCTTCCAGAAGATTTGGATTTCCTTATTCTCTAAAAAGCCTCTCTCTCACTCCTATCAGCAATAAGTTCCAGGGCAGCCCTGTATGAGCTCTTTTCACACTGCTGTGAAAAATGAGACAAGTGAGAAGAGAATGTGGATCCATAAGAGTGGCTCATAATTGTAATTTCTCAGTGGAAAATTTTCCGCACTTAAAAGGTTTGGAATGATTTTACAATTTTGTAAACTCATTTCATTAAGTGATTTCTGGTTTCAGCTGCTTTATGAACTGATCCCCAGCAGTAAATTACCCGTTTGCCCTTTGGGAGTATAGGCCAAACAGATACTTTTTCCTGGCTTAATTCATCATCTGTTGACTGAAATGTCAAAGGAAATAAAAGGAAATTGTTGTGCAAATCCTTACAGGCAGATGATTCGTTTCTGAAGGATAAAACTTCACACAAAAAAGGTGAATTTTCTTTCACATGGGGTGTGTGGGACACTGTGATCCCTTCTCCTCCCATGGGAGATCCGCTCACGTTGCAACACATCCCCCGAAGGATCCTGTCTGGGGTCAGATCCAGACCACTGTGGAATCATGGAATTAAAGACACGTTGGGGCGGGGAGGGACTTAAAAGATCTTTTCATCCCCCCCCCTGCCATGGGCAGGGACACCTTCCACTGTCCCAGGCTGCTCCAAGCCCCGTCCAGCCTGGCCTTGGGCACTGCCAGGGATCCAGGGGCAGCCACAGCTTCTCTGGGAATGCCATGTCAAACCCTCCCCACCCTCCCAGGGAACAATTCCTTCCCAAGATCCCATCCATCCCTGCCCTCTGGCAGTAGGAAGCCATTCCCTGTGTCCTGTCCCTCCATCCCTTGTCCCCAGTCCCTCTCCAGCTCTCCTGGAGCCCCTTTAGGCCCTGCAAGGGGCTCTGAGCTCTCCCTGGAGCCTTCTCCTCTCCAGGATAAGCACCCCCAGCTCTCCCAGCCTGGCTCTGTGGAGAGGGGCTCCCTATGATGGAACAAGAAATATCTTAAAGTTTGATGAACTTTTAGGAGTTGGGAAAAGCCCACTTCTCCAAACACCTTTCCTTCCATCCCAGCACTGTCTGGCAGAGGGACCACAGGCAGATTTTTCTTTCCTGCCTGGAGAAACTCCCTCCCATCCCAGAGATCTCCGTGCCATGGAGTGGATGGGACAAACCCCAACACCACCTACGATTTTCCTTCCAACTTTGTGTCATTTTGGAATTATTTTCATGCTGGGATGATCCTCTCCAGACCATTAATTGCATTTTTAGTGTCTGAGTCTCCAAACGGTGCAGTAGAACGTGATTTGACCTGGGGAAATTTGGGGAATTTATCTGGAGTCTGTACTTTAATTGCCCAATATCTCTTCCTGTTTTTGCAGAATATCCAGGTAGTCACAGGAAGACACACTTTACTTTCTTCCACTGATTGGATGGGAGGAATTTTTGACCTTGGAAAGTGGAGATGGTGTTGCTATGGAAACTAATAAGTCTGCTGCCATTCATGAGCTGCAGCACAGGTAAAATGTTCCACTATTGGTGTTTGTGATTGATAAATCTCTATCAGTGTCATAATTCCGGGAGAAAGGAGAAGCAATTACCAAAATTAACACTTTTTTGTGTGAATAAGTGGCTAAGGAGCTTTTCAGTAGGACACGCTTTCATTTTAAACAGCTCCAGGTGCTGCCTTTGAACCAGGAAAACATTTTGCAAGATCATAAGAAAGCTGGAATCCAGGTAACAGCTTTAAAAAATAGTCTAAGCTGTAGCAGTGGGAAAGAAAAACAATTGTTGCTTGGGTTACAATATCATGAAGATATTTCTTGGCCACAGCATCAGCAAATGGAGCTGGATTGAAAACCAGAGGAGTTTGGGAGCACTGAATTAATGGTTTGGATTCCACATTTCATATCACACCCTTCAAATGCTGCCATACAAGTGAAGTGTCTTTAAACCACAGTTAACTCAAAGGCACATTAAAGCATTTATTTATGATGTCCAAAAATGGGTGAGAATCATAAGGACTATCACTATAAACACACAAAAAGAGAAGAAAATCTTGCTTAAAACCCTAAGAAAATGTAAATATTTCTTCTTTGCCTCCTGCTGGAGCTATGATGGGCCCTCACCCTCCCACGCTGGCATCCTGACACTCCTTAGGCTGGAATCAGAGGGCAAGGTGTGGTTGGAGGAAGCAGGACTGTGTTCCCCCATTCTTCTTGGATACCCCTTGTGCTTAATTAAAATATTAACAGTTTGTGGCATATTGTGAGGTAAAATGTTCTTTTCTGCCTGGCTGGGCGTTGCTCACCATGAGGGTTTGGTATTCTGAGTTCGTTCCTTCTCTGAACCATTCTTCTAATTAAAAGCATATAACTCGACAATCCTGCTTCATAAACCCATAAAAATGGGATTAACTCGTGTGGCTCATTACAGCCTCGTCTCCAAACAGGCACTGAATGGGAACTGAACTCTCTGAGGTTACAACGAATTTGGGGATGGAATGACCCTTCACACTTGGCTGTGATAGAAACCATGACAACTGACTTTTGTCTCCAATTAATGTATTGAGCTCTAAATAGCCAGGATATTACTCATGTACTTACAAGGAAATTGTATTAAAGTTAACTCAAATGGTACTTAAATTAATTATGTAGTGCATGAGTCAGCAGCTGTTTGAAGTGAAGAAACAGAGCAGAGGGCAGACTTCAGTAGCATTTTAAAATACAATTTAAATGAAACTCGATGCTGTTTTATCTAAACGTGAAATATAAACCTCAGGATAAAAAAATGCAAATCTCGGGAGCAGACTTTCTGTTAAATCAATACCAAGTTTCTATTTCAGCAACAAACAACCAGCGTGTTAAGGACTAAAAATCTTGGAATATATAAAATATTGTAATATACGAAATATTTCAAGTGAGCAGTCGCTCATTTAAGCCCAGCTTTGCTGAGCTAATCACAGAAACCTCGTGTTCAGGACCCAAATCTTCCCTTTAATTTCCCACTGCCCCACTCAGTCCTCTTGGGTACCTCTCAGAGATCATTCCCTTCCTTCCTATCCTGAGTAAAGCACTTGTACCAATCTTTCAGAGCACACAATTCCCCTGTGATTCCTTGATTTCTTGGGAAATAGATGGTGATCCTGGAATCTGAATCGCTGGACGAGCAGGACAGCTGCATGAGGGATGAGATATTCTCGCACCCATGATTTGTACCTCCAAAAAAACCCCTTTTCCTTCACTTTTTCTCCTCCCAAAGCTTTCATTTTTGAAACTTTTTGTCATCTTCACCATTCTTGCCAGAGGATCATCTTTAACAAGCCCAGTCCTGGGCTCTAAACCTGAGTTAAAAGGTACCGGGAGCTCAGTTTTAGATGAACATGTTCAGCTTTTAAAGACTTAAAAATAGCTAAAAATGTAAATGTTCCATGTTCCCAGGCACCACGAGCAGCTCACAACAACACTTTTGTCCTGCTCCTGCTCTCAATTAAAGGAACAGCAAAAGTCCCACTGACTTCACTGATATAAGTTAATTTATACCTGGGTATGAATTAACTCCACTGATTTCAGCGGAGCTCTGCTGATTTTCACTCCATGACATCCTGAAATACGCCTGATGGTAACAGTCACAGTGCACTTATGGCAAAACTTCCCCGATTTATCACACGGAAGGTTCACATCAATTTGGGAATAATAGAGCCGAGAGGGAGAATGAGGAACCAGCCCCGATGCTGAGCAGAGCGGTTTTGTAGGCTGAGATGGAAAGGTAATTCGGGGTGTTAGATGGCATTGTGTACCTCCTTCCTCCTTGTTTCTACCTCAATTCCACCTGACACATGGAATGAAAATGATTTTGACCTATAAATTAATTTTAAATCTCAGGATTAAATGTGCTGTGCAGAAGAGCTGGATATTATTACCCCCCCCCCCCAAATGGCAATTCAATTACTCAAAAATCAAACTGCCCTCTATATTCTCTTCATAGGGGAAAATCGTGGAAAGACTAATGCTCCCTCCAACTCTTATTTTCCAGCAGAGCTTTTTCATGTGTCTCAACGAGGGTCTTTAGGGTTTTCTTGCAGTGCCTTAGGGAAAAAAATAAAATAAAGTAATGCATGCACAGTGACACAGCGAGGGAACAAATTAGATTTTTTTTTTTTCATAACCCATTGCTATTTAAATGAGATAATCTGATCTAAGCAGAGCACCAGAGGCAAGAAGGGTGATGAAGATAAACTCAGAGATCATTAAGTTAAACTCTGTGTACTCGCTATAGGGATGTAAAACAACCATCTCCTGATGTCGTTGAAATTTAAACATTATTTGATGTGAATATGTTAAGAAAGAAGCTTCATTTTCTGGATTAAAGATCTAGACAGGATTTGGAGAAGTTGAAATGAACAGATCTGTCCCAAGTTCTCAATAAAATGAAATAATTGTCTCTTCACACCAAAACTCTCACGTTTTTCCCTCTGTGGCTGCTCCTGGGTTGTGCTGCTTCCCCTGGAGTTGATGTGTGAGGCATGTTACCAGCAATATCTGAAAGAGGGAAGATTTATTTTAATTTTAATATCATATTTCTATTAAGCATCCATCAGAAGCACCTCAGGCCGTTCTTTGGGTGTGGGTGCCAGGTCAGGTTCTCCATCAGGTTGGAGGAACAGTTTCCTCATCTCTCTGTCTCTCTGGTCCCTCCATTCTTTCCTCTGCCAATAAGTAGCTACTTTTGATTATTTCTAGAGTCTTCCTCCTGGACAGCTTATCCACATTTTCTGTGTCCCTTCTGTTCCTGAAGGGAAATGGCACCACCTCTTTGACCTGATTCTGGTGGCTTCTACCCTCCAAATAAATCCATGCACGGAGTCGTGGCCTTTGCAACTCTCCTTTGTTCTGCTGATGGTCCTGGCCCCACCGTGGGAGCAAAGGGGTTTTCCAGGATTAAAGATAAGGAAAAAGCAGAACGGCAGTAAATTCTATCAGGCTGCTAAAATTAGCTGTGGACAATAGAAATATTCCAAGCCAGTCTGACCTGCATTTTGGAAACGAGGCATTAACTGCATTTTCACACAGCCCTTTGGCTTCTTGCCTCCAAATCAATCGAAGATGCAACCACAGCCTCCCGGGCTGGGTTTTTGGCCCATCATTTTGAAACTGTTAAATTAGAGAGAGACATCTCCTGATGTAAAGTGTCCTGATCCTCCTTTGGGTCACAGCAGGATGAATATTGAACACATCACATCCCACGCTCTGCCTGCAGTCTCTCGCAGATTTATTGTTAGCATAACAGCACCTTTAGGGATGGAACAGCAGACCATATATTTTTAAGACAAGTGACATCTTTGCTATTTCTAACAGCAGAATGTGGAGATGAACTAGTCCAGCTTGGAAATGTCGAGGCTTCTCTGAACGACCGGAGGCATTTGGAGCTCTGCTGATGAGTCAGACAGTGGCAATAATTAGGTGCCCCTTAGACAACATGGAAGTTTTCATTGGTTTGGGAAATAAAAAGCTGTAATTCTGTGGATGACTTGCCAGACTGTGGCAGGACACGGCTGGTACTGCAATGACTTTCCCAGGAGAGGGAGGAGTGACAGTCAAAGAAGAACTTTTGTTTCCATTCTGTGGGGGGCCAGGAGGTTCAGCTCGTTCTCCAGCATCAGTGAGCAACCACCATCCTCTGGTGCACCAACACCAGCAAAGAGGGAACCTAATGCCCTGCAGATGCACTGTTGTATTTAGGGAATGTGAGGGGGTTTGAAGCTTTCCACCACACCGACATAAACCCACCTCAAAGCTTCATCCCGAGTGGACACCAGTGCCACACTGCCACGTTTGCCACAGACTCCCCACCACCCCAAACCCGGATAGAGGGAATCACATTTAACATTCCCTGCCACAAGCTACACTCACTCTACAGAAGAATCTCCCTCATTGCGCTCCATCTCCCAGAAAAACCCTTTTTTTAAATTCCCCTGAGTGCACGGACAGGTGGTGGAGAAGAGGTGAGAGCTCAGGAGCTGCTCTGAGGGTGCACTTTGAGACTGGAGCCTGCATTGATTTCTCTGCCAGGGAAATGTTATTTACAGCTCCTGGAGTGAGGTGGAGATGCTGGAATTCATGGAAGTCATCACCAGAGTTTGATGCTTTCTCTATGGCTCCAGTGTCTAAGCTCTGTAGTCTGAAAGGCCTTGTCTGTTTTTATGCTGGTTTAAATAATTATTGCCCCCTAATCTTTTCAATTAGTTACTTTACATTCTTTTTTTCCCTTTTATTTATATTTTACATGATTTCTTTCTGTTTCATATCAAACCATTTCATCTCCCAGCACAAAAGCCTCATTAACTTCCTAAAATAACATCCTGGTACTTTGGAAGTCATTAATTTTTTTTTTTCACTTTTTTTGTTTGCAACAGCTTCAAAGACAATTCAATTTTACTTTATTATCACTGCCAAGAAGTTGAAATTAGCAGGTGATTAAGCACTTCAAATACTTTGAGCATTTTCTATTGTCAACAGTGGCAAATTTAAGTATAAAGAAATTAAACTTAAGAAGGCACAATAATATATTACTGAAACAGTTTATTGAAGCACAAAATTTTCAAGGCAAATTGCTGGTTTTAAGTAATTGCTTTAAACTGAGAGTAGGTTTAGATCAGATTTTAGGGATAAATTGCTCCCTGTGAGGGTGGTGAGGTCCTGGCATGGGGTGCCAAGAGAAGCTGGATTTTGAGATCCCCCATTTCAGAGTCACCAGCATGGATTTCCTTGGAGTTTGGTAGCCAAATCCAGTCCCTTTTTATCTCCACAACCAATGCTTCAATTAAAGAACTGACGTGTGAAACCTTAGATTTTATTGTGGAGAGAATGATGGCCATAAAATCATGGAATCACCGAAGGGTTTGGGAAGAGACCTTAAGGATCATCTACTTCCACGTGCTACATGAAATGGAGAGAAACTCAGCTGTAGTCTAATTTTCCACTAGCAGAAATGAGAAAAAATTAATTTTTTTTCCAGAAATCAGACCTCGAAAATGAAAAAAAAAAAAAAAAAATTAACTCTCCTTTATTTCGAAATGAAAACCAGGATGAAACTTCCCTGCTGTTTAATATTCCCACCCAGCATCTCTGCAAGCCCTGACACGGGTGAAGACCTTGCCCACAAACTTTTAAGTGCCGCAACAGTACCTGCGACTTCCACGTAATCACGGGTTGATCATCCCTCCCATTGTTTGCAGAAGCTGGAAAATAAAACGCCTGGAGTTATTGATTCGCTACTTCTTTTTCATTTAGCGCCTATTGATCGCTGTTTATGTGTGTGTTTCTTGTTGAGCAGGAATTAACATTGAAAACTTCTTGGAATTCACTGCATTCACACCTACTTGACATTCCTGGGGAAATCTTGCAGCCACGATCCCACTCCAGCTGGGGTTTCAAAAATCGGCCTTTCCTCCTCTGGTTTCCCGGCAGCAAAAAAAAAAAAAAAAAATTAATATAAAAAAGCTTTTTTTGATGTATTATTACTATGGATGGCACTTGCCTGGGACAGGAAATGTGGTTGTCACAAGGTTTGAACTCCCTGAGTCATTTCCAATCCCCTCAGGATGGTTTAGGCCGTGGTTATGGTGCCTGCATCACGAAAATAAACCCCTTGGGGTGAAGAGGCGTTTTTTCATCCCTATGTGCAAGAGGAAATCTTGTGATTGCCACGAAAATTGCTCGTGGAGTGTGGGTGGGAAGCCAGCTCTGGGACACAGGCTGCTGTGTGGTCTGGGGGAAACAGGGATGGGTTAGTCCGGCGGGGCCGGGTGTGAGGGCTGGAGGGATGGATGGATGGATGGAAATACCTGGGATAGCGCGGAGCTGCTCTCTGAATTAAACTGTCTCAGCCATGTGTAAGGCACTCCTTTCACTGATCTTGTGATATTCAGATCCCACAGTTTGCCCAGTTTTAGCTCCGAACACAATCACAATCACAAGCCAAGCACACGTTTCCCAGGAGGCTGAATTCTAGTCCTGAACCAGCCAATAATAATGTGAGAGGATTCTTTTTATTTACCTTACATCTGTTTTCCACCCTCTAGAACACCCCTTTTCTCTATTACTCCTTTCATATTTAGGATTAAACTCTTTAAAAAAAATTAAAAATGAAAAGCAATGTTTAATTTTCATGGAATCTCACAGTTTCAGGAACTGGAGGAGCAGCCCCACATGCACCATGTGAGGATTTCTGTCAGCAATTGCTCTGGTTGCTGGCACAGTTATCACAATCAGCATCCAAAGGCAGATAAGGCTCTCTGAGGCTTCTCCTGCAGGAGGTAAGAGGGGAACAAGAGGGCAAATTTTGAGTGTGGAGGCAGAGTTCAGGCACAGAGGGGACCTGCAGCCCCCACCTCCTTGGGTCTCTCTGCTTCCCTTGGTGTGCAAAGCACACCCAGAGGTGCCAGTCCTTGTCCTATGGGTCAGACACTGCCTAAATTCCCACCTGGTTTGCAGCAAGAGGAAAATTTATAAACTTTACTGTGATATATTTGATTTTCAGACCTTTTTAGAATTTTAGCCGTAGCTTTTTTTCCCTTCTGCATAGCATAACCAGTATTTCGTCCTGTGTTCAATATTAATATCTGCTTTATTGTTCTATTCTAATTACAATGTCATTATTAAAGGGGCCCTATGTTTTCCTGTGACAGATATTGCATCTCATTGTTAGTGGATCTTGGTTATTCCACGCTTATTTTTATTAATAATTTGTAGCAATTGGATTGGTATTAGAATATTACTTTGCTAAATCACTTTTGCTGCTAATTAAGGCGCTGTGCGTGACATTGTTTAGCTCCAAACATCATCGTCCTGCTTTTCAGCCTGCTCTAATTACCTGTAACTCATTCATTTCTGCTTAGAAATCAGGTCTTTTAATCAAACTCCTTCGAGGTCTGCTGTGGTGGGAGCTGCTCTTGGTGGGAATGAAAAGTTCTCATGGACAAAGATATTTGTGATGACAAATGCACCTTTCAGTGCAGCCCCGGAGCTCCTTAGAAATAGAATAATTGTCCCCAGTGCTTCCAAACACAATAGGAGGAGGAGGGTTCTGAGGGAAAAGTGAAAGATGGCTGGAAAAATCCAACTCTTCAAGGTATCAGCAAGGAAATCGCTGTAGCTTTAAATTGTCTTCTCTGCACGAAAACGTCTGTGAGATCAGATCTGTCACGCTGTTTGCTGGGGGAATATTTCCTCTGAAGAAGCAACATCACTTTGTTGTTTGCCTGGGAACTTTATTCACTTTGGCTGCCAAACAGACAGAAGACACACAAAGGTCATGCTTGAGTCATGAGTGAAAACTCACATTAATGGCCAGGGGGCTTCCTGGTGCGTGTCTGGCATTAGCAGGACTCTCTTAGTGACAGAACCTCTGACATATCCTGAATATTGCCAAAGATTGAGGAAAAGCAGAAAAAAGGGTTTATTTCTGTGCAATTCTCTCTGCAGCCATTTTCAGGGAGTGTAAAAAGGTGCAGATATTTGTGCTGAAGTTGTGCTGGAGCTGTTCTGCAAACACACCCACACAGACCTGCAGCAGCTTCACCTTTCTTTTGCCATGGAATCACAGAGTGATGGAATGGTTTGGGTTGGGAGGGAACTTAAAGATCATCCCATTCCAACCCCTGCCATGGCCAGGGACACCTTCCACCATCCCAGGCTGTTCCAAGCCTCGTCCAACCTGGCCTTGGACACTGCCAGGGATCCAGGGGCAGCCATAGCTTCTCTGGACACCCTGTGCCAGGGCCTCCCCACCCCCAGCACCAAGAGCATCCCAGTATCCCAGGGAGGAAGGCTCTGAGGCAGGCAGGGCTCCAGGCATCATTCCAAAGACAGTGGAAGGTTATTTCTGCAGGAGGTTATTTCTGTGCAGTGATCTCCAGTCTGGGTGGTTTGTTTGCCACAGGATTTCCTTAAAAGCAGATGCAAAGCTCATTCTCATTTGGGAGAATTGTCTGGGAAAACAGCAGCCTGCTGTAAAATCAGAGCACATTGTCCCCTGGGATTGGCTTCTCCTTTGTGGAATTGCTGGGTCCTCTTGGCCAGATTGGGGTTTGTCTTGTTTCAGTGCCCAGCAGGTACCCAGGCTCCTCCCAAACCTCGGGATAGTCTCCAGCTCAGTGCCCTGAACTCACCCTGGAAAATTTAGAATAATTCAGAGTAAAATCTATCCAAACTTTGGCCCACAGGCTCAGAAGGCCTTTCCCCCCAGCCCCAAAGTGATTTATGGAATGCAATTTCTTCATCTTCTAACATTGTCTCACTTCATCCACTTTATGCCAAATCGGTTTTGATGATTTATTACTTTTCCTCCAGCTTATAACAAAAAATGGGTATCAATACAATGTCAACAAAACTGCAGGGGTTAATCTCTAGTAACTTACTGAGCATCAATCAGATTCATATTTCAGTCATATTAGTCTAAAGCTACTAAAATCACTGATGGTTTAACACAAATCAGAATATAATGTGATACCTCCAACTGCTGTTTCTATTTAGATTTATTCTGATTTACACTGAATATGGCAGAAATAAAAGACTTTTCTCTGTGTCTTCCTTGAACATTTATGAGTTTGCAAAACACAAATAGTTTGCTCTAGGCCAGAGAAAATGTAACCATTTCTGAAATAGATATTGAATTCATATTTGCCTGACAAGTGACCTTATCAGCTATAACTTGTCATCTCCTAATTAGTCTACATTTATTTTATTCACTCAATTAACCCCCAGCCTCTCCAGGAGATAACTTGGCGATACACGAAATTATGTGTGGTGCTGCAATTAAAACGGTGCTGCACACGTACTCCACAAATTTGCCTTAAAGAAAGGTAAACCTCATTAATATCCCACCAGTCTAACTGCAAATTAAAATGGTTTTATTGCCAGTGATGCCACTGACTTTCAATGCTCACTGGCAGGGCACAACAATGTCTTTTCTTCAGAGAATCTAAGAATGATCACATAGGACTAAGAGGGCACAGTGAGATTTAGAGAGCAGAAATATCTACATGTTATGAAACATCTCCTTCCCAGGGAAATGCCCAAATTCTTAATTTTTAAAAAATATTACTGTGATTTACAGATGGAGAGTGAGCTGAAAGGTGAGCACCTAGAATTTGTATGGAAAAGAGTGAAACCCTGAGAACAGAATCCAGCCCAATTCACATTTTGTGCCTGGAAATAACTTGGGTTAAGAATAAAAATCTGAACCACTTGATCAGAGGAAATTCATGCAAATTTTAAGGAAACCAAACCCGAATCAAGATTTCTGTCCCAGTTTGATATGTGTAAAATGCTTGTGCATGTACACAACTCATTTCTAGGAGAAATTGAGACGAGAGAATTGTTGTCAGCCCAAAGGTGGATGTCCACTGCAAGTCAGAATAATAAAACAAACATTTATTGTATTGCACTGACATTTTACTCAAATGCCTGCATAGCTTTCAAGATATTAGGGACGTGAAAACACAAACATGCAGAAAATGAATGTGGTGAAACAGGACGTGATGTAAATTCAGTCGGATGCAATTATTGAGGAGAGGGAACATGGAGCACCCTCCTCTCTTTGCTTTAAAACTCTGCAGCCCAAACCTGCTGAAATTAGAGCTGAATCCATCATTGATTATGTCATTCCCCAGAAATATGGCCTTGAGCAGATTTGTCATAACTCTGCTGGAGATGCTGCACCGTGGGCACGACAACCATCAGTCAGGAGGATACAATCTGCCAACGACTACAAGTCAAGCAAATGTGTTCTCAGCCTTGTGGGACAAGTTCTGCTGGGGATGGATGGCACCAGGCTGTGATGGATGGGCAGGAGCAAGGCGGCTCCTCACACACCTCTGTGGTGCCTTTCCATGGTCTGAGCAGGGTTTAGTCCTTAGGGAAGGACAGGCTCTTCAACTCTGAAATCCCACGGAAATCAGGGGGAAAGGGGAGTGCTGGCTGCCCCTGGATCCCTGGCAGTGTCCCAGGCCAGGCTGGGCGGGGCTTGGAGCAGCCTGGGACAGTGGAAGGTGTCCCTGCCCACGGCAGGGGCGGGGCAGGATGCAATTGAGGTCCCTTCCAGCCCCAACCATTCCGTGGTTCAATGATTCCATGATCCAGCCTGAATTCAACACTCGGCCTTTTGTCTCTGCATCCTGAAATTCTCCACTGCCTCTGTATTTCTTGATGTATTTTGATTTATAATCTCATCCTTGCGTTATTTTCACTTTGGGGATTTTATCTTCGCATTTCATTTCATTTTGTCTTTGCATTTGTTACATTTCACTGCTCACATTCCCCTCACAATTCAAACACTCTGTCCCAGCTCAAGTGATGAGAAGCAGCCCCTACATTGAGTGTCCTCCTTCTTTTGGCATCGAAACACTTCCTTTTTTTTTTATTTTTCCCAATCTGCTGCAGTTTGAATTTCACCACTGGCAGAGATGAGATGACTAATCCAATTTCCCTCTATGCAGAGAGCCCTCTTGCATTTCTCTCTGCACTTCTACTTTTTTCCCTGAATAGCCGTCATTTAATGCCCCGTTATCTTGGATGGCACTCATTTAGTGGTTTATTAAGCAGTAATTCAGCAGCCTGTTATCAGTTCCTACTAGAGCTGGGGAAAATATGCCAGCCAAGTACGCGAGATTTCCGCAGAATTACAGCGGTTTTGTGATTTTTGGATTAGAGAAAAATTACCCCAAAGTAATAGATATGAAATGTTTTCCCTGCATTTCATTATTGGCCCCGTGCTAAAGCTCCCATCAGGCCATTCCGACTGCAGAGTGTCTGATTTTTATTTCTGTTTCCAGCCCAAGCAGCGAAATTTTACAAAATCACAGAGAACTCAATGGACTGAGAAGTCCTAAACCTGGGCTCACTTTTTCTCCCGCACTCATGTCCTTTCTGAATGTTTCCATGTGGGTAAAAAAGACATAAATTAATTTTTTAGAGCTTCTTAAGAACCAGGGAGTTGAAATGAAATAATGGGCAAGGGTAGAAACCAAAGTGTGCCCTAAATACAGCAGCGGGGAGGGATCAATGTAAATCCCAGCTGGAAAAAGATGGGTTTGTGAAATAATTTTGATGATAGAATAGGTAAAGGCTTGATTGGAAATTACAGCTTGTAAAAGTGGATGAAAATAGAAGTATTTTTTATGAACAAATCAGTCCTGTTTCCTAAAATTGCTGGATTTTAACAAATAATGAAAGCAGAGATAAAAATGAGGAGGTAAGAGGGTGATGGAGCAGCTAAACTGGCGCTGGCCATGGAACAGCTGCCAGAGTTATGGAATTTTTCCTCTCTGCTTATGGAAAGCATTTGTGGTTCTGGTTTCCCTCTGGAAACTTGCACAGGAGACCCAGGAGGACAAATGGCACAAACTCTTCCCGTGGGCTGTCATTCCGTGCTCTCCAGGCTCCTCTCCGGAGTGAGAGCCTCGGGAAGGGCTCACAGGGACACCTCAGACCCCTGGGTTTTGGGCTGCTGCTGTTCCTGTGCAGCACTGAAATGTTGTCAAACACAGACATCAGCAGGGGACAGGCAGTGTCTTAATGGGATAACTCCCAATTTTCCCTGGATTTTCTGCCTGCTGACACGGACAGCAACATTTCCACCCCGCGTGTCCCTGGCTCGCAGCCCTTCCTGCTGATCCCTTCCCTTCCCATCTCTGCTCCAAGGCAGAATTTCAGTGCAGCCCTATCAGCCTGCATTTCCCCCCTCCTTTCAGCTGGGTTTTGTTTTGTTGTTTACGCTGTCATTTCTTTTTTGGTTTTTTTTTTCAGACAACACATCAGATAAAGGTCATTTTTCCTTGAATGGAAAAGCACAGTAATTTTGACAGTGAGACATTCCCAGCTTGCTCTACATCAGAAATGTTGATATTAGCTCCTTTAAAAGAGAGTGTAGAAACAAAAATTGCCTCAGCAACTCAATGGCTGGCAGTTATCTCCCAAAAAATGAGCATTTGCAAAGCTATGCTCGTGGCTTCTAAATTCCAGGCTGCCATTACTGGAAGGATTTTAACTTCATTTGTGTTTGCTCAGAAAAAAAAAAGATCATCATGAAGGTATTAAACAGCCACAAAAGATGATGGCTTCAAACAGTGTCTTTTGGCTGATCCATAATCATTTGCTGTGGCAATTTTATTGGGGAACGTTAGGGCTGATCACTGACTCTGTGTTCCTAATTATTTCTGAAATATTGTGCTGCTCTCTGTGCTGAAATGCAGAACGAGCAGTGGGCTGCTTGGGATTGCAATGTTCTAACTGGGTTTTAATCAATGAGTGATAATGAGAGCCTGTGTTTTGACTTTCCCTTCTTAATTGCCAGTAATAAAGCAGATCCTCATTGATGATATTTAGCAGAGTTCAGTTTCATTCATCTCTGTTTATTCTATTTATTTCGAAAGTGCCTGGGAGCTTTCAGTGTGCTAGACACAAGAACAGAATATACAATGCTAATTATGTTTTCCTTGCCTGATATTTTCCACAACAGAAGATGATGCTGCCTTTTCCTGGGGAGTGATTGCACCTCCCTGTTTTCAGCAGGTTTCTGGAATGCAGCACGAGTCAAAGGATAAAACCATATCCCGTGAAATCCCAACCCTATTTTGCTGTTTAAATCTCTATTTTCCTTCTGCTGCTCGTGATAGTTGAGATTTTTTTTTTTTTTTTGGCCAAGATGCCAAAATAAGAATTAAACATAAATATTCTCAAGATGAGGCACACCTGCAGGTGCTGCTGGCCAGGAAAATTCATCTCACCCAAAGAGCCACAGCGAAGCCACACCAGGTCTGATCTACCTCAGGTAGCTCTTCACTGGCCAATTGTCAATTTTGCAACCTGATTTTTGGGTGAGAAAGACCATGTTTGTTCCAAAAGTTGAAGTTCCAAATTTAGTTTTGGTCCTTCAAATGGATGCCAGTACTGTGATGACAAATCCATGCAAATCAGTCAGTCAGTACAATAAATATTTTGATAATCATCTGCCTGAATAATCTAATTTAAATCAGGACCTGCCTTAGGTTTAAAATGTACTGAATATCCCTTGCACTCCCCTTCAATTATAAGTAAGAAAATAAAGAGTTTTTTAATCTTGCCTCGATCATTGCTTGAGATGATTTATATCCCAAGATTTTCTTCCCGAGTTATCAATCATCTGAAAGCAAGAAGTAGGTGGCAGCCTGAAATTTCTATATCAGATCTTTCTGTGTCCTGAGGAATTTTTGCCGTGGCAGTAATTTGGGCTACAAAAATAAATGGCCTCCACATGTTTTTCTATTATCTTCATGATCTCAATTATTTCTAAGTGTTATCCCAGGACATAAACCTTGCTATCTACGTCTAAAATCATTGCTGATGTCGAGTTCTCACAGCTAATTCCTGACTGGTTTAATTCATGCCTCTTGTTTAAGCCCTGGTGAGAAAAACAAGCAGCTGGGAAGGAGCCATTTTGTTCCAGTTCTTCAAAATAAATAAACGAGATTTAAATTATTTGTACAAGGAGCTTAAACAGCCACCTGCATTATAGTGCTGTAGGATGGAGATTGTATCGGGATTTCTACAAGGTCTGGGACTCACAGCGATGCCGTGATGATTTTTTGCCTTTTCTTTTCTACCCCTTTTATATACCCTTTTATAGAGCTTTTATGTGTTCTCAGTGCTTTTAGCCCACACACTGATAATTCCTTAAGTTGGATAACCCAGCTGAGCCCCAATATCCCGTTAAGCCAGGAGCCCAAACACCCCGGCAGCCTCGCAGTCAGGGCTCAGAACGCCCCAGACACCAAGGCCCTCTCCAGAACACATCCTGTAAACTGAGATAGGCCCATCCAGGGGAAGGTTCCTCGGGACAGGGGGTTCACTGGAGCCTCTCACTGGGGAATCTTTGATAGATGTGCTAATTTGCAATGCCTATAACTGTGTGTGCTTTTCTGGGGGGTGTGTGTGCATTTCGGGGTGCATTCGGTGCATCCCACCAGGACAAAGTGCTGCCCCTAAGGATCCTTCAATAAACACCGAGGTAAAACCCTTTTTTCACTTAACTGTGTTTGGTTCTTCATTTTAAGACCAGAGAGAGGCGACAACAGTGCTGCAGAACCAAAACACGACTCCACATTACAGCACTTTTCCTGTTGAGCATGAGTGGGAATTACCAAGTGTGGCCTCTGGAAACACAGAGGAATCATTGCTTGCTTCAGTAAATCCAAACTATTTGTAAACCAGCCCTTTCCATGATTTCTCTCCATTCCAGTGTGGCTGGGTCTTTGAGGGCAGCAATTCTCCTTTGTCCCCCTCTGTCTCCGGAGTCACTGGGTGGGATGAAGGGCTGCAAAGACTCAAATGGGTCTGAAATTTCTCCAAATTTCTTTACTTATTTCCTTGTTTTCTCTATAAGCAGAACTGCAGTTTCTCATGTTGTTGTGTGCTTATTCAAGCCATTGTTTCACTCTCTTCCCTCCATCAAAATCACATTGATAAGGCACTGACAGGGCATCTATCCATGAAATTTGGGAGTCATCACACGAAATTCCAATGACAAAAATCATCTGAGCTTAATCACTCCCCGTCCTCTAAGAGAGCAAAGCACAGCTGTATTTTAAACAGAGAAAAGTTAGAGAGAAACAAAGTGCTGGCTTTATTTAAGTGGCAGGATATTAAATGATAGAGCTGTTATCTTTTCCTGTAGTATAAATTATTGAATTAAGCCTTCAGTCCGTTTGGCAATGGTGCCAAATGAATATTACAGGAGTACAATGCAGCAAACAGAATCTGTCATGGAATCTGGGGCTCCCTGAGAACTGAAATCACAGCGAACCAAATGCTCGTGCACTAGCTTGGAAAGGGTTCATTATTATTTATTCATCTTGCCCAGTAACACAAAAAACTAATGAAGTTTCATTGAGAAGGGGGCACGCCAGGATTGGTATCCATCAGCAAGGCACATCCCTCCAGCTTCATCAGGGATATTTGTCTCCATAATTAGATGTCTGTTCCATGAGAATTCTCCATCTGAAGGACGTGCCCAAGTTCACGACACGAAACAAATCACCCGCACTAATGAAAAGGTGATTTTCACCTCTTATTTCGCTTGTCTGCATCTCCCACACTAGCAGAAAGTCTTTGGAAAATCTTTTCATAAAGCCAAAAAAAAAAAAAAAAGTCAGGCCCAGGTCGGAATTTCTGTTGCTCACATGTTTGTTTATCTTTCAGTAAAATATTCCATTATTAATACAGGTGACACATTGGTGTATTTATAGCCCCTCTCCTGGAGCACCTTTCCACACATCCCCACAGTGAATAGTTCATAAATCTGTGCTCATCTCCAGTCAAAAGCTTAAATCAGTGCAGCTCCACCGAATGCTCTCCACAGCCCATCCATTAGGAGCAATTTTCCTTCTCTGCAACTTGAACTCCTGCTCTGGAATCTTTAGGGGATACTTGGGGGTTTGTAGGGAACACGGTATCCTGTAAATCTAAAGTTTGATTGCTGTATTCGGGTCGATATCAGGAGAAAACGTCACATTTTGGCATTTAGGGATCCATCCTAAATGATTTTGGGATTAGAATGTGTGTATGTGTTAGACGGGTAATAAATTCACTGCTACCCAAACACGTTCCCAGAAAGAGTTGAAGCAATGCTGGTTAGCACAGGAGAACTTTTAAAAAATGTTGGGAGCATCCCATTTCGACAAAATCTTTTATCACTATATATATTTGATTGAAAGAGGCTCATAATTCTCACAAATATGACAGGTTTTGCATAATTCTTCTTTAATTATCACCTGTGATATATTACACCCTGATTTTCCATGCTAGATTCCGACAATATTGGTTGTAATAGGGATTAAATTCATACTTTAGAGTTTTATTGTTTGTGTTCACACCCAAGGGAAATGTGCAGCCAGTCATAACCTGAACATGTTTGCCACATCAGCCTCGGCTCACCCTACCTGCCCCACCACAGAGATCCTGTTTAAAGAGCAGGAAAAATATTGGAATATTTGCCTCATTTCTCAAGGAACACAATTGACAGGATGCAGAATCCATTTATTGAGAACACCTCAGATTTGTGTGCCATTCAGGGCTGGAGGAGCCCTAATTAAATTAAAGTTACATCTCCAAACTCAAATCAAGAGAGGGGTTCTCTGAGTGGGCCACAGGCAGCTTCCACCCACCACGCATGGGAAGAGGGCACAAAGGAAGGGGCACTGGGAGTGCCAGCTCCTGGGAAATGCCAGATTCCAGCTGTGCCACCTTTCTCCTGCTTGCCCTCACGATTTTTCACATCTCAGGGAAGGGGCACCATTTTCCCAGGTGGAATGGCCTCAAGG
This sequence comes from Oreocharis arfaki, assembly GCA_013398015.1. Lineage (NCBI taxonomy): Eukaryota > Metazoa > Chordata > Aves > Passeriformes > Paramythiidae > Oreocharis > Oreocharis arfaki. Next base: position 496,256 of record VZRR01013403.1, on the reverse strand, counting down.
TGAGCATAGGGAAGTTTAGATTGGATCTCAAGGGAAATTTCTTCATGGAGAGAGTTCTAAAGGATTGGAACAGGCTGCCCAGGGCTGTGGTGGCATCACCATCACTGGAAGTGTTCAAAAAAAGTGTGGATGTGGCACTTGAGGGCATGGCTGGGTGATGGTGGTGGTGCTGAGGGGATGTATTTGTTGCTTTGGAAGTCTTCTCGAGCTGCAATGATTCCACAATTCTGTGAAAGGGATGCCTTGCTCTTTTGGCTGTCATTTTATAGACACTTTAATTTATAAACCCTGGGCTCCAGTGCCAAATTTCCCATCATTACTGAGAGTTTTTCTGATTCCAGCAGTGCCAGGACTTCCCCCTGTGTGCCTCCTCAGTGCCTCCCCTTCTCCCAGCATCAGAGGGAGCTAAATGCCTCCCTGGTTTGGTGTCTGCTGCCAGAGACGCTCTGGAATGCCACCAGTACTCCCAGTCTGACTCTTTCAATAGAAGCTGAGGCTTGAAAGGAGCCCTGTGGCTCCGGAGCTCTGCACATCAACGTCTGAAGGGAGAAAACACATGAAAGTTGAAGGCCCTTTGGGAAAATCCTCCAGGTTTTAGGTTGCTTCTTCCTGCTCAAACCTGTAAGATCTGATCTCCCTTTCTCTGTGCTTTGCTCTCAGAGCTGGGTGTCACTGGGAGGGAGCGAGGGAATCCTGCCTCTGCTGCCTGTGCTCCTGACAAGTTGGTTTTCTTCCCCAGAACACTTTCATGGCCCTTTTTCTGCTTCCTCTTGTCCCATCTCCTCTTCCAGCGTTAAAATCTGACTCCTCGAAGGGTTGTGTGTTACTTTGGGTGGTTCCAAGCAGAGTTTCACCCGTTATCTCTCATTCTGCATCTGCCAGGCTCCTTTTAAAGTCCTTGAGCTCCCTGGTCCAGGCCTCTGAGGAGGGAAATAGTAATTTCATTCTTCTTCTGACAAGATTCAGTCAAAAGCCCCAGCGCTCTTTGCAGGGAAACACCCCATGACATTTAAAAATCTGTGGGCCCCATAAACTCCCTGTCTTCCAATTAAAAATTACCAACGTCTTCAGCTGTAAAATTAAACAGATTTTGAATAAGTTGGATTTTTCATCATTTTCCTGCTGTCATTAGAAGGGGGAAGGGCCTAATTCACCTGTCCCATCCCTTTTGCTGGAGCTGACGGGTGTTTTACTATCACACTGATTTAAAAGAGGCCTCTTAATCAGGTGTCAGCTTTGGCCCATAAAGTCATATTAATGTTTTGGATCAGATATGAAGCTCTATCTAAGACACATTAAGAAAGATTCATTAGAAACTCACTACCCCTGGAATTTACAGCCTTCCTGGAACTTAATAGCCTGGATAAATTCCTCCTTATCTGCTTTGCTTATGTGAATTATGGCAGTTTTGCATTTAGAAGCTTCTTCTTATGATCTTCTGTGAGGATTCACTGATTTGGTACATCCAGAATCATGGAATGGTTCGGGTTGGAAGGGACATTAAATCTCATCCACTCCACAGGGACAACTTCCACTATCCCAGGTTGCTCCAAGCCTCGTCCAGCCTGGCCTTGGCCACTTTGAGGGATGGGGCAGCCACAGCTCCTCTGCTCCCAGCCCACCAGAACCTCCCGTTTCTGGTCCTGGAGCAGTGAATCCTCTGGAGTTTGGCTCCTTGGAGCTGATTCTCCCAGGCAAACCTAAAACCTTTCCCTGCAAATAGATCATGATATTTCTGGGACACTCTCAGTTTCACCAGACAGATTTTATCTGTCACCCATCAGTTTGGAGTAATGGTAATTCCAACTCCCCTTTGCAAAAGAACCCTAATGGGAAGGGAAATCTGTGTAGGAAAGGGATAAAAGTCACCTAATTTGCAATATTAGCCTACTGAGTTACCCATACTCACAATACAGACTGGGCCTGGGCCAGCCTAAACTGCTCTTGGGCTGTTCTCCTTTGCATTTCCAGCTCACCAGGAGCTGAATATGAATCCAACCAGAGTCAGGCACAGGAAAGAACAGGGAGCAGGATTTGGCTGGAAATTAAGTTGATTAAGTGTGAACTCCAGATTTGTGCTTCTTTCTCCCTGTCTGGATGAGGCAGAGCATAAATATTTAAATATTTCTTATGGCTGAGTAAAAGCTCTTTAACTCCACTTGACAGAAGTATCAGGGTGTGACGTGAGCACCCGTTGCCCATGAAGCAGTGTCAGGGAGCACTGGGACAGCCCCTGCTGATCCCATAATTACAGAAAACCCAGCGTTCCTCCTCTTCCATTGGCACTGTGTTAGTCCCTGCACTGGCTGAAGACAATATCAAGTAATGAATGAAGGAATGTTGATTCATTTTCCTGCTTTAGCTTTGAATTCAGGCTGGCGTAATCATGGTCTTTATGGAGATCAAACTGATTTGGCACCATAAAGAAATACTTTTTAACTTCTTATCAAGCACTCCTTAGCAAGAGTTTATATTCACTTTCAAGCTCCACGCTGAGGGTTCACACATGATTTTTTACGTACAGAAACGATAAATTTAATCAAATATTCATATTCCAATTGATTCATTCTGATCTGGGAAATGCCAGATTCCAGCTGATGCCTTGAGTTTTAACTCTTATAATTTAAAATCCTGCACTGTCTAGAGTGTAACTCTGAAGTTTCTTGCAGTCTGTGAGCTGCTGCTCTCTCAGGCCAGACAGACACAACAAAGCCTCTCCAGGCCTGCCCTCCAAGGACCCCCAGCCTGTCCTAGGCCCAAAATGTAACCCGACATCTTGGGAAGGGGGGTGAGCTTGGGGAAATTCCATCATTAACTGAAACTTTAATTAGAGAATTAAACTTGATATGCAAATGGTCCAAGCTTATAAAAGTGTGAAGGACTCATGACCTGGGGTCCATCTCAGGTCCATCTTGGCAGCAGCCTCTGGCTCTCCAGGGTGTGCCTTTGAAGGCCCTTCAAATAAATACCCACCTTTATTCCTTGTCCTCACTGTTTTTCACATCTCAGGGAAGGGGCACCATTTTCCCAGGTGGAATGGCCTCAAGTTGAGCATGGGGAAGTTTAGACTGGATATCAGGGAAAATTTCTTTAAGGAAAGAGCTCTAAAGTATCGTAACAGGCTGCCCAGGGCTGTGGTGGCATCATCATCACTGGAAGTGGTGAGGATTCACACAGGATTTTTATGTATAGAAACGATACATTTAGTCAAATATTCATATTCCAATCGATTTTTTAAAAAATCTGAATTATTTAAATCTTAACAAAAGCAAATAGCCCTACGAAAATGCATTTGTCATGTGCATCTCTGGAGAAATCATGGGGATTGCATTGAACCTGGAGGATGGAGAAGAAATATATGGCCATTCTCCATAGGAAACACAAAAGGATGCTTCAGGAAATTAGAAATGACCAGCCTGACCTTTTCTATAAATAAGAGATGGACTCCTAGGACACCATTGGCTCTGAGAGCGCACATCATTTCTCACAAATTTGATGTTATTCTCTGCTGCAGATCAGCCAGCAAGAAAAGGATATTAAAGAGAAAACAAAACAACAGCAAGGAGCTGCCTTTACTAAAATTCATGGGCTGTATTTTCGTGACAGAGGCTGTGACATGGCCACTGGAAAGGAAAGGAGTTATAAAATATCGTGTCCTTATCCTACACATTAAGGGCCTGCTGCACTAAGGACACGGGAAGGGGATATAAAATTAAGATATTCAATAGTCTGCAGATGACAAATGAGTCTAAATTCCATTTAGGAAAAACCCATGGGAAATGAATCCCAGGTTTACCAAAATATTTATATTTTTATGAGGTGAGGCAGGGGTTTTTATGTCCATCAGGTAGTTCCCCTAGCCCAGCCACGCACATGGATTTAAAATGCAGAACAATGATCCTTGGGTCATTTGGGGGCTTCAGAAAAACTTCTCCCTGGCAGTTGTGGGAAGGTAATGAGAAGGACTGAGGAAAGGAACCCAGAAGAGAAGGAAATCCCTCCCAAAGTAAAGACAAGTCAAAGGGTCAATTGTAGAAACAGCGACAGAAGAAGTCTTCAAATTTGTCAAGAGATTTAACCCAGAAGAGTGGCAGGGAAAGAAACAAAGATTATTTGAGCAGAGCCAGCCCCCATCTCAGAGAGCTGCTCTGCCTTGCCCCCGTGGTTTGCTGAACAAATTGTCTTCTCCCCTGCTCCCCAGAGCAAGGAAGGTCACCACCAGAAATAGAAATAGTTCTGGTTTGCCTCGCAATCAATCATTTTATTTTGAATATGAAATAAAGGTTGATTATTTAATGCTAGTCCTGTTTTAAAAGGAGTGAAAAAAGGACAGAAAAAACTCCAAAACACCCAATAAACAAACAAACAAAAACCCCATGAACAACCCCAAACCCAGGCCAGTACAAAAAAAGAGAAGAAGTTCATAAAGTATTCAAAAATAATATCTCAGAGGATGGGAAGGGTTAGAGGAGGAGGAAGTGAGTGATTCCCTCAGGCTGCTCAGTGACCAGGGAACAGCAAACACAGGGACCACAATTCCACAGTTCCATCCTTCCCTGCTGCCAGCGCCCATCCACAGCGCAGGGATGAGGTGGACGGGCACATTTAATGCTTGGCCGTAGAGCTTCCACAGGAAATATGCAAAGGAGCTTCACTGTCACCTGCTAAATAAATCACCAGCACCTGAGCTCTGCGATTTTATTATCAATCAGCCTTGAAATATTTCCTCCTTAATAGTCCAGTGTCTGGAGGTGGATTCTCTGCTGAATATAATAGCAGACCTTAACTTGCAGCTGAAAGCAAAGGACTCCAAAGGACAATTTTATGTGGAAGGACACGCTAAAGACACCTAATCTTAAATTATTGTTTTTCTTTCGCAGGGGAAGAAACCCTTCATGGGCCTATTTTTATCCAAGAGCCATATGATATCACTTATTCCATGGCCTCAGCAAATCCAGAGATCGTCCTGAACTGCACAGCCAAAGGATATCCACTGCCATACTACAGGTGAAGTCAACCTTGGGAAATATTGTCTCACTGTCACTCTTTGAAGTGTGTTTTAGTGGCTGCACCACCACAAACACCCCAAAATGTGCTGAGTGCTCTCAGCAAGAATAGGCAAAGTTTAGAGTAAATTCGAGGAATGAAGGAAAACTATTTTTGCTGCTTTGCTGTAAGGAAAATTAACACAGGAAAATAAAAGAATTGAAAATCATCCCCACAATATTTTTAAATATACAGAATTAATTCCAAATCCACAGAACAGCTGTGGAAAATGGGAAAATGGAAGTGCTGCACATTGGAACTTGACAAAACTTTCCATACATTAATAAATGCTTGGAAAGCAGAAGAGCAACATCCTTCCCTTTTTCTAATTCCAGCATTTCATGTACACATTTATGGTGTTTGTTTATCTCCAATACCTTACAAGACTCACTTAATAAAACCTTGGTACAGAGGATATTTTGTTTATTCAGTAACTATAGAGTCATCATTTACAATATAATTTGTTGCCCCAAGGGTCTGGAAATCCAAGTTGGATAAGAGGAAAAGCTGGGAATCTAGGAGAATAAGAAAAAAAAAAGACATTGTGCTTTCCTCAGAAAATAATGGGGAAAGTATTAGTTGAGGTGAAGGAAAATTTTATCTAAAAAATAAATCATTCATGCAAGACATGAAAGAAAATTGTGTCCTATCAAATTCTTAGAGAATATTTATTGAGCAGCTTTTATCTGCTCCCACCACAGCCTCCCCTGGAAAGTGCCACCACTGGATACCAGCTTGGCTTTTGGACTTCATGGCCCGATTTGTTCCCAAAAGTTGTGCTGTGAAAGGAACCTTAATTTCCTTAATTTCCTCTATGAAAGGAACCTTAATTTCCTTTATGAAAGGGGACCCTTAATTGCCTTTTCACAGTTCAACTTCTCCTCCTACGAGTAGAAATCCTCACTTACTTCCCAACCCATTTGTTCTCCCTGTTGTCACCATGAACATCAACTGGTTCATGTCAAACCTCAAGTCTTTATAATTCTTCCACCCTTTTGTTTCATAACTACCTAACGAGCTTCCTAGAAAATTCCTGGACTCTTTTAACCCCCCACGGGTCCCTCCCAGCCACGAAGAGCAGAGACAGCAGCTTCCAGCAGGCAGGAGAGCTGGGAAGTCTCCCCCATCATAATTGACACCCATATTTTACCTTTCATTTTTTCTACCCACCCATTAATTAAATTTCCTGGTTTTCTGCACCATGAGGACGTTTTGCAAAGCCTCAGTGGCTCCAGGGAGATGGGATCAACATCTGGGGATGGATCCTGGAGCCCCGAGGGCAATGAGAAGTTACCAGACTATCACTGCTGCAATTACACCACGATTTGGAGGGAGCAGAGAGCTTTTCACTTTGCTTTGATTTCACCACAGCTAATGCTGGCTTTGTCAGATAAAGATGGAGCCCATATATTTAAAGTTCCGACAATTTTAGATAAATCAAGCCCAGTATGAAATTTTAATCATCTCCTTTGCTGAGTGGTGGCAGAGAACAGCAAGGACTGCTGGAGGTTTCTCTTTGATTCAGAAATACAGAACCACTCCAACAGGAAGAAAGTTAGATAGGAGTTAATTTGCTATTTAGCATTTTTTTTTACATCAAGAAATATGCTGATTAATGCCTTTTCTTGAAATTAAAAAAAAAAAATGCTTAGCATCTCCTAAAAGTTTTATTTTATTAGGCACTATTTTATTCTTATAAACTTGTCGAATATAGTGATAATTTTTTGCAACTCCTCCTCAAAATACTGTGTGTCTGAGAAGCACAGTGCAAGAATTGTGTAGAACTGTAGGTGGAAGGGCTGAGAAATAAAAATGAGACACAATTTTCCTGTTGGAAGTAACAGAGAACACAGATTAGACTGGAAACAAAAATATGGATGGAAGCATCTCTAAAATCATTAGGAAATCCACAAAAATGTTCTGAGAAATATAATTTTGTCTCTTCTGTCTTTTTTATCAAGTCAGAATTGCCTATAAGATCAGGTACATCATTCCAGGTGTTTCCTGGTGTGATGTTGGTGGTAAATAAACACAACTTTTTAAATTAGATTTATCATTTTTTGCACTTAAGCTTTTTTGGTTTTAGTCACCTGAGGGTTTATCACCAACTAACTCAAGGAATTTTACATATTTTTATTTTTACTTGCAGCCTATGCATGAGCACCTTGCAGTGTTTCCAGCAGCATTTTGACTTTTTTTGTTTGATTTCAGGGGCTCTCCTTTCCCTCACTTCCATCCAATACCCAGAGCAATCCCACAACCCTGCATTTTCACGCAAGGTGGTGGCTGAGGGTGTTTTCCCCTCAATAATCTTCTCAGAGAGGAGTCAATGGAACCAATAAATAAATCCAAGGGCAGCATGAGCAGCACTCATTAGAACATTTTAATACTTCAAGCCCAACTCAGAGTGCTGCACTGAAAGGAGAGCAAGAGATTCAAATCCAATCCAAACCCAAGAACCACCGGAATAACTGGAACACACAAATGCAGGGAAGGGAACAGAGCACAAGGTCTACAAGGATTGCAAATGACATCAAATATGTTCCTAATCATTACATCAAACCAGAGAACGATTCCCAGTAATCCCAGAAATCCACCCTGGATAAAGGAATTGCAGCCCTGTTCTCATGTCCTTGCTCCTTGGAATGCTCTTCCTTGGCTTAGTGCAGATTCTGCTTCCAAAGTGGGGTGGGATTAAAAACTCCTTCACCCTCTGGTGTCTTGTTCACAGCCAGGAGCTTTTAAACTTCCTCTTCTCCTCCTCACTGGAAATGCTGTACGTGAAGGGGGTTTTGCAAATCCTTTTCCCAATTACAAGAAAGCCTCAGGTGGCTTGGCAGCACATTTCCATTGGAATGCAAATAATCTAAGAAATATAGAACGCAATGAAGTCTTAAAAATATTGATATTTTTATTACAGCAGCACTCTGAAAAGGTAATTTATTAAATCATGTGAGCACATACCCACTCACAGTCCTTGGGCTCCAAGGGAACTGATCAATTCAACATAAGAATATAGGAAATTTTTTAAGGTTTAGGTTCTGAAACAACTGCTGAAAGAAAAACAATCTGGGATGCATTTCCTACAATTGAGGAAAAGTATTTTCCAACGGCTGCAGGAAAAAAATTCACAAAAATATGTGCATGATCCCTGCCTTAACGGGCTTATGTTAAAAATTCCCTAAAATAATTACCCAGATTCCTGTGTATTAATGCACTGCAGAACGCACAAGGTCATTAAATCATTGTCTGCCACGTGAATTCATTAATTCGCTTCCTTCAGTGATGTAAACATATTAATTAGGGAAAAAGCCCACACCAGGAGCTGAACCCCTGATCTAGATGCGAGGTTTAATAATCATTGTACCGTGGTGATTAGAATGATTACGGGGATACTGTGAAGAATTCATTCGCAGCAACTAAGCCAACGTCTTTGCATTTGTTTGGAAAAACAATTACAGACCTTAATTGGGAGCCATGCGATGATGACAGCAGTTATTTCAGTGATTGATTCTGAAATTAAAGAGAACTGGCAAATTAAATACCAGAATATCTTAGATTAGAAAATGGAAAGCTTTAGACAACTTGGAGCAAACGTAAATCCTGAACTACGGCAGAATCCTAACGCTGGGATGTGATCCCCTCAGAAACCCAGACCAGGTGTCCTCATCTTTGCAAGAAAATGTTAAAAATAGCCAAAATGCCCTAAAATAACAGCAAAAACTTGACCAACTAAAGCAAATATTAAAAAAAGGGATCCAGCAGAGGTACAGAAACACAAAAAATCAACTGGAATTTGTAGGAAGAATTCCTGAGGGTTGAGTGTTGCACCCGAATTTCTCAGTGTGGATGAATTCATGGAAGGGGAGGCAGCAACCCAGAGAAATTATTTCATGTGATTAGAATTTGCTCACAGAATTCCAGTAATTTCATATTTAATCTTTCAAAACAACAAGTGCTCCCTTAAAGGTCAGGGCACTCCCTGTGTTTGTGGGGATTTCCCTGGGAATTGCATTTCCCAGCCCAGTGTGGGAACCTTGCTGCACAAGAACAACCCCTGAGCAGTGTGGGGAGGCAGGGCTGGGGGTGACTGACAAGTCTTGTGCTGTGTATCCAGGTCAGATTTCCAGGGATAAAGTGTGAGTTTGCTTCAATTTGTTACCAGGGGAAATTGCCCTCACTGTCAGGAACGCTGCAAATAATCAGAAATGGATAATTTTTATGCTGTGGTCCTTCAGATAATTAACAAGGAGAGGATTGCTTGGTTTGGGCACTGCCAGGAACCCAGAGTGAGCCACTGGCAACCTTTTTGTGGCCCTTCCATCCTGCAGAGGGCTCGGAATCACCCCCAGAGATCAACAGAAATGATAAAAGCTGAGGAGATGGCTCTGGATATAAAATCAGGAGAAGAAAATACCTGGTTGTGCAGTTTTAGGATTGCTGACCACCTCAAAAATGGCATTAACAAACCCCAAACTTGCAGGCCTCAGTGGCTGGGTCCTTTATCCTTCCTTCGGCTTCACGTGAGCAAGGAAAATCCAACCCTAATGTGACTAATGGCAAAGCCACAAGAATTCCCTTCCTGAAACACATAATATTTATTTTCTTTGAAAGAGAAATTGTATTTTGACATCTGTAAACAGCAGGCTAATGTTGCAGACACAATCCATTTTCTGCTTAGTGGACTAACAGGGACAAATTATGATTTAAAACAGCAGCGCTCTCATCATGGAATGATCAGTCTCAGCCTTGCTGTATAAAAACTTCCCTCTCAGCTTTTGTTCTGCCCTCTGAAGTGCAATCCTTCCTGATCTACATCTCTAAAGCATTTTTGTTGCCAAATTCATGATTAATCATTTGCAAAGCACATTCAGGTACCATTCGTATTTATAAAAATAATGTAGCTGTAGACGAGGTATAAACCCCCTCCTGACTGAAAGGATAACTTTGTGTGAATAAGTTATAATTACTTTTTGTGGACATTTGGGTGAACACTGGTGACTAAAGTAAAGATTTTCCAAAGAATACCATTATTGCTATCATTAAGATTGATGTAAGAAGCAGTCGTGTGTGAAAAATGATCTAATTTTGTGATATTTAACTACATTTTTATCATTACAGGTATGCTACAGCACACTATTTAAGATAAATATGAATAGGCTCTGTAAATTATAAGCATAATTTGATTTTTTTCCCCTCAAAGGTGGAAGCAAAATGGCACAGATATTGATCTTACCATGAGTTATCACTACAGGTTGGTTGGAGGCAGCTTGGCAATCAATAACCCACATAAAAATCAGGATATTGGAACATACCAGTGTTTGGCCACAAATTCATTTGGAACAATTCTGAGCAGGAAGGCAAAGCTTCAATTTGCATGTAAGTTGGGAAGATCATATTTATTAGAGCCTTATTTTCCTATTAATTCTGCCCACGGACTGTAATTTATGGGGTAATTAAAGGATCATTGGGGATTCTGTCCAAAAGGTTTGACTTCCTTCAGCATTGCTTATTCCTAGAAAACCAAAATGTTCCCAGTAAATATTAATAACAAAACCAGACATCTGATGGCTGCTGCCCTTGGGAGGCAGAATAAAAATCAGGAAATTGAAAGGTCAAGGAAGATGAGCACAATTATTTTCACTTAATAAAGGTGTTTCCACTTTTTAGGACAATGGTTTTTTTGTTATCCCACAGGTAGCTACAGCTGGGGAGGGGAATTGTTGCAAAAAGTTGGGCCTTGATTTTTCTGTAGATAATGAGGTCTAATTGAGACACAAAAACATTGCTCCCCTAATTGGCACACTGATATTTTCTAATATTACCAGAGAAACACTCTCTTTCCTTACACAACGTGTAACAGTGTGTGCTACTCTCTGAGATATTTCATATCCCAGCTCCCTCAGGTCAAGCACGTTGTCTGTCTTGAGATGATTTAAAATTTATTTCATCTTTGCTCCCCGTTTCACTTCTTCACAACTTCACAACCTTTTCCACAAGGTTTGGACGCGGTGACCGAGTTCTGTGAATGCCCTGGGGAGAGGGGGAACAACAGTGGCAACCAAAAAACTCCAGATATTCCCTCCAGCCCTTTTTTTTTCTCCAGTCTAAAGCTCAGAGCAGTCTGTTGCTGGGAGAAAGCAATTGTTTTCAAAGCTCATTAATAAAACATGTGTCTAAAGCCAACCTTGTGTCGCTATTTCAGACACCAGCAAATGGATTAATTATTAATCTTGTTCCATTTCTCATAGCAAACCCTGTGTCACAGGGGTTACACAAAGGAGACATCAGAGGTCAGGCTGGTTCACAGAGCCTCTTTCAGCAGAGCTGATCAAAAGATGTATCACTGGTACCTCATTTAATAATGTTTTACCCTGAATTTCTCAAACAGCTTTGATTTCCAAGAGCTGGTCAACTGTAAAAAGAATAAAAATTTGAGTCATTATTTTACAACTTTTTTTTTGCTGAAACATTTTTTCAAGCCAGACTTCCTGTGTGGGAAATTGTTTCGAGATTTGGAGGTGAAAGTTTTTTAGTGACAGAACAAATTCCATCTTAGAAAGGAGCAAGAATAGACAACCACCTCCAAATTGTCCATGGAGTCTGTAATCCCCAAGGAACCAAGGCAGGCCAGGGAGGCAGCTGGGATAAGAACTAAGGAAAGGGAATGACCTTAAATGAAGGCACAAATGAGGTGTAAAATGATTTTTTTTTAAAAGGGGGGAGAAAGGGAAAGCAGGAATATCTGTGAAAGAAAGAAGGCTCTGGTGATCATTCAGCATTTCATGTCAAGCAATTTAAGCTTGATTTAAGCTTTATACCCCCACCCAAACACTTCCCAAAGCTCCTGCAGGGAGCAGATCCCAGAGCTGGGTCTGGTTTGCCCCCAGCTCTCACCCTGCTCCAGTCCTCCAGCTCTAACAGCACCACGGAATGCTAAATTTATCCCATAATCAAGCACTACACCACTTTTCCAGTAGTGGTGACAGATATTTACATCCTTCCCCACGGAGGAGAGAGAGGACAGACAAATCAAAGGCTGTTATTTACACTGACAAGCACAAATTTACAGGAAAATGCTTCAATTTAGCAGCATCACTGCAGAACTGGGAGCTTTCAGTTGTCTTACAATAGGAAAAAAAACCCCACAGTACACGGAAAACGTCATAATGACCTGATGAGAATAGTGGAACAAATTACCTTGAAACACTTGTTTCACAGTCAACATTTCCTTGTTTCTTATTTTCATGTTGCCATCCAATTTAATTCTTTGTTTCAACCAATACTTCAGGCTATATCTTCAAATCCAGACAGGCAGCACGTTGCTGTTATGACACTTTCATTCAACACCTCACAAAATGGGATTTTTCCCTGGACTGGAATGCCTGGTGTATTGTTGCAATCTCCCTGATAAAGAATTGAATCAAACCTATTATCCAAGTAACAGGGTTTACGTGTATTTGTCTCTTTACTACAAGGTAACTAACTCTGACTTGGAGTTTGAATTAATGATACCTCCAGAAACCTATTCAACGTGTCAACTTATTATGTGAAAAACACTTTTTTCCTCTGTTCGAGATAGGAAGTTCTCCGAGAAGCAAAATAAATGCGGGACGAGATTAGAAATATGTCTTCAGATTCAGCTGGAGTTTGGTGCTTATCCTCTATTAAAACCAGAGCTGTCAAAGGCAAGCTGCAGGAGGAATATTCTACAGAAGGCAGTGGCAGAGATTATTAAAGCTACAAGCTGAAAATGAGAGACAGCGTCAGGGAGAGGGAGCGAGTAAATGCATTAGCGGGATGCCCGGGATGGCAGGCCCTTGGCATCCCTGCTTCCTGCACAAGGGTTGTTTTGTCATAAATAAACTTGAAGGCTCCCTACAACTCCTGCACGTCTCCTGCTCCCCTGCCAGCCGTACATCTGGAGCAGCCCACGTGTGTTTTGCAGGAGCTGGAGCTGTTGAGGTGGAAGTTGTTGTAAAGCTTCCGTGTCAGGCCTCGGCTTGTGCAGCCAGAGCTAAACGCAGGTGCAGGGTCCCCATCCAGGCTGGAGTGTGGGGTCGTGGCCTGTCACCCACAGGGCTTTTCCCCTTCCAGTGCAGGGGTGACATCCAGCACCAGGTCACCTGGAACGCCCCGGCTCGGCCTAAAGGGAAGTCAAAGGCCCGGCGAGTTCATCTTGGAACCAGGCCCGAAAGGAAGAGATGAGGATATGGAAGCTTTTCCCTATTACACAGCTTAGAATCACAGAATCACTAGAGGACACAGCCTTAATCTGCACCAGGGGAAGTTTAAGCGGGACATTAGGAACATTCTTCCCAGAAAGAGTGGTTGGGTGTTGGAAGGCGCTGCCCAGGCAGACGGTGGAGTCACCGTCCGTGGAGGTGTTTAAAAAAAGACTTGACGTGGCATTCAGTGCCATGGTGTAGTTGATAAGGTGGCTTCAGGTCATAGCTTGGACTTGGTGATCTCCAAGGTCTTTTCCAACCTAGTTAATCCTGTGGTTCTGTGATTAAGGATGGAAAAAACCTCCAAGATCCAACCAGGAAAAAACCTCCAGATCCAGTCCAACCTTTGCCCAATTCCCCCTGCTCGTAAACCACATCACAAAATGCTACATCTACCCATTTTTTGAATAATTCCAGGGATGGGGACTCCACCACTGCCATGAGCAGCCGGTTCCAAAGCTTGGCCACTCTTCCAGTGATGAAATTTTTCCTGAGGCATTTTTTTTAAGGCATCTCATGCCTTAAAAAAAAGATAAACAAAAAACCTGTTAGGGAAAACTGCTTCAGTATGGCTTCAACCAGAACTTTCTCCCAAGGCACACAGGGGATTTGCTTTAATTATTTCCTCAGTTTTAAGCAAAAATAACTGTGTGCAAACAACTGGTCTTGAGGGAAATCCCTGTAACAGGCTGCATGAAACAGCCTGTCCAGGCCTGTTACTTGTTCTTTTCGTTCTCAAACACATCTATAGCAGAGGCATTAAGGGATATGCAGGAGAAATAAGAAGTGCAATTAAACAAACTAGAATAAAAAAGAACTCCACTATGAAAAAGAATCACACGTGAACCTAATTCATAATTATTCAGGGCATAAACCCAGAAAATTCAGTATTAATTGAAAGCATCTTGCTGCTTAGGGATCTTAAATTAGATTCTCAGTCAAATTATTCTACCCTTGATGATAAAAGTCGTGCTGATTGCAGCTTTCTCAGACCTGAAATTCTGAGAAACAATGACAACAATCTAAATTCATGCCTACAATTTGTCACTTTGCCCTGAACCACTCAGGAAGGCACAGAGTGGAGCCATCAGTCCCCATATTTTAAAGTTTCCCGCAATGCTACAGACCCATGAATGATTTCTCCTTGGAGTTTTTGGGCTCCAACCACATTCTCCTGGCTTTCAAAGTGGTGCTCAAGGGTTTTGCTTGGTGCTTATTCTCAACAGCATTTTTCCAACACTGCCACCCTCCCAGCTCTTGGCCAGTGATGATGTGCTCACAGCAGTGTGGCTGAGAGTGACAGTGCTGGAGCACTCGGAATAAAATCTCGAGCTCCCAAGAGCTTCCACACGCTTTTTGTCAGTGACAGAAGACACAGTTTTGCTGAAATAACAAATTAGAGGCAAAAATTCCTCCTGGATTGAGTTTTTGCTGTTCTGAAACACAAAAATGTCAGTCCATCATTAGCATTTAACCATTTCAGGGAGGAATATATTAAACCAACTCAAATCCATTTAGCATTTGCTGGATGGTGACAGGCCGAGCTTTAGCAGAGCCCTGTTGGAGGGGCTGGCTGGGAGATGCTCAGGCAGCATGAAAGCCCACTTTTCATCTGATTACTTCATCGTGTTATTTACCTCTGAGTGCACACAAATTACAGAAACATCACAAAGCAATCCAGCAGCCTCGAGATGTCATAACCCTTTTCACTGGCAGTGTATGCTTTGAAACAGAAAATGGAAAAATCAATAGGCTTGGATCAGATAGGCTGAATTTGCAAAGTCTGGACATGCATGAATTTAAGGCTAAATGGCACCTACACTTCTGGCTGGGTTGTGTTGTGGTGATCTGTGTGTCCAGAAATCCCTCTGCAACAATTGTATTTGATTAAAAGGTGTGCTAGCTGTTGTAACTACCACCTGGAGTAAAGCTCTCTGGGTCTTTAAGCTGATTGTTAATTCATCACTGCACACGAGGGCTGGAATACTGATCAGGCTTCCCGGCAGTTGGATTGCAGGAATGAACTCTGGCAGTGCCTTTCTTTTTCAAAGGGAGGCATAAACTGCTCAGTCCAGTGCCCAACAGGCCCTCAGCAATGATCAGCTGATAACGGAGGAGCAGGAAGGAGGAAGAGCTCAGCTTGCCAGTGTCAAGAAAAGGTCATCATCAAAAAGACAAAATACATCCCCAAGAGTTTGATTTGGTTTTCTCCATTCCCTTTTCCTCTTTAGGGACACATCAGGAAGAGCCATAGACTTGCCTATATGCACAGAGAATTGTGGAATGGCCTGCTTGGAAGGGACATTAGAGATCATCCAGTTCCACCCTCTGTCACCGTCCACTATCCCAGGGTGCTCCAAGCCTCGTCCAACCTGGCCTTGGACACTGCCAGGGATCCAGGGACAGCCACAGCTGCTCTGGGCACCCTGTGCCAGGGCCTCCCCACCCTCACAGGGAACAATTTCTTCCCAAAATCCCATCTAACCCTGCCCTCTGCCAGTTTGGAAGCCATTCCTCCTTGTCCCTCCAGGCTCTTTTCCAAAGTCTCTCTCCATCTTTCTTGCAGCTCCTTCAGGCACTTGAAGGTCACAATTAGGTCACCCTGAAGTTTCTCTTCTCCAGGCTGAACAATCCCAAGCCTCTATCCTCATTCTAACATGATTCTCTACCCTCCACACGCCGAGCAATGCACTGACCTCACCTCTCTGCTTTAAAAGAGTGGCTTTATATATAATCCCAGAATGGTTTGGAAGGGACCTTCAAGCCCATCTCACTCCAACCCCACTTGCACAGGCAGGGACACGTTTCTCTGATGCAGAAACACATCTCAACTGCAGATATGTGGAGAATCAGCTGTAAAATTCTCCTTTGCATGCTCTGCACAGCCCTCCTGGTGGTCCTGGTAACACCTCCCAGGCTGCATCTTCCCGTGAGCCAGTGAGGAAAAAATGCAAGCTGCAGCGGGAGCACTCGCTGTGGATCGATCCTGTCTGGAGGATGGAAGTGCTGCTGTCATCTCTTCCACATGTCACCAATCAGGCTCACGGTTCAAAATTGCCTTTTGGACTTTGAAGCACGGGTACAGAATCCAATATCACTGCAGCAGCAGCAGCCACCCTCCCTGGTGTGGGGAGGTAGGGGCCAGCTTCTGAGCAGGATGAGTTACAGGAAATAAACCCTGTATTTTGTCAAAATTCTGCTTGGAGTGAAAAGAAAGAGAACTTTCTCATTTATCACTTCTGATTGTTAGGGACACTGTGTGCCAATGCTCCAGCTCTCTCTGCAGCAGTTCCCATGGCAGGAGACCACATCAAGGCCTTTGCTTAATGGATGCTCTCCGTGGAGCAGACCCAGCAGCCTCAGGCATGATTTCTTTTTTTCCCCTTTGCTTCACAGTGTTTCCTCAGAAAATCAGGAAAAACCTGGGGAGAACCACTGCTGTAAGGAATATGACATTTCCAGGAGCAGCAGCCCCAGCTCTCCCAGCTGTCTTCACAGGAGAGCTGCTCCAACCCTCTGATCAACTTGGTGGCCTCCTCTGGGCTGATTCCAACACGGAAGGGTCTCTAAGGGGTCTCTATCCTGCTCTACCCACCCCAGATTTGGGCACTGGGCGTCCTTCAAGGCCTCTGATCGCAGGACACATGCAGAGAACCCTCTAAAGTGATGCAACATAACCAGTCCAAGACCAAAACTGTTGCAAGACCTCACCACACTCAGCTCATCTTCCTGTATCTCCGTTGAGCTTCCCGGTGTTCATTTCTTTGCAGGATTCTGTGCACACACATCCTCTCCCAGGCTCCAGGAAAAGCAGGAACCATCACTCAGCAGTGAGGAAGCAGGAAGCCTGGAAGGGTTTCACCTGCCTGCTGACAGGACAAGGCAGGGTGATAATAGAGTTTCTATTTTAAAGCACTGGTATCACAAGAATAGGATTATGCAAATCTCCTGACGTTCCTGAAGACACAGAGAACAGCCTGGAATCTTAAAACCAGAAGTTATGGGCGTGTCTCCATAAGGAAGGGGGATTGCTTTCTCCATCATCCCCTATTTTAGTTTTCTCCTCATTCTCAGAGCCCATGTGATGTCCATCGACCCCAAGTGCAGCCACGGCCGCCTCTCTCCTGTTAAACACATCCTGAAGCTGATGGGATCAACATTCCCTGTTCATTTCATGCTGTAACAAACTAGGCACATCAGAAATTCCACTTTTCTGCCCCTCCAATGGTTTCAACCTCTCTCTCAGAGTGCTTAACCACTGTGTTCAAGGCTCTGCTGTATCAGCGCTTGGTTAAAGCTGCTTTATTCCCCAGGTTAGTTCCTCAGACTTTTATTATAAAAGGAGGTTTTTTATCTATGAAACAGAGATCTACATTGCAGGGAGGTTGTAAGGAGCATTACAGGCAGTGAACCGGGCAGATAAAGCAGTAATAGGGAACACAGAAGTATTTGAAGATTATCTTTTAGTTCTATATTACTTACTCTTCTTTAGTTCCTTTAAAAGTGTTTATCCTAAATCAACCCCTTGCCAGTTGTAGTGGAAAAGCAATATCTGTGATTGAGATATGGTGGGGAACAAAGAATCCACAGGTCCCGGAGCTGATAGATTCTGATTGATAAAATTTAATACTTGGGAAGGAGAAAACCAGTCTATATTTGCAGTCTGGGTGATTTGCTGTTTTATCTGCTCTCCTTCCATTACAGACAAGATGATGCAGATTCCAGTAAATTATTGAGTGAAATGTCCATGATGTTCAAGTGATGTTCTCCATTTTTGGTGTGCCAAAATAAGTTATGGTGGAGGTTTGCAAAGGAAAAAAAAATACTAAATTATTTGGAATAAATGATTGGCTTTTTTTTCTAATAAAAATAATGAAATTAATTGATGAGTTAATTTTGCAGTGAAGGTTGATCCTGTGTAAATGTTTTAAGGTTTAAACTTGTCTATTCTGTAGCTGATTTTGAAGAAGGAGGAACAGTTAGTAACATTTGGACTTTTCATGGAGCAAAGGAATGAGGTCACAGGAGTTGCTTTTCTCAACAAGAAAACCACATCTGGCACAGAGAATGCACTGAGCTGTAAATATCCATTTCTAAATGCTACTGCAAGAACAACAGTGCAACCTACACCTGAAATCCCACTGACAAGATTCACATCCAAAAATCCCCTGCACCAATCACTTGGGTAAATCTTGAAATTCCCGTTGGAAGGAATTCTTTGAGGGCTTTGCAGCCGCAGTGAGGGAGATAAAGCAGTGGTGGCTGGGGGTAACTCAGGGTAATTCTACAAGAAGTAATTCTGCGCTGGATCAAGATCTCCAAAGGGCTGGGCAGGAGTTTGGGAAGGGCTGAAATAGGCACGGACACTGTCAGCAGTGTGTGAGAGCTCTCTCTTCCTTGCCACTTTTCCTCTCCTCCTTGCCATTTTTCATTGTCTGTATGAGAATCCTTGGTTATTATTTTGCTGGTAGAAACATTATAAAAAGAATTAGCAGCCTGAAGTGGGACTGTACCCATCAGAACCCAGGACAGGGATGCAAGAGGTCCTTCCTGCAGGACCAGGGCACAGCTACATGACCTCAACCACAAGGTTGAGGTCTGAGGGAAGGGAGAAGTTCCTGAACCATCTCCGTGTAGTTAAACACAGGTTGCTGTGGGAGCAGTGGGAAATACGAAGGAGAAAAGGGTTTGGAGAAGAATTAATGCCCTGCCAAAAGGACATTTGCCACAACAGCCAGGGCCATCTCCCACGAAAGTCAGGCAAATCAGTGTAGTTGTGGCAGGGATAAATCTGGCCCTCGAGGTTCAGCCCAGCAAAAGAAATGTGTCTTTAAGAGCTCTCCAATCTGGAGAAAACTCTTGCAGACGGCGAAGTGACTCTGGTGATGACAGGTGACAAATGAACTGTGCCGTGACAAGTGAGAAAACAGCTCAGGAACATGAAATATTAAACATCTATTCCCTCCATGGCCCTCCCTGGGAGAGGGGCAGCTCCTCAGCTGTGCCTCTGGCCTGCAGATGGGCCTTGGAGCAGGAGCCCTAAGGCTGCATCAACACTTTACTGCTCAGAGCAAGTCCTGTGCTCAGCTCGGAAGAGAAATTTAATATTTTATGCTGCTAACTCTGTAAAAGCAAGAGAAAAAAATAACAAAGGCCAGATGTAGACCAGCTCTACAGCTTCCCAGCATATGTTTCTGTGCCGTGGGTTTCTTGGTGCATGAACAAAAATCAAGCCAGCTCAGGGTTTTCCCCCCCCGCCTCCACTCACCCTCTGTTTAATTTAATTGTGACCTTCCACTTTTTTCCTCTAGAGAAGCTTGATATTACTTTGTAAAGGGCATTTTCACTCTTTAATTGAATAAGACAATCAGGCTATGGCAGGAATTATTGTTCCCCACCTTGAAAATTAGTGCCTGGATTGGCCATTCAGATCACTCAAGCTGAATTGAGGACCCAGGGCCTGTGTTCATCCTAAAGCGTAAATTACAGGTCCTGTCCCTTGGAAGCTCCAAAGTAATTTAACTAAATAAGGAAGCACTTGGGATTGCACAGCTTTGGAGAAGGACAGGACACAGCGATTGTGCTTTTCCCTCTCCTTTTGACAAGAAGCTCCATCAGGGAGTTTTTGGGGACAGGGCAGCTTTTCTTATACCCACGCCAGGATGCAGCGTTCCCCTAGGGTGGAAATGAGACCAGAAGTGGGAATTTGAGTTGATTTTTAACCTGTTCTGGTGAACAGAGATGCTGAGGCATTGCCCAGGCTGCTCTCAGCTCCAAATCTTCCAGACCTGAGGTGTTCAACGCTCGCGAGTGCTTCAAATGGAGCAGGAGAACTCGGCAGGTGTTGGGGAGAAAATCCAAGTATTTAAAAAGCAGGAAATGGGAAAAACTAAGGAGCTTTCAGACACCTTAATAAGAGATAACGCCGCTCTTAATCTCAGAATTGAATTCATAGAAAATCAATTAGAACATTTAAAAAATTGAGATTAGATGCTAACAGGGAAAGATTAATGTATTGACAGTATTATCAAGACAAAGCCACTGTCAGAGGGTTTGTTCAGCAAGTTTAGTGCAGTTTGGAAAGCTGAAAAAGAGAGTTTACTTTGCAGTGGAAGTTGCAGGGAAGGAGATTAGCCATTCCTTTGGGAGATATTCGGATATTTGGAGAAAGAAGGCTATTTCCACAACACACCCTGCAGTACCCAGGCTGAAAGAGATTGGTGCTCATCTCCTACAAGGCAATCCAGTGCAAAAATCCTGAAGAGAAGCAAAAACCAGGGACTGATGTCCAGCAGGGGGGCTTCTGGACTGGTCTGGACAGACACAGCCTGTACCTAAAAGGGCTTTTACCCCAAATTTTTTGGGACTTCCTCGATGTGAGAGAAGAAAAAATAAACCCAAAACCTGGGAGTATGGGGCCTTCCAGAATCTGAGATAATTTTAAAGACCCAATAGGCTTCATTTTTATTATTTGTGGTTACAACAGACCTAAATTCTCTGAATCAGGCATCAAATTCAGACCCAAAATGGGGCCCCTGATTCATTACATTCAGAGCAAATGAAGGTAATTAATTGTCAGCTGCTAACACAGGTGCTGGAAATACTCACAGCAAATCATATCCGTGAGCTTCCTCGGAAAAGTGCTGAGCTCGTCCTTCGTATCCCATTTCCCTGGGAGGAAATTCCTGGTGTGCAGCACCCCTCCTGTTGCAATATATCACAGGCAGTAAGAGACACGGGAAAAAAAAGGGACAGAAGTGATCTATCACAATTTGACACAGCCACGTGGAAATGTGAGGAATTGTATTGATTTGTCCTCGGGAGCGTGGCTAATTTGTAAGGAGCTCTTACTCCTCATGCCTTAACATTCATTGCACATTTCAATAGCAAGTAATTACAACCATTATAGTTGGGATTATGTAATGACAAAACATTTATGAGGGGGGAAAAAAAAAAAGAAATCAAAAGTCCAAGAAAGCATGAAATCACATTAATTCAGATGAACTGTTGTAATTATGCAAGGTGATAAATTGGAGTTTCTCTAATTGTCTGTAACAATTTCGTATATATTAAAACATCCAATTTCCTTGGTTTCCTTGGAGAAGTTCTCTGCTTCTTCTTAAGATGGACTGGTTTGGAATGGATGGGTTTGGATGGACTGTCCCTGAGCAGGTTCAGCAATTTCAAACACATGATTGGGAGGTGGAAATGAATGAGTTGCTGCTTGGGGTTGGGTTTTTGTTCCTATCAGAAATATTTAAGAAGCAGTTCCCTAATCCCAGGAAAACTGCCATTGTGTTCACTCTGTTGTGTAGTTAAATCTGTGACTCTGACACCTGTAAGGCAGTTTGAAATCTAAAAGATACCCAGATGTGTGGCTAATGGTGGTGGTGGGGGGGAAATTAGAATAAATATATTAATGAGCAGTCAGCGATTAGATGTTGCTTGGAGCAACCTGGTCTGGTGCAAGGTGTCCCTGCCCACGGCAGGGGGTAGAACAGGATGGACTTTAAGGCCCCTTCCAACCCAAAGCACTCTGGGATTTATTATTATCTCCGTTATTATGAACTTTAAAACATTAAGAAAAAAATAATGCATGGCTGAAGCTATTAATTAACCTATTAATTAACACAAGTGCTTCAGCAGGAAAGATTTCTGTCCATCACTTCCATTCTGTTTCTGCTTTCAGAGGCCATTTTTCCAGACAAACTGAAAAACCCCGGGTTTGCTTCTCTCACTGGCAGTTTGTGCTCAGCAAAGTGACACCGACGTCACCTTCATCCAACACCGATATTCTTCTCAACCTCTGTTTTTATTCTGTTTAAAATCTACCTGGAAGACTTTCAGGCCATAAATCAGGATAAAGGCAGGTTGGACAGGGCTTGGAGCACCCTGGGGTAGTGGAAGGTGTCCCTGCCATGGCAGGGGTGGAATGGGATGAGCTTTAAGGTCTTTCCAACCCAAATCATTCCAGAATTCCACGATAACATCCTGGACCCCAGTGGGTAAAGCTGGGTTACACCAGCTCAGAGAAGCTCTGGCCCATTCCTTCTCCCCATTTCTCCCTTCATTCCAAGTGAGGAGCTGACAGCCTCCTCCACCTCAAGAATTCCTGCTCCCATCGGAGAAAGCCGTGCCATTCCCCAGCTCCATCCCACAAAATGCCATATGTTTGGGGTGCTGTTAGCACAGCCCCTCCTTGCTTAGCTCTGCCACATTCCCAGCCCGAGCCGAGGCCGTGCCACACGCAGCTGAGTCCGTACATTCCCACTCTTCCTGGGAAGAATCACTTGTGCATCTGAGCATTTTGCTTGGCCTCCACGACCTCATCATCACATCCAACTGATTAACCGTGCTCTACCACGAGCAGTCTGCCAACATGAACAGATCACAGGGGAAAAAAAAAAGTGGTTTTTTTGTTAAAACTCGCAGCTGAGAGAGCAATGGAGTGCGAGGGAACTCGTTGTTCTTCAAGTGAGATAAATACAGACAAAGAATGAAAGGAATTATGTAGGAACTAGGTGATAATTTATTTATAGAGCTCTGCAGAAACACTGAACTTAGCAAATACACCATCTGTTAAATAGTCATCTTATTCCTAAGTGCATATTAGCAATCTAAACGTGTGCCAAACACCTGATCTTAGCCTTCTTATTTGATACTCCTTTTGACAAGCAACATTCTGCTTTATTAGGTTATGTCATGTTATGTTATAGAGCTGAGCTAGGGAACAGGAGCTGGGAGAGCACCGTGGTTGTGCTCTCTTGGTGTAAATGCACACCCAGGGCGAGGAGAAGTGGTTTTGACAGCAGCCAGAATTTCAGAATAACAAGAGAAAAGTAGACTATCATTGTTTATACCTTCAGGTAATTTTTTTTGTCTATATATACACTTAACACATTCCAAATTGCAAAAAATCATTGAAAATACCACCCCACAGGTGGGAAAATGGATGGAGAAATCTTTGTGGCAAAGACACACATTATTTCTGACAAACATTATCACCTCTTCCCTCTCTCACCCACCTGAACTGCAAAGCACAAGTAGATTATTTTACAGGTAATTATTGAACCTATTGGAATGAGGTGTCACAGTATTCCTTGGGAGATGCTGCCTGCCTGGAGGAAGAGTCCAGTAAAGATAAAAACAGAAGCAACATTGACTCCACTAATGGATTCTCTTTATCTGTTTTGCCTTGGTTTGCTTTTCCAGAGGTTTGGAGTTTTTTTGTTCTTCAATGATTCTTTATTACGGAGAGAGGCACTGAATAAATTCACTTTGTGCAATTATCTGTCAAAATCAATCAAAGCAAAAGATCATTTCTGATCTTTTTGATCTGGTTTGGCCTGTGAAATTTTGGAGAGGTGAGGGGTTCTAAAGGATGCAGTGTGATGAAGACCTTGGAGCTAAGCAATGGAATGGATTCTCTATAGAAAACGTCTTTTCCTAAAGGTCTTTAAAAATTGGGTTAAATAAGGACATTGCATATTTGTCCCTGCCATGGGTGAGATGAAGAGATTAAATGATGATTTATGTGCCTCCACAGCTGCTTTTTGATACCTATGATTAATAAGCATAAAGGGATGGAAATCTTCTCTCCTGCACTGGAAAATCCGAGTTGCTTTGTATAACAAAACCACAAACGTGCCATGAAAGAGCCCAAACTCCTGCCTACGGGTTTTCATCCTCAAGGTTGAGAAGTGCAGACTGAAAAGGCACAGCCAACTTTTTTCCCACGTGGATTCAACTGAAAGGGAGTGGGTTTACATGGGATATTGGGAAGAAATTCTTCTGAGGGGAGCAGGGTGCCCGGAGAAGCTGTGGCTGCCCCTGGATCCCTGCAAGCATCCAAGGGATCTTGGGCTTGGAGCAAGCTGGGATAGTGGAAGGTGTCTCAGAGGTGGATCTGGATGAGCTTCAAGGTCCCTCCCAACCCAAACCATTCCATGATTCCATTATATCATCAAAAATGGTCCTGGCTCCCTATAAAGCAGTGGATCCTTAAGAGACCTCATTCTCCTGCTTTTAATTATTCAAGTCAGGGACACTTGTCATAGTTTTAATGGAGAGACACAGACAGGTGACACAGCACCTGAAATGAGAGTAAAAATGATAACGTGACATATTGTGTCATTAAACTAAAAATTGCTACTAGCAGCTCATTACTTTCCAAAATCTATTCCCATTTCAGAGCGAGGGATTACACAGTTAATTCTCAATTGTCAGGAAAACCTTTTCCTCCTCCTGCTGCTCTGCACTTCCTTTATTTCCTCCCCCCCCTCCACCCTCCTCCTTTCTCAGGTGTCTCATAACAAGGGAAATTTTGTTCTCAGCAAAAAAAAAAGAAAAAAAAAAAAAAAAAGGGCTGATTTACCACACTGAAAATATTGGGAAGCATTACTCAGACTGCACAGATTTTCCATACTGCCCAAGAGTTTCTTGAGGGTTTAACTCTATTTTTAAGTAGAAATTGCAGTTTGTTTCGTATTAGCAGCTGAGGGAAAGAGATAGGAAAGGGAACTGTGACCATTTCTGTTGTCAGTGCCTGAATCCAAAAAAAATCTGAATTTTTGCACCTTTCTAGCATTCTTTTTTTATTTAATATAACAAATAAGATAATTTGAGGGTCTTTTTTCCCCTTCTCCCAGAGCCCAAAGCTTCAGACCAAGCAAATCTTGATTTGGTGGTTCAAGGGACTTTTCAACACAAATATTTGGTGCTGGACTTTTTCTTCTCAGAGAACAACTGCCAGGAAAGAAAGAAAATGCTGTAAATTTTCTCAGATGGAATTTTCAAAATGAGTAAATAAATCCACACAATCAGAGACTGGACTAAGCCTAAGTATGAAACCATACTCTAATGAATCATATTAGATTATGATTGGAGCACCCTGGGGTAGTGGAAGGTGTCCCTGCCATGGCAGGGGTGGAATGGGATGAGCTTTAAGGTCTTTCCAACCCAAATCATTCCAGAATTCCACGATAAAATCCTCGACCCCAGTAGAGAAATCTAGAGTAGAGAATAGTAGAGAANGGACTAAGCCTAAGTATGAAACCAAACTCTAATGAATCATATTACACCCATCTACTATTTCCTCTTTTGTTTCGAATTACAGGATGGAATGCAACTAAATAAATGATTTTTTTTTTTTAAATTGGCCTTCCTTGTTCTTTTTTTTTCCCTTTGGACTACCCATAATCCAAGGCAGAGCTGCAGCCAGGAGGCAATTAAAAGAACATCAGAGTTAAAACCTCTTTCCCAGTGTATTGACAGGCCACATCTATTGTGCAATGACAGCACGAGGAGGTGCTACAAGTGCTTAATTCAATCCAGCCCCCTCTGAGCAGACAATGTCTTCATAGGAGACCAATATCCAGGAGATGAAGAGGAGAAAAAGAAAAATTAACTGTGTAAAGTTCAGCTAAGGGGGAGAAAATTGATATATTGACATAAATAGCTGAGGCTGTACAGGCAGTAATCGTTATTGCTCTGACCAGCGAGGGCTGTTTCTCTCTATTGAACTCTGGCTCAGGTTGGTGTTCAGCTGATGAAAAATGGAACAATTGTTTGAAACACGAATCTGCAGCGAGGTAAATAGAATGAGCTTAGGGCAGGCAGTTTGCAGCTCTGCGGCATAAAGAGGTTTAAGGGGAAGCTGATATTTATTGTATTAAAGCGTATTTTGGATGTGTTTCCAGCAGTCATTTCCCAAATGGCTCTGGCAAAATGGGAAGGCTTCTCGTTAGGATGAGAAGTGGATCAAAAAGTAAATAATCTTTTTTTTTTTTTTTCAAAAGCACAACTTTCGTGTCGTGTTTTGTAATTGAATTAAAGGGAATCAGGCTGGTGATTCTTCAACACCTCGGTGAAACGTGAGGAAGCAGCAGACTGAGCGTGGTGTTAGATGCAGTGAAAAATAGACATTAAGAGCCATAAAAATCTCCAGTGGGAGATGGGCATGGGCATGGTCATAGAGGAGATTTCCCACTGAAAGTCCCCTCTTCCCCTCCTTTAAAACCAGTGCTAAAGCTCAAGGCAATTCAAACACGTCCAAGTATTTCAGCCACCTTGGGACAGACCAGAATCTTTAAGAAAACAACACATTTTTATCATCATTTAAACCTACGCTCTGTGGGAGTCCTGCTGATCTTTAATTATCACTTTTATATATAGAACACAGCTGTTCTGTATTTCTATAGAAAAGGAAACACTACAAAATGCATTTTTTTTTTCCTAACTCATGTAGATTAAGTCTTGCAAGTTCCAAAAAATGATGCTGGGAAAAGTCATGGAATAATAGACTGGCTTTGCAAATAGAAGTGGTAAACACAAATTCCCTGAGTTGCAGTAGAACTGCTGTAGGAATAAACATTTTGTGAATGCCGAAGCGCCCAGTAATGGCTGGACTGGATGATCTGGGAGGTCTTTTCCAACCTTAATGATCCTGTAATTCCCTGACATTAGGTTAGATGAGCTATTTTTCCATACAATTTCTCAATGGAATTATATTCTGCTGTCCAATGTGTGACTCTGTTCTTGGGTGAATAAATTGGATGGATTAGGATGCAGCTGGGAATGATAATAACCAGGCTCTGTTTTCTCCTTCTCCCTCAAGACCTGGAAAACTTCGAGACGAGACCGAGAAGCCCGGTGTCAGTGAGAGAGGGACAAGGAGTGGTCCTGCTCTGTGGAACTCCCCCCCACCACGGAGGTACGGTGAGGGACAGCCCGAGCAGCCCCTGCTCTGCCTCAGGAGAAGCAGAATTCCCTTTGGAATTAGCACTGGAATTCGCTTGTGCATCAATTACCGGGCTCACAACCAATTCGGATTTTGTTTCTTTAAAAGACACCGGGGTCGCACTTTTTAGGGCCCTTTTTTAGTATTTTGTGAGGGTGTGGAAGCTGTCATTCCTTGGGTGGGACGCAGCAAGGACAGCACGAAGGTCTGCAAGGCTGCCTGCTGCCATTCCTGGCTATCCCACGGCCTTGGTCCTCATGGAATGGGAGCAGAGCAGCCCTCAGCAATTCTTCCTGCACCAAAACTACTCCAGGTCTCCGTGGAAGGGAATTTTCCCCTTTTAGTGCTTGCTGCTGCAATGCTCATTTCAATCCTGCACCAGTCACCCTGGATTTCTGGCTTCTGCTCTTGAATCCCTGATTTTATTCCTGCCTGATAATCACAGAATAATTTAGGATGGGAAGGGGCTTCTGGAGAGGTGAACTGCCCGATTAAAGGGAGGCTGCCCAGATCAGGGTTCTTAGGAATTGTCAGTGCTTCAGACAGGGAATGAAAAGGAGTTTGCTGAGGAATTGATTTGGGGGTGCCTTTGCCTATTGCTGCTTCCTCACCATAAGGCCCTGGAGACCTTCCTTTCTGGGTGGGGTAAAGCCAGGTGAAAATTTTACCCTAGAAAAGCAAATATTTATTAATAAAGGGGAAATATCAGTGACGTAGTTAGCAAATTGTCTGGTTCTGGACTTAAAGAATCAGCAGTTCTTGGATGACTCACGTCCTGCTTCTGGCAGCAGTGACCACACATCCACAGGAGCTGCAGTTTTCCATGTCCTGCTCCCAGCAATCCTCAATTCTCCTTAAAGAAACAGAGTTATAAGGCAAACTGCCAGGAGAAGGTAAATAGTGATGTAGAAAGAGGATGCAGTATTTCAGAGAGGGAGAAAAACCCATCCATCAATAGAAACCCCTCCAGTCCTACAGAGGGGAAGTGTCAGTTCCATGGGTGTTTACAGCCATATGAAAGGAGGATATAATCAAGGAGACAAAGTGAAACCTGGTCCTTAAGGGCATGAAAGGCTTCAAAGAGCTCCTCAAACGTATCAGTGGGACAGGCAGAAAGACAACACATCCATCCTAGAGCCAGTGAACTATCCATTTTCCTCCTGCTGCAGGGGAAAATTATGATTTGACAAATAGGAAAGAGGAGAGGAAAACATTCAGAACAAATAAATGGTTGCCAGGTGAGCTCCCCCCAGATTAATTGAAGTGACAAAATGGGATCCACGAGCAGAGCCTCTACCAGAGTGTTCCTGCAGCTGGGGCTGGGAGCTGCTGACCAGCAGGCCTGGAAAATCCACTCCCTGAAATAACAAGTCTCCAGAGAGCAGAGCCTGAGTCCTTTTGTCATCCCTAAACACTGTATTTAGGATCCCAAATTATCCACCACGGGGATGAAGGACACGGTGTGAGCCATGATAAGGCAGAGACTTTTTCAGGATGCTTGGGAAGTTTTTTTTGTTGAAAAGGATTTATATTTAGGTGGGTTTTGTTTTTTTTATTTTTAATTGAAACCCTTGCCTCCACCTCCCAATACCTACAGGAGGAAGGATTACTAACTGTGCTTCCAGCTCACATTACAAGCGTTCTGTGCAGCACTTTAAATGTGCCCGGAATTAGAGAGATGTCAAGGAATTTGGAAGATAAGCCCTACCAGCAGGGAAAGAGTTGCCTTTCCTGTGATGTAATGGCTCGAAGGAAGACAGGAGCCCTCTGTACAGCAGTTGTTTGAAGCAGCTGCTATTGATATAGGAAATTTGAAATAGGAAGCACTGGGTAAAACCTCCTGCCAGCCTCTAAAAGCCAGTATAACAACAGAAGAAGAGGAATAAAAATAATAGAATGGAAAACAAGGAGGGTTCATTAATTCAGTTCCTCCCATGTAACATCCAGGAGATGGAACGAGAGCTCCAGAAATGTTTCTACCACCCGTGGTCTCTAGGGAAGCATCTCACTTCTCTCTCCAGCCCTCACATTGCCAAGTTTATCTGGTCCTGCACCACAGCACTGGAGTTAAACCTCCTGCTCCATTCCCAAGAAAGCTCAGCACATCTCACCAAGACACTCAGCTGCTTATCAGACACCACAAGTGTTGAGCCACAGTCAAAGATATTTAAAATATTTAAAGCTTCATTGGAATTAAACTTGATTTTCCATTGCATTTGACAAGGAAAGATGTGCTGCTCCCTTTTTGCACGCTGGTTTCTTAACTGAGAGCACTACCAACCTATTTTTATAGGGGAGAAATGCATGATTCATTTAAACAGAGGATAAAAATACATCAGTCAGCTATAAAACAGAAACAAACAGACAAACTCCACCAAGCAAACAAACAAAAGTACAAAAAGGCTGCTCCAGCAGCTTTCACATCAGCTCTAAACTATCTCAGAGAACAAAAAGAGAATTTCACGTTGCTGTGTACTAATATTAGGATTTTCAGGATAGATCAAACACAAGCACGAAAGGAAAAAAAAAAGACCCACCTAAGTTAATCTTAGATCAATTAAGACATTAAAAATTACAGCTAATGAACACAAAATCACACACGTAATTAGCTTTTAGAGCAAGGCTGCCCCAGGTTACCTGACCCACCCCAAACCCTCCATTCCCCTAGTCAACCCCTCCTCACCCATTCACACACGCCTGTCTCTGTTGTTATTTATGAGGCTCATTACCACACCCCAAAAAGTTCAGTTGTGCCATCGCTCTGCTCGTTAGAGAGGCTCAGCAGGGCAGGGGGGATCAGGTGAGCTGGAATTTTTTTCCTTAACCAGATCCCTTCTCTGCTCTCAGTTCTTTGGGTCAGCCCTTTTTCCCCGTGCAGTCAACATAAGTAATATTTTACTAGTGAAAAATAGCGGTTTATAGAGAGCTCTGAGGTTGGGAAAGGAGGGAGGAAGCTGGAAGAAGCTTTAATTTCTGCAGCTACACACGAGCTTGACCTGCCTGTGCTTAAGAAGCTGCTGCCTAAATGGTAATACTTGACACAAGGCTGTGGGGTGGACTGTTGTTCATTTATTTTCTTAGAAGTGAAGCCTGATCTAAAGCCTGTTTCCCTCGAGCTGGCTCCCTGCAGAGCTTTAAGGAAGTTGCTAATCTTGTTAGGAGCAGCAGGATCACTCTGCATTTGCATTTATTTGTGTGGAAGAGCTGCCAGGGCCGGGAGTGGGACGGAGGCTCTGGGCTTTCCTCTGTGCTGATATTGCTGTAGGGAGGCTAAACAACACCAGAACGCTCCTAAGGATGTAGGAGCCCTACGGGGGTAAAAATCCCTAATCCTCAGGCTGCAGAAGGCCGGGGAAGGAGGTGAAACTGGGGTTTGGAGAGGGTGGGATGAGATGAGCAGCGCTGGGAAAGAGCCTTTGATTTCTGCATTTTACATTAAACACTGCACTTGATAAAGTGCATAATCTGAAAGGGAGGGTTTGAAGTGTCTCTCCCTTTATAAAACTCGGTGCCTGAGTCATGGGCTGAGAGTCCCTTTCTCTCTGCTCCTATGAATCTTTAATCCAGCTTTCCCACAGCTCCAGAGAGAGGGAGAGTCCCCTCCCTGAGCCGGGCCTGGAGCTGCACTGCTGCAGATCCAGCAGGACTGATTTGGATTTGCTCGTGCTGAGGGAAGCCCTGAAATGTTCAATTCCTAGATCAGTATATCAGGAATGGTTATCAGCTGCTCCTCTTTCCCAGCCGAGCTCTGAAGGAAAACTCTCAGGGCTGACGGGTGGGAGAGGCTCTCCAGCCTGGCCAAGCTCAGGATTGCACACCTGGAATGTGAGGTGGATTAGCAGCTTTTGGGGTCTCTGTGGTGAGAAGGGACACTGACACCACAATCACTTCCCGTGGATTAAAAAAACCCCAAACAAACCCACCCTAATATTGCTGCACTATAAAATAGCTCCTGCTCTGCCATAAAGTGAGAGCAAAGGGCTGCTTCTCCTTTCTTTGGCTCAATCGGGAGATCTGCTCATCTGATTTATTCCAAGTGACCCAACATGGAAGATTTTATAACACAATGCTGGATTTTCTTCTCTATTACCTGTTGCTGTAGTAACTTTCCAAGAAAAGATACTGAGTAAGGGAGTAGGTTGCTGGTATTATGCCTTAAAAGCATGAGAAAAAGTTCAGTCTCCAAAGTTTGGCTCCTTTCTCTTGAGGTTTCCTCCAACTCCCACTGAAGTCAATTAAAATTAGGGTTTCTACAGAGTTTGGTGGAGCTGAATTAGGCTCTAGGCAAGGATGGCCTGCGGATGGGTGATGATGAACCTGCAGTTAGGAGAGGGGGAGTGTTTGTATTCCTTAGACTGGGGGAAAAGGGATTTAAATATGACTAAGAGGGGCCTGTGCTTGTTCCCAGTTAATGGGAAAATTCATCAATAGTCCCTGAAGCAATGGCAGGGAGCAGAGAGGGAGAGAGGCACAGAAACTCCAGAAAATGAAGTCAGCTGGAACCCCCTGAGAACTGAAATCAGGACAGAAAAGGTCTGGTTCTCTTTCAGTGATTAATTAATTCACAGACTGACCTCCTGAAGAATGCCTGTGTAGCATAAAGTTGGCGTTAATAGAGTTTTGTTTTATTTTATTCCATCCTGCACAGAAGATTCAGCTGCATCACCTGCTCCCACGGCTGGAGTCTGGGTTTTGGTTCCATGCCATAAAATGTTTTAAAGATTCTTCCTGGGAATCCTTTTGGAACCTTGGCAGGTACAGGGATGCCCTTAGAAGGGGTCAGGGCTTTCTTCAGCCCTGTAATTTCCACCACCAGAACTCTGGCAGGGAAACTTCCAAACTGCTTTTCCCTATTAGTCATTTTTAATTACTTCCAGATTCTCTTGGATACACTATCCTGGCATGGAAATCTGGGCATCCAAATGTCAGGTTGGGTGGTTTTATTGCCCAGAGGTGCCTTAATGAAGGTCTGAGTGAGGAGGAAGGCAAGAATTCCAGCTGGCAGGGAAAGCACATCGGGCTACCAGCCCTCAGTGTTTTGGGAAGTCTGGGGAGACGGCAGATCCAAGGTATTTTTTCCACAGAAATGTTGACAACATTTAATTGAACATAGATTGAAGTATTCACCTTGCAAATCTCCTGCGTTTTCTGTAGAATCCCCGTCTTGCAGCCTAGAGACCTTTAAAAAATGAGCTGAAATCAGAATTTTGCACACTTCAGTCTGCTTGCCCAGACAGTCTGCATCAGCAAAACCTGTGCCTGAGACAGGAAAACAGTCTGTATATCTCTGCAAGACACCACGGCATGGCTACAGCCCTCATTTCTCATCCTTCCTGGAGGAAAACCCCTCCATCTCCAGGTTTTCCTCTGTAAATTGATGCTTTAAGGTACCTCGAAGTCCGTGGGCAGGTAAACGTGCCAGCGTGGGGCTTTAATCTCGTGGGTGGGGACACGTAGCTGCACGCAGCTCGGGTTACAGGGAGAATTAATTGCTGCATCTCCCAGGTTTACTGCGGACCTCGGGAAAGTTTTGCATTATCTGCAGTAAAACGGAGCCTGTTGCAGGATTTAGCCAAGTATAGAAAGTGTCATTGATTGCTCCCCGGAGATGCATCATTTCTAATGAGAGTCCTAAAATGCTGCAAGCTGATAACATAAAACTCCACAGAACTACTGGAGTTTGCAGACTTATTACCATACAGCTCCCGTGCTGGAGCTGAGGGGGGGAAAGCAACGTAAATAATCTTTTTGGAATGGGGTTGTTGATGGGGGAAATGTGTAAAAATGAAGCTGTTGGCAGAACACTGTTAGCTTATGAATTATGCATTTAATTAAGGGGAGCTAAACTGGTAGATTTGGAAAGTTCTGATTTACTGTGGCTTGTAAAAGACAGGGTTTGAGTCCTGCTCCTGCAGTTGGGTGCGGAGCAGCTGCAGAGCGGGGCTGGCAGGACACCCTGGGTGACCCCACACTGGGGGATCAGCTCTGAACCTGCTCCTCAGCACCCAAGGCTTGGCCCAAAAGCCTTTCCCAAAAGCAGGGAACGGTAAACTCACAAGAATATCTGCTATTCCAGGGTGGGCTGGTCAAATAAATCAGTTTTAAGATGCCTGCTCTTATAGATCTACGTTATTAAGGTTTGCACTGTGGAGCACCATGTGGGAAAAGGGGGCAGAAAAGAGGCAGGAAGTGAGAATAAGGCAAGAAGTATGGAAGATAAGGGGATGCTCATTGTCAAACGTGCAATAGGATCAAATATTAAGTCATCTCCAAAATACTTGTGTGCAGCTCAGCTCCTCCCTCCATGAAAACCCAATGATCAAGCTCCATGTAGCCAGTTTAATTTTTCCATACTGAGAGTGAAGAAAGGAGCTGTAGCACTGAGCAGCAATTTGCCCTCTGGATTTTCGGAGGGAAAGCACCACAACCAGAAATTATTCACTGAAGCAGCTTTCCCACGCCATTGCAGCGCTGCCGTGCCCGCTTAGGAGCGGGCTAAGCAGGGAAATGAGAACTAGCAGGGGGCAGAAACTGCAGTGACCTCCTGAAGTGGCTTGAAATGAGCTGGAAACTCGAGCAGTGCTTACCTGGCCTGTGCTAATTCGTGCATCCCCAGTGGCTTTCCCTGCAGCTGCCTCGCTCTCCGCGCCGGCCCCGCCGGGGAGCGGGTTCCGCTGCGAGGGATGCGTGACGCGCGTCTCCTGTTTTCCAGGCCTGTCCTACACGTGGCTCTTCAACAATCACACCTTGCACCTTGGGGAAGACAGCCGGCGCTTCGTTTCCCAGGCAACGGGAAACCTGTACCTGGCCAAGGTAGAGCCGTGGGATGTTGGGAATTACACGTGCGCCGTGAGCAGCGCCGAGGCGCAGCGCTGCGTGTGGGGGCCCCCCACCGCCCTCACCCTGCGAGGCGATGGTGAGTCACCAGCAGGGCTTGGCTGCCTCGGAATGAGGCCGTGATGGATTTTTGCCTTTTCTTTTATACCCCTTTTATATACTCTTTTATAGAGCTTTTATGTGTTCTTAGTGCTTTTAGCCCACATACTTATAATTCCTTAAGTTAGAGAGTCTAGTCTTTGTTAAACCAGGAACCCAAACACCCCGGCAGCCTCGCAGTCAGGGCCCAGAACACCCCAGACACCAAGGCCCTCTCCAGAACTCATCCTGTAAACTGAGATAGGCCCATGAAGAGGGAAGGCTCCTCAAGATAGGGGGTTCACTCAAGCCCCTCCCTGGGGAATCTTTGATAGATGTGCTAATTTGCAAGGCCTATAACTGTGTGTTTTTCTAATGTGGGTGTGCATGCACTTCAGAGGTGCTTTTCGGTGCATTCCACTGGGACGAAGTGCTGCAACAAGGATCCTTCAATAAATACCAAAGTAAAACCCTTTTTTCCACCTAACTCTGTTTAGTTCTTAATTTTAAGACCAAGAAAAGGCAACAAAAACATCCAGCTGCTCCTTCTCCAGCTGCTGGGAATTCGCCCCCACAGAGGGAAAACACCCCCAGGTAAAGGTTGTGCAGCAGGGCACAGCCCCACAGTGAGGTTTGAGGTGTCAGGGCAGGGCTGAGGAGATGAACACACAAAGAAAGTTCTCAGTGTCACTGAACAACAAGAGAACGTCACGTGGCACGCTGATATTTCCCACCTCGTGCCCGTGTTGAGGTTTAAATCCAACAAATCTTTCTAAATGTATCACCCAAGTGTACCTCAAACAGCAAATCCAGAGCGCTGCCTCAAATCGAGCTGCCGAGGTGAGAAACTCCCCTGCACGTGTACAAATGCCTTCCTGGCAACACTTGTAATTAAATGGTCACAGGCAGAAATACAGACCCACACATCTGCACACAACGTTTGTTTTGTGCGTTTGCCCACCCACATTTCGATACACTCGTGCTGTTTGCAAAGCAGCGGCGACAATCGGTGACAAAAGTCTGTGCAGAGCTGGGTTTGGAGGATAAACAAAACTCAGCTGTGAGTTATGGAATAATGCTCTCACTGCGAGGCTGTGCTGTTCAACGGTGTCAGCAGCTCACACAAAGCAAAGCTGCACTTCCTCAGCTCCAGCGTTAATAATGTGGCACAAACCGCGAGCGCAGATGCTCGAGATCTTTTCTGATTCTTTTTTTCTCTTTTCATCGCTCCATTCCTTTTCTCAGACTCCTTCTATCAGTCTCTCTGTGTTCTCCCATTCACTCTGGTGGCCTCTGGATTGGCTCCAATGCTGGCAGCCTCTAAGGCAGCAGTGGAAGTTGTATGTGCAGTATTATCCAGATGCCTGTTAAATATAAAACAAGAACTGGTTCATTTTCTTTGTAGGATCTGGGCAAAGACACTGCAGGAAAATTTATGATTTATGTCCATCCCTGCTGTTGGAATGAGTTTCACTGCAAGACACATAAAAGACATTTAAGAAGTCCAGCTAAAAGTTTAGTTTCCTAAATCCATCCCAAACCTGCAGCAAAATTAAATGCCCCAAATTAATACTGGATTATCTGTGAGTTATCAGATCAGATGTTCAGCCAGTTTTTCAAACATGATAATTCCATCTAATTACATTATCCTTCCTCAAGTCTGTAGCTCACATTTGGATGTTTTAAAGAACTTCTAAGTGTTTTGAAAGTAGTTTGGACATGGAATTTTCTGATTTTCTTGCACACAGGATGACCTCAGTGTCCTGAGAGTGACTAGTGACAAAAGCATTACTTGATAAGAGGTGTGAACCCAAAATTATCTCTAAAACCTCAATGCACAGCAGACTCATAATGTAAAACTTGTATAAAGTCACGCTCTTCAACTCCTAAAAATGCAGGGAATTCAGAGATTTCACAGAATTTTCAGCACAGGGTTGAACTCCACCCAGGAGGGTCAAACCTGCTCCATCACGCGCTGCTTGCCACGGGTGGAACATAAGGCCCTGAAGTGATTCATGCCACCCTTCCTTTTACCCTGAGACCCTGTTGCACGAGGCAGGCCTGGGGCTCAGCTGCAGTGAGCTGTTTTGATGTTCCCCAGGTGTGATGGGCGAGTACGAGCCAAAGATTGAGGTGCGCTTTCCAGAGACAACCCACGCGGCGAAGGGCTCCTCTGTCAGGCTGGAGTGCTTTGCCCTTGGAAAGTAAGAGTTTTGTTTTTATTAAATGGGGGGTTTAACACTGCTCCTTTCGCGTTTGCACGTTAGAATTATTCTGGTTGGAATGGGATTTGCCAATCTTCTGTTTTGTTAACCTTGCTCTGATTGTTTCTGTGCCGTGTGTTCCCAGGGAAATGAGAGAGAACACTGCGCTGTAACTGAAGCTCACTCGGGTGCAGCTTGAAGCAGGGGGAGGGAATGTGGGAAGAGGAGGGAAAACTGGAACAAAGATTTTCTTTCTTGAGAGTATTTTTAACTCTGAGACGAGACCTGAGTCCGGGTGACAGCACTCAGTGTAACTGCACAGTCACACCTGATAGATAACAAAATAGGAATGGTTTTTTGCCTGTGTGACATCACAGAATCACAGAATGGTTTGGGTTGGAAGGGACTTTAAGATCATCCAGTTCATCAAGTTTCAACCCCCTGACCCCAGCAGGGACATCTTCCACTGTCCCAGGCTGGCCTTGGACACTGCCAGGGATCCAGGGGCAGCCACAGCTTCTCTGGGCACCCTGTGCCAGGGCCTCCCCACCTTCCCAGGGAACAATTCCTTCCCAAAATCCCATCTAAACCTACTCTTCTTCAGTTTGAAGCCATTGCCCCTGGTCCTGTCCCTCCATCCCTTGTCAATAGCCTCTCTCCATATTTCTTGTAGCTCAATCAGGATCTGAGAGGCCACAGTGAGGTCACCCCAAAGCTTCTCCTCTCCAGGCTAAGCAATCCCAGCTCCCCCAGCCTTTCCTCCCAGCAGAGCTGCTCCATCCCTCTGCTCATCCTGGAGCTTCCTCTGGACTCATTGCTAAGAATCAAATGTGGGGAATAAGGTTATGTTTGAAGAGCAGTGTGGGATGGATCTCCTGACTCTTCTGTCTCCAAAGCAATGCTGAAGAGCCCTGGGAAGACCCAGCAGCAACCTTTCCTTCCAAAAATCCATTTCCCTGCATTTTTCCAAGTTTTCTTGCGCTGCTGTGCCCATTCCCAGCTGCAGTGGTGGCTCGAGGAGCTGCTCTGCATTCAGGGAGCAGCTGGGGGACTGAATCACTGTAACCAGCCCACAAACCCCAGTCTTTCCAATGAGCATCGTTTTCCCCAGAAAAGCCCAAATAACCCTTAGATTGTTGACCTCTATTTAGTTTAAGTTCACTTTGACAATCCATTTTAAGGCTGTAAGCTTTTAAAGTGTTTCGAGCTTTCCCAGAGGTTAAAAGCCTGACTTGCAGACAGCACAAATTAATCAAATGTTCCTCTGGAACCTACACTGGGAAGCAGCAAAATAAAGCAAATAAAAAGTTAATAAGATTGAAATGGCCTCGCCTTTCAGATGAGATTTCTATGCAAACTAATACTAGAGCTAATTTTTATTAAAGGTATATGCACTTTTTTGGCCCGAAAGCAGTACCAGACTTCAGCACTTCTGCTAAAGCTGATTTTCTTTCCCAAATACTGTCAAGCTACTTCTTTTTAAATACCTCCTTATTTGTGTGTTAGTCCGTGCAGGCTTTACATTTCAAGTTGTCATTTCTCATTTCCATCTGTTGCGTGGAAAGCACTGAACAATGACAGAGGAAAAACCAGTAAATGAGCTGTACAAAGCACTGACATCTTAGGGAAGGGGTAAAGATGGGTCATGTGCACGTGATGCACAGATTTGGCCATTTTAAGAACATTGTAAGGAATAAAAAGGGGACTGAAAAGACATGTGGATAATGAGATCCCTCAGGGAGACCCTTCTCTGCGGGCTGAGAGGGTTAATGCAGCTTTAATGTAGATTTTCTTCCTCGTGTGCAGGACTGCAGCTGAAAGCTGTGCTGCCATACCCCCCTGGAGTTACCCTGCATAAATACCCGGGATCCACGGGCCAAAATCCATTTTCCACGCACTCTCTGCTGTCACACTGCTGAGTGCACCTCGTGTGGGAGGTGCTGCTTGGGAGCAGAGGCTCTTTGGTGGTGATACTGGAGAATTTCTCTGAATTTCTCCTCTTAAATTTTGTTTCTCTGAGTTCAGTGTCTCGTACAGAACCGCACAGGTTTCAGTCTGGTTTTTCCTCTCTAAACAGAGCCTCAAACCACCTTTTCACCAACGTGTCCATCAGTGGAAAAGCTTTATTTCAGAGCAGGCATTGAGATGTGAATAAAGCAAGCGGAACAGATTGCAGGTGAAACGCTCTTAACTTATTAGATAAGGCCGGATTTCCGAAGGTATGCAGGTGATTAGTGGCACTGTGAAAAGCTGGAAGTTTCCTGCCTCCAACTGTTTGCGATTGCAGGCAGAACCATCTAAATGCAGCAGCGTGGCCGCCTGCACCTCCCGATTCCCGAATTCCACTAAAACCCTGGCCCCTGCTATTGTCTGTTTATGTTAAAAT
Source organism: Oreocharis arfaki (assembly GCA_013398015.1). Lineage (NCBI taxonomy): Eukaryota > Metazoa > Chordata > Aves > Passeriformes > Paramythiidae > Oreocharis > Oreocharis arfaki. Next base: position 457,739 of record VZRR01013403.1, on the reverse strand, counting down.
CAATTCAGCCCAGCATTTGTTGAGCTGTACCTCTGATCTGCCACAAGCACTGGTGGTTATTATCTCGCTTGGATTTCAGAACTGCTTCCCCATTATCCATAATTTTCTGTCCTCACACTGTTAGGCCGCTGGCTCAGACAATGCCGCGGCTGCTGCTACCTGGGCGCTGTGAATAACAGAAATCTCTCACGCTGAAGGCAGATCATAGGCAACCCGCTGGGGTTTTGGTCTGCAAAAGTCTTAAACGAAAGTAGTTTTGCGGTATTTAGAGAAATAGCATCCCTTTTCTGCGTGGAACAGCAAATCACACCAATTGGGCCTCGCTCAAAAGGCCCTTCCGCAGTTCGAACGCAGCTACGAGAGGCCAGACTCATGGCTGAGTTTAAAACTCAGCTTAAAATGTCTTAAAGATGCCTTTTTTTCTCATGTGGGGGAACTCAAAGTCACCCAAAATGCGCTCCTGTGGGTAGGTAAATTCCACATAGCTCTGTTGCAAAGCTCTTTTTGCGTTTCACATCAAAATACCCCTAAGGATTTTTACAAATCATCTTCTAGCCCCAGAAATTCTTCTTGTTTTTGAGGAAAATAAGTAAAAGGAGGTCCAAGTGGCAGTATTTATCCTTGGAAAGAGGGTTTGCAGGGATAGATCCCAAATGGACAAAGGATCTCAGGCCAGTCCTTGACTTTGAACCTTATTTTGTAGAGCAGACACCACAAATAGAAGATTTTGAAAAGGAAATTAGTGCTCGCTGTGATGGAAATACAAGATAAAGTGCAGCTCTCTGATGAATCTAAACAAAAAACTGCACCTTATCCTTAATCCTTTGAAAGAGGGAAAACTGAAATATGAAATAGTGGCTCCACTATTTCAAATCCTGCAGCCTGTGGCAGTTTAATAGAAGAGATGAGACTTTGTGTTCTGCACCAATATTCATTATGGTGACAGTGTTTAATATTATGCCAGTATTAAAAGTCCTGCTTTGGATCAAGCTCTATTAATCATGCCATATATCCAAATTACTGTTCCCTGTCTTTCAGGGGATTGAGCACCATGGAAAGAATTATGTTCAGCTGAGTTATACTGTGCTGCTTTCTGTAGATTTCTCTCAAAATAACTTCTTTTTTTTTTGTTCTGTTGCACAAATAAGAATAGTCCCTGGAATGAAAATAAGCCAAGTAGTTTCCACGTCTGGTGCATGTATTTATTAAACTGTGTCTGTGGTTTATATTTTCCTTCATTCCCTTCTCAAAGAAAGGGAAATAATCAGTTCAGAATCCCTGCATATGGGCTGTTGCCAGCTGAGGTTGTAAAAAGCGTATGTGAATAATAAAAACCAAGATTTCTTTTACCCCAGAATACTCATTTTTCATGGGAAGGTCCAACCTGTTCCTCTCAATGTGTTCATGGAAGGCTTTTTCTAGCAGCTCTTGGAATAAGTAGATAATCACACAGCTCCAGGGGGGTTCCAAATAACCATTTTTACTAAATTTACGTAAAAATCCCACGCTTCACCTCTGGTATATTCTCAAGTTGTTTGTGTAGGAGGCTTTAAGAGGGTCGATTACAGGATTCTGAAATCACAGACATGGGAATGACCTTTGGCACCACAAGTGAAGTTTTCAGAGCCTGTCCCTGACCAAATCAAGGCCTGAGGATTTGTTCTTTCAGGGCTGAGCAGATCCCCTCTCACACCGTTCAGGTTGTGCCTCCAGGAGAGTGAGACTCAACAGGAAACTGCTGTTCTCAGGTAATCCATCAGGAGGATCCAAAATTAAATGCTTTAATTATGATGCTCCTCAGATCCTAATCCTTCCTGGTGTCAGCAGAGACGCAGCTCTCAGAGCTCAGCTCGGGCTCATTTGTCTAACGAGCCACGGCCTTCATTACCCCAAAAGCAGATTGAATTTCCCTTCCAAGGGCCCCCAGATGCACAGGACAAAAGATGAGGCACGGTCTCAATGCATCATCTTTGCTGAAAAAGGTGAACCCTCCCTCCTGGTGTGGGTTCTAATTCTGCAGACAAATTAATTTCACGTTCGCTGTGACAAGAACTTGTCACCGACCACAAAATATTTTCCATGTCCTTTTCTTTCCCAGTTAGTAACTTATGGTTTTGTGATTCTGCCACCTGTATGGTGGAATATAAATTAAATTAGCGCTCCTGGATGCTCTGAAGGTTTCAAATAAACTGCAGATTTATGTACTAAGACACTCTCATATTTATGCACTGTTTTCTTATTTACTCGGGAGAAAGCCAGGCTTTGCCTCTGAAGTGTAATAAATTTGGGAAGTGCACTCATTGTTTCTTTATGTATTCCAAAACTTTTCGGGCCCAAGCAGTTATTGTTTTTAATCTGGTTGTTGGGAGGGACTAAGTGACAGAAAGAGCCATGAGGGGCAGGGCCACCCCAAACCTGCATGGGCAGGCACTGCTCTGTGCAGCGATGTCAAATCCTGATTTTCCAAGGAATACGAGCATGCAAAATTATCCCACAAAAATTCACAAGGCTGTATTTATTGGCCTAGGTTTTGTATATATTTACCTACACCTAAAGGACAGTTTCACTCCTTAAAACATCAATTTCTCAATAGATTATTTGCTCCAAAACCCAATTTAGCCAAACTAAATTTTACATTTAAATTCGTGGTTGCTTTGAGGATTTCAACCTTGAAAGGTTTCACATGGCCTGAGTAAGTGTTGCTATTAAGAAATTTGGTTATAAAGATGTAAACTAGCATCAGAAAAAAGTGAAACCAGCCAAAACCCCCTGTTTTCTGCAAAATACACTGACTGAAAATGCTGGGAATTCTGTAGCAATGAGGTACCAATGAAGAAATGCAGATATTCTCTGGGAAAGGCCATCCCATGGAATGGGATGAGCTATGGACCCTCCCAGATTCTGCTCCTTTACCTGTAGCTCAGGTGGAGCTGCTGTCCTGACACAGGAATTCCTTCTGATAAAATCGAGGCTCCCTGGCAGGAGAACAAAGTGCTGTTAACCATTTATTGTCTTTAAACACAGCAGAGCTGATGAACTCCGAGGTTTCTCTGCCCTCCTGCTCAGCTGACACCAGAGTGAGTTTCAAACACCCTCTTGTTTGGCCAAAAATGAGCTGAGCTGGCCTCGAAACATCCCCAAGGATGTCATTATTAGTCTGTGGTGTGGAGAAGGGGAACAGGGGAGCATCTTCAGCTCCAACCTTGGCCCAGCTGACTTGACAAGTTGACAGAAGGGGCTTTTTCCCACCGAGCGCTGCCTCTGGCCTTGGTGTCAGCACAGAATTTCCTCGTTCATGAACAGTCAGTGCTGAGAGAAAACAAATGGCTGAGAGAATAGGAAATACGGAGATGAAGCTCTTCCAGGTGGCAGGACACATCTAATTACTGTTTTCCTCTCCCACACGGCTGTCGGTTCCCTCTAATCTCTTTGTCACATTAAAAAAAAATAAGATTAAATCCAGAAGAGATGCCTTTAAAGCAAGTAGTTCAGTGCTCCTGGCATTCTGCAGGAATTCTGCTGTCCCCCAGTCACTGCTCACACAGTGTTTAATCCCAGGAGGGTTTGCAAAGCCAGCCGTGCTCTCTTTCGTGTGGATCAACCCAGCACCAGGCTGGGAAGCTCCCCTGGCTGTTTTCCTGCCTGGAGCACGGCACTCGTGAGCCAGACTCGGTCTGCACTAGAGCTGTGCTCCTTCTAAACAGCTCAGGGGATCTGTCTTTCTAAAGAACTCAGACTAACTTGGTGCAGAGAAATCCTGCAGGAATGCTGTGGTGCGGGCTGAGTCTGGAGGAAGGGAGGCTCGAGGGAGGCCTCGCTGCTCTCTCCAAACACCTGAAGGGAGCTTGAGCCAGGTGGGGGTGGGCTCTTCTCCCAGGCCACCAGCGACAGGACAACAACCTCAAGCTGCACCAGGAGTGGTTTGGATTGGATTTTAGGAAAAATTGGTTCGTTGAAAAAGTGGAGAAACACTGGGAAGGGCTGCCCAGGGAAGCAGTGGAGTCACCAGCCCTGGAAGTCTTCAAACCACAAGGAGATGTGGCACCTCCTGATGTGGTTTAGTGAGCGTGGAGGTGTTGGTGGAAGGTTGGACTTGATGATCTTGGAGGTCTTTTCCAGCCTGAAGGATCCTGTGATTCTATGCCAAGATTTCTGGAGGAGACAGCACCTTTTAACAATTCGCTCAGGAAAAGCAAACCCGTATAAATTTCCTCGGAAGGAATGGTATTGAACAACATCTGAAATAGCTTTTGGTCTCGTTGTAAAGGAGATAAAAGTGGTGGTGACTGTGGCTGTTGTCCAGAAAAATCTGGAATTTTTACAGCTTTTACCAAAATGGGGAAAAGTAGAATAAAATCTCAGTTGTTTGCAGTTCTTTCACAATATCTGACATGTCTCTCACTCCTGCTTGTGGGAAATTGTTCAGGGTGGTCACATTTCTCCCACATCCTGGTTGTCTTCACTTAGAGGGAAATTGTGAACATCACAGACACACAGACTCAAAATGCAGAAATCAGGCCCAAACTTCCTGAATTATTAAGAAATTAATCCAAGCTGTATTTGTGACTTGATTTCTTTGTTCAATAAACAAGGACTTGAACTTAAATAATTTAAGGTGAGAGCAGTTACAGCCTCTGCTAAAAAGGAATAAATCCTTTGTAAGTCAGCACTGCAGGCAGAGACCTTGGAGACTGGGAACAAGGACTTTTAATTTCCATGAAAGTTGTTTTCAATTGCTGTGGATGTTACTTCCAATGGAAAAGAAGTCAGCATTTAGCCAAAGCCTCTGTAAGAAGCTGCTCAAAAGTGAATTTGTTAGAAAAAGCAACTTAGTTCAGTTTGCAGATACAGCAAACAACTGTGAAATCCAAGACTATTAATATTTCAAAGTGTTTTGGTGACATAATAGATCATGAAAGTGAGGCTCCTATGGTTTGTGATATTACCAGAAATCCAAGAACTATTTATAGCTGCCTTCACACTTCACTCTTCTTTGTGGTATGGGATACATTGATCCAAATATAAATGAAAATGATAGAAAGCTTCAAAAACATGAAAAAAATAAATACTCCTTTTTGTCCCTCTCTGCTTCCAGCCTCAAGGTTTTGTTCTTTCCTCACTCAATTCTCTGTCTCTCCTCTACCTTGGCTCCCATTTTTTATATTTAGATTTATTGGTATTTTTAGACCTTTTGAAATCTTGGCCAATGTTTCCTATTTCGGGTTATGAAAATTCCTTTAGTGCTACAGGGAGTTTGTTTGCTGGGAGAATCAGTCAATAATTCAGGACTTCTGTGGTGTTTATTTGGACTGGCAAAGTCGTTCCTTCAGTGTCACAGGGTTTAAAAACAGGTCTGAGCCTGAGAGTTACTAAGGGGGAAATACAAATTGGCCTAAGGAAAAATCATAGAATTGACTGAGGATTTCATCCCACTTTGGACCTGTGCTCCTGAATAAATTGGACATGTTATAAAATCTCAGTCTTAGATGAACCTCTGCATGTCATGCTTAGAAATTATTTCTTTTTTTAAAGTTACTACTCTCAAGTAAGGATTTTACATTCTTTTTCCTCTGCTGTAACCAATGCTGTGTCTCTTTTTCTCTAATAAATGCAATTCTCCAGTCCCGTCCCAAGTATCAGCTGGAAGAGGTCTGATGGAAACTCCCTGGCAAAGAAAATGCAACCCAACAGGACCAGAGGAGTTCTTGAAATCCCCAACGTTCAGCAGGAAGATGAAGGTTCCTACGAGTGCCTCGCAGGAAACACTCGAGGAATAAACATTGCAAGAGGTCAATTATTTGTCTATGGTAAGCAGATTATTTGAGTTTTGGTTTTTAATACAGAGCAGGATGGTGTTCAGTTGGGTTTTGCAGATGAGGTCTCTCAGCCCCTTGCTGGAGGCAGAAAGTGCAGGTCAGGTTAAGCTGATTAAGAGCTGACTGGGGCTCTCAGTGACCTTCACTGAATCACAGCCTCAGAAAAACAAAGAGTCTGTGTCAAAGCTGTGACTGGAAACGTGGGAAGTTGGAAAGGTTAATACGAGGCAGAGGTGAATCCCTGGACATTTCCATGGAACATTAAAGGCAGGGAGGGATGCAGGGTCCAGCAGCAGGTGCAGAGCAGGGAAGGATTCAGGAGCTCATGGCAGTGGAGGTGATTTCACCTCCTCTTTGAGCTGAGCTCTGTTGTCTCATAAACAGGTGAGGACAAAGCAGGGAAGCTCATCTCATTCCTCGCTCTCCTTCCAGCTTGGCTAAAAGTGCAGAATAATGTGGGAAGCTCTTCTCCCTTTCCTTGTTCCTTCCTGTGTCCATTAATTTCCTGCAGCCCCAGTCCCAGGGGACGGTCCCTCACAGCCAGGGTGAATTACGGCTCTTTAGTCCAATTGTAAACACCCGGGGAAAGCAACATATTTGGACAGGAATAAGAGGAGAGATCTTTTCTTTACCTCATAAATCTTTCAAAGGAGAAAGCAAAAAATAAAAAAGAAACATAACAGCGAGGAGAAAAAAATCACAGCAAGGGAGACTGAGCCTCCAGTTAACATCTGTTGAGAAGACTCTGGCAAGTATTTTCCTTTTTTTTTTTAAGTAAATCTCTTCTAATGAAGAGACGCAGGCTTTGCTGATAAGCTACCAGGCTCCTGCAGCCATGGCTAATATCAAGATGTATGCCAGGAACAGAACAGTCTGCTGCTGGTTTAAATATTTCATTATTTCCTTGCTTTCAGGGGGTAGCTGTTGCTCTCATTGCACACTAATTTTTTTCACCATGTCAATCAAGCAGCTCCACTCAAATTAAGTTCAGTAGATTACCTGGATGTGATTGATAACAGCACAGGCAATTATAAAATTATGATCAGTTAATTCAATCTAAAACAATGTGATTATTAACTGTGCTTTGTACATTAATTAATAGCTGTTCATAGTGAAATGTATAAACAGCGCTCATGGAGCCTTGGCATGAGGGTTTTTTGTCATTTCAGGAGTGTGCTGGTAAATTATCTTTGTAATTGATTTCCTCTTGCTCCATTTCTGTCCTCTGGGGGTTTTCCACTGGAGGAAGATTGTCCCCAGGAAACAGGCATTCTTTCCTGGACACTGCTTTGTGTGTGATCCCTCCAGCCCATGCTTCAGGCTCTGAGAGCTGTGAAAATTACATGGAATTAGAAGCACTTCTAAGCAGGGTGAACTCCAACCTTATAGGATCTTAGAGCACCTAAAGGGGCTCCAGGAGAGCTGGAGAGGGACTTTGGATAAGGAATAGAGGGACAGGACACAGGGAATGGCTTCACACTGCCAGAGGGCAGGGCTGGATGGGATATTGGGAAGGAATTGTTCCCTGGGAGGGCGGGGGGGCCCTGAATGGAATTCCCAGAGCAGCTGTGGCTGCCCCTGGATCCCTGGCAGTGCCCAAGGCCAGGCTGGACAGGGCTTGGAGCAGCCTGGGACAGTGGAAGGTGTCCCTGCCCATGGGATGAGGTGTTATTTATTCTCCCCAGGTCTCACCTTCACCTCCATCCTGCCAGCTGCTCTCAATGTCAGCCTTCCCCAGGGGAATTCCTGCTCAGCTCAGTCCTTGAGTCTCGGTTGTTCACAGAGCTCCTGTGTGATTCCTGCAAATTCTGCTTTTACACCTCAGTGAATTTCTTTAGAGGAAGACTTTGCAGAAATTAGGGGTCCTGGTGCTTCCAACAAGCATATCCTGAATTTCAGGCATCTAAAAATCACTGTTTCTGCATATTTTGGCCACAAAAACGGGTAAAATCTTAAACCAAACTGCCTACCCACGAACCACTTGATTTCTATCATTTTCCCAAGCTTCTCCTGAAGTTTTATGCCAGGGAATTGTTCTACAGAATTCACTTGCAGCATAATAAAAATGAGTTGAACAGATATTAATTAGCCCTGCTCAGTCCATTAATTAATGGCAGCACACCTCAAGCAAAACCACTTTTCTCCTGCTTGAAATGCTTTGCATATTCTTTTCAGCACCTCCTGAATGGGATAAAAAAATCCACAATGCCTTCCTGTCCCTCTATGACAGTTTATTTTGGGAATGTAAGGCAAGAGGAAAACCAAGCCCATCCTACAGCTGGTTAAAAAATGGCCAGCCCCTCGTGTCAGAGGTAAGTTTCATGTTGACTTCTTTGATCATTCACTCATAATTTTTTTCATGTTTTAATCACAAAGTTTAATTCACAGGAGATTAAGTTTCAAAAAAAAAAATTGACAAAGATTAATATATCGAAATAAATATAATAACACAAACTCTTTGCAACACAGAGCCTCAGTTTTTGGACCTCATCTTTATGGGAAATGTATGAAATTGCAGTTTAGCAAGACAGAAACACTGATTTCTTCATGTGAATTATCAAACTGCTACAAGACATGGCTGTAGGTATAGAAGGGCTTAAAAATATGAATTATAATTGGTGAAAGAAACACTAAATACATTTGTGGACATAATCTGCGCTTTGGGGAATGGGTAGGATGCCAAAGGACTGGGAGAGGATTCCAGAGCTGGAATTGCAAAGTGCTCAGCATTGAATTGCACTTTGCTTCTGTTTCTGTTCTCAGTCAGCAGCTGGGTGGACCTTTGGTCTCATGCAGAGTGGCTGCTCTCCTGCTGAGTTCATCCCTTACCTTAATTATCGATCAGCTCTGACAATCAGCTGGTTTTGAGGTGAATATTTTCTGTGCTTTACAGAGGGAGAATAGACCGAAGAAAGCCATGTAAAGGTACAAGGAAAAGATGGGTAAATGCAAAACCAAGCGGAAAGGGAAGTGGGAGTGCAGGAGGAGAGGGAAGATTGGAGCTCAAACACTTGAGAACCATAACCAGATCCTTCAGCAGCCAGGTCTTTGAGAGCCCAGCTTCCAGGCACAATCCCTGCATTCCTGTGGTGGCCAAGCTCTGGCATATCCATCCGTCCGTCCATCCATCCATCCATCCATCCACCCATCCACCCCTCCATCCATCCATCCACCCATCCACCCACCCATCCACCCATCCACCCACCCATCCACCCA
>VZRR01013403.1:354352-448130 GCA_013398015.1 Oreocharis arfaki | reverse complement strand
CCCATCCATCCATCCATCCATCCAGTTATTTCATCCATGGGACTCTCCTCATCCATCCATCCATCCATCCATCCATCCATCCACCCATCCATCCATCCATCCACCCATCCACCCATCCACCCATCTATCCATCCATCCATCCTCCAGCCTTCAGCTGTTGGCACCCTCACGGAGAAGCTGTGACAAGAGGCTCTCTGCATTCTGCTGAGGCCAAGCTTTCCTTTTTTTTCCTAAATCAAGCCTCCATGCAGCATCTCTGGGACACACGATGGCTCATTCACAAGGCATTTTCACTTGGATGGAAAAAAATAGCACTGTGATTAATTCCTGCCTAGCAAGAGCACATACAGAGGAATTTCCAAAACATACGGGCTAAACTAGCACCTGCTGGGCTGCAGAACCAGCATTTATTTGATTTAGTTGTACTTATTTAAAGAAGTTGGAGCGGGGTCCAATCTTCCATATCATTTTCTGCTGGATCAGTCCTAAACAGACCCCACCTGCATCAGGGCAAAATAGCCAGAATTTATCTGGATTGCAGCTTTTCTGAACCTGCTCATTGTACTCATTGTCACCTCTTTCTGAGCAAGATTATCTTGTTTCTCTCACTCCGAAGGCAGCAATATTTAGAGTCTGTCACTCTTCAATTGCACCGTTTCAATAAAGAGGAATGAAACGCTCGACAGACACATTTTCAACCAGCATTTTCACAGCACTTACAGTGTGCTGTAAATGCAATTCTTCAGGCAACAAAATGCTGGATGTTATTGCTCAATGGACAGAATGGTCACTTCGGAGGGGAAAGTACAAGGGAGAGGTAATAAAATATTCAGTTTGTCGCAGCACCCTGCGTGTTGGAATTCTCCCAGGAAGAATAACATCCAGATGCTTTTCACCCTGGGGCTGATTCTGATTGTCTCCTCTTTGTCAAACCTCTCTGCCTGACCACCTGGCTGGTCATGCCAGCATTATTCCTGCTCATGTACACGGCGTGCTTTATTCTCCCCTTTGTCTGGGCAGCTCAAAAGAGCCGGCAGAGAACAGTGGGGAATTTGGGATAAGTATGGAAGAGGAGCCTTGCTTCAGAGAGGGGTTTTGTATTCAAAGGATGTTTGTAAAAATAGAATGCATTGAGAGGATAGCAAACAGCCTGGAGGTAAAACTAAGTATGCAAAAGATATCTGTAGTGAGCGCCTCGAAAAAAATTATCAGTGGCTAAGTAATGTAATGTTGTTAATTAGTTTGCCACACACCAGCCATGCAGCCCCAGGCTGTGCTCTCATCACACTGCCAAGCTAAACAAGCTTGTGCTGGGGCAGTTCGTGGTTGGGAGACCTCTAAGGAAAAGCTGGGGTATTGGAAAATGTGCCCTGGATGTGGGAGATGGCCCCCAGAACCCCAGGGCCCTGGGCAGATCCCAGCAGGGAAGGGAGGATTGTGCCCCTGCTCAGGTGAAACCCCATCTGCAGAGCTGCCCCAGCCCTGGGACCAGCACAGGCAGGACCTGGAGCTGCTGGAGAGAACCCAGAGGAGGCTCCAGGATGAGCAGAGGGATGGAGCAGCTCTGCTGGGAGGAAAGGCTGGGAGAGCTGGGATTGTTCAGCCTGGAGAGGAGAAGCTTTGAGGTGACCTCATTGCTGCTTCCAGGACCTGAAGGGGCTACAAGAAACGTGGAGAGAGACAATTGACAAGGGATGGAGAGGCAGAGCAAGAGGGAGTGGCTTCCCACTGCCAGAGGGCAGGGTTAGATGCAATTTTGGGAAGGAATTGTTCCCTGTGAGGGTGGGCAGGCCCTGGCACAGGGTGCCCAGAGCAGCTGTGGCTGCCCCTGGATCCCTGGCAGTGCCCAAGGCCGGGCTGGGCGGGGCTGGGAGCAGCCTGGGACAGTGGAAGGTGTCCCTGCCCATGGCAGGGGGTGGGATGGGATGGGATTTAAGACCCCTCCAACCCAACCCATTCTGGGATTCTCTGACAGATGTTTAGCAGTTCACAAATACATCTGAGACACTTGTGGCTGCTCATCAAACACTGGAGTGCAGCCCCTAACCATGTGCTCCAAACTCTTGCATTCCTGCTCCAGAGGCAGGAGATCCAGCCTAAACGAGCAGCAGCATCCTACCCAGGATATCTGTTGTTCAGGCTTGCACTTGCTGATGGGATTTATACTCCCTGTAGGTATCTTCCAAACTCATCTGTTTTGGGGAATGTTTTTTTTTTTTCTCCTCCTCAGAGCTCCACTTTGCAGTGCAGCTATTATTGTCTCCAGAGGGTAGTAATTGTAAAATCACAAGATATTTAGCTTTAAGTTATGACTGCAGCATGAAACCGGCTTTTTTCTGTTTTCCAAAACAGAGCAAGTAAAACTTCTTTTAATACACCAAATTCCAAGCTCTGGTCCAAGTACACCCACTGAGCAGCTTCCCCTGTTTCAGCAGAATTGCTGAAGAAAGTTGGTGTGTGTAGAAATCCAAGCCTGGAGGAGAATGTTCTCCCTGTGCTCTGAGCAGCTGCCTGGGGCTTTCCAATTGGAATTTAAGTCTTGGCTTTCAGTGGAGCTTTTCCAGTGGCTCACTTTTCTGGTGTGATGATGTTCGAAACATTCCTGTTATCGGAGCACCTCTGTCTCCTGTGGAGCTTTTCTGATCACCTGGGATTGCCACCACCAAGTTTATCTGGTGGGATGATGGAATGGCGTTTCACCAGCCAGGGATGAGGTGCTGCCTCTCAGGATCCAGGTGCAAGATGCTACAGGTTCCTGGTGTGGAGCATCCCTACCTGCCCTGAGGGAGCTCCTTCTGTGCCACTTTCATGGTGCAGGATAAACACAGATTCCCAGCTCAGCAGTGCAGGGAAACACCTGGAAAACCTGCACAAACCTGCTCAAAGCCACTACTGCAACATGTGCCTGGATTTCCTGAAAAGCTGGAAGAGCTCAGAGGGCTGGAAACACAACCACCACCACACAGAGAGGTGCACATCCTATTTCTGATGTATCCATCCTCATTACTCCCAAGAAAACAACATTTCTGCTTCTGAATTTTGATCAGGTGCATCAGTGGGATCTAAAAAGCCTTTTATTTGTTCACTCATCGGCTCTGTCAATGTTTTTCCTTGTTTTCCTCTTATCAGGAAAGAATTCAAATAGAAAATGGGACTCTCCTCATCCCCACGCTGAATCTGTCAGACTCGGGCCTCTATCAGTGCGTGGCAGAAAATAAATATGACACGATTTATGCCAATGCTGAGCTGAGGGTGATCGGTGAGTAAATGTCACTAAAATGAGCAAGAACCCAGTTAAAAAGACACTAGTTGAAAAAAAAAAAAATTGAATTTAAGAAAAGAAGAGATTAAATCCCACCTGGCAGTTCAAACCTGATGTTTCTTTGCTTTTCACCCACATGGAAATGTGGTTTTTTAGTTTAATTTCATGGCTTGTTTGGGGGAAGAATCTAATCCATGTGTGGTCTTTTTTTATTATCACACATACACCAATATAATGAATGCTGTTTCTTGCTTCGTTTGAGTTACTAAGAGTTATTCTGCAGGTTTTGAAAGTTATTTCAGAAAGCAGGGGAAAATAGTTTGAGCTATAAACAAAGAGCATATGGCAAATATGGACATAAATAACACGGAATAAGGAATCTCATTAATGATAACCAGAGCTGAACATGAATGAAATTTGCTCATATATTATAAAAGTATTCTGTTCTAGATTTCAAAATGTAAAGTTTGGTCAACAGCAAAGTATCAGTGAGCCCAGTAAAACACAGACTTCAGGAGCACCCAATGTCTTGTGTTTTCTCCTTCTCCAAGAGTGAGTTTTCACATAAACTGCTGGAAAAATAAACATGTTTTCAGAAAACAGTGTAGGTTTATCACAGAATCACAGAATTCACTGTTTTCTGAAAAGAAAGCCACAGTAAAAGTGTGCCTGCAATGGAATACTCTCTGCAGATAGAACACGTGGCTGGATCAGGAGCGTGAAGTTCATGCTGCTGACATGCTTAAGGAATTTCATTTTCCATCACCCGTTCTCCCAGCCTCCAGATTTCCTCAGGAAAGTTTGTCAGAGCACACAGTTCTAGACAGAGAGCTTTAGAAACAGAATTAGAATTCTTTGGTACTTAGACACATTTTAAGTATTAGGTTTAGATTTACTTCTGCAGAAATCTAAACCCCAAACCAATTATTGAATCCACCGACCGAACTCAGAGAGAAGAATTTGCCAGCTTCATTCCGTGACGTGTCTGCTGCATTCTGCTCTTCTCTCTTCTCCCTCCTCTCCTTTTAGCCGCAGCCCCTGATTTTTCCAGAAATCCCGTGAAGAAGCTGTCTGTGGTTCAAGTTGGAGGGGAAGTTACAATCGGTTGTAAGCCCAGTGCTTCTCCCAGAGCTGCTGTTTCCTGGAGAAAGGGCTCGGAGGTTCTGCGCCAGAACAAAAGGTACAGGCCGCAACCCGCCACCGGGCCGTGGGATTTTCTCTCTTTTAGTACCATTTAAAGCTCACTGAAGCACAGCTGCCTCAGGACTGCTTTTGGCAGCTCATCGATGGGAAACTTGGATGCCAGAGGCCCCTTTGTCTTTAGAGGGGCTGTGGAGTTCAGTGGGTACAAAGCGGGATGAGCACAGAGCCGGAGCGAGCCCACGCGGGTAAATGCGTGACCCACACGCTTGTGCTCATCAGCACTTAACTCGTGGCAAGCCACGGAGCTGGAGGGCATGCTTTTCACGAGGAGCCAGCCCTGGGGGCTCAGGGAGGCGGGATGTGCCCCCAGGCTGAGGCAGAATTGCTCTGCAGCTGTACAGGTTGTACAATAACCCCCGGCACAATCAGCCTCCCTGGCCTGGCACTCCCGTTTAGGCAGGATTTAGCTGCTGGCTCAGCACCTGGGACACGCCCTCACCAACTGCTCTGGGTCCTGGGGGCTTTGGTGAGGACTAATTCCTTATTTCTGAGCTGCCAGGAACCATCTCTGTTACCATACTTCAATGCTCTCAGGCACAGGGTGGGATGGTTGGGGTGGACAACCCCCAGGGAGTTGGATCCCATGATCCCTGTGGGTCCCTTCCAGCTCAGGCTATTCCATAATTCTATGATTCCACACTAATGGTAATTAAATGGTGAAATATTAAAATCAAAGGGTCTTACTGGCAGAAATGATGGATATTATATGCAACATACAGCCCTGAGGATATTTCCATACATAAATGAGGACAGATGGATGAAATGGGCAGCAGTGTCTTCAGAAGCGCTGAGAATGTCTGAGAGTCCTTCTCAGCATCTCTTTCGGCTCACAAATCTACCAGCAGCCCTCTTTTGTCACATTCTGTTGTCAGCCTTGGAGATCTATAATCAGTAATTCATAAAGCTCTGGCAACTGAACACCAGATTTTGCACACAGGACCAGTTACTCGAGGAGGTGACTTTGGGTCACACCAGATTTAAAATGATGCAAATTCTCTAAAACTTTACCCCGAACTGTGATAAAATAACTATTTCCCTCTGCCATGCTGCAGGAAGGTATGATGGAGATAAACCATAGGAGTATTTATGAAAGAAGGTGCAGATCTGAGAATTTTACGTGGGTGCTGGCAATGGAACAGAGAAATTTGGGTGAGCAATCCATCCCATGGCCACAGAGAACTTCCCACTGGCTTTTCCCCCCTTCAGTAGTGGCAATTTTATTTCCATTTTAACCGCTCACTATGAAAAACACTTTTCCAACCAGTGTTTAATCAAATCTCTATTTGTCTTTTGATTGTATTTTGATTGCGTGGCCCATTCCAGAGGCTGAGCTAAGCCTGGATCTTGAGGTTCTGCTACTCTGATATTCCCCTCCTGATTTACTGATTAAAAAAAAAAATATTTACACACTCCGTGCAGTATTTACTTGTGCTCCTGTATTAATTTACTCACAACAACTCGGAGCACACTGTAATTCCTGAGCATCCCAGAAGGCTCCTGCTGCTGGGCAGGAGCAAACAACAGCAGCAGGATTTACAAAGGGAGGCAGTGTTTAAACTCTCTGCGTGCACCACGTTATTGCCAGCGTGGCCACTGGAGCAAAGTGGAATTTACGAGGCTGTTTGATTATTAAATGACGAGCTGGCTAATGCCGTGCTTTAAAAGGGGGGGGAAATAAATCACGTGTGCAGTGTTAGTCCAGAGATCTCCCTGACAGAAAACAAAATGAAAGAAGGGTTTGTGTGCCTGTAAAGCACATGGCTAATTAAAGTGCTGAAATTACACATAAAAAGAGAGGGAACGTGGTCTGCCTTTCTCTACAGATATGGTTAAACCCCGACAAACTCTTATTTCTGCTCCCTTTTTATCGTGCTGCAATTATAACCTTTATGGGCTCCTTTACTGGCCTTTTTAAAAATATTTGGTGGGGTTATTAATGCTAAAAAAAGGAAATACCAATCCCTTCCAGTTCTGGCAGCCAAACTGTGATGGGCTCATTCCTAAATAGATCAGATCACGCAGCTTCTTTTAAATTATTTAGATAAATTTAATCTTTTGTTAAAGAAATAGTGAAACTAGATCTATTCCACCCAAAAGGGGAAGAATATTCCTTCTTTTTTGCCTTTTTCCTTTCATTCCTGATAATAGTTTATTCCTGATAGTCCTGAATATGTGGCAACCACTCTCCCTGATCAGCCGAACTCTTGATAAGACAGAAGAACTCAGCTTTAAATTCAGTTAAATTCAGTGTGTAAGGATGCAAAGATGAGTGTACTAAATAGGATCACTAATTAATAGATTATCCATATTAATAGATGTGCAATTAAACATTTTTCATTCGATTTCCTCTGAGTTCTTGAGGTCACTTTTAAGTTTACAAAGCTGCAGTATTTGGGCCCTTGCTATCTGAAAAATACCTTGCAGTTTTTTGGAGGGTAATTTTCTGCATCTCTTGCCAGAGTTCAGCACTGGAAGTCCTCAGCCCTCAGTCCCTTTTTCAGGGCAGAGTTTCCTCCAGCCCCACTTCTCTTTCCCATCCTTTCTGTGGCTCAAACCATCATTGCTCAGCTCTTCAGCAGCTTGTCTGCTCTCATTCCTGTAAAACACTTTATTGCACTTGAAGCACACAGGTAGATCCTGCAGAAATTACCAAAATAATCATTTTTTTACATTAGATGCTGAAATAAAGCCTGAACACACCAGTTCCGGATCTGTTTATTGCTCCCAACCCTCTCCATCGAGTGCTTTCCTTCAAAATATTCAGAAATAACTCCATTCCACCCTTACTGACAGGGCTCACCCCTGAGTACTGGGATTTATCCATGGTCCACGCTGCTGGCACCTTAGACAGGGAATTGGAGGTTATCAGCTGCAGGAACCCAAAGGAAATCCCAAAGCTGGCTCATCCTGGCTGGTTTTCCCTGCTCCCTCCTCGCGTGATCCCCAACCAGCTCACCTGGATCATCCAGCAGTCCAGCTTCAGGTGTTCTCTTGGGCACTTTTCCTTCTTCTTTGGGTCAGAATCTGGAGAAATAGGGTTTTGGGAGCCATGCCAATTCTCCAAGGGGCAGCAGTTTGGCCTTTGTGGAGTAAAGGACTTTTCCTGGCATGTGCTGTGGGTTTTAGCTCAGTGTAGGAATGAAACACACCGAAACCCGAGTTCTATGCTCCAAACTCCCTCCTCGCGGAGTCTGCCACAGATTTCAGCTATTTTCATGTGTGTCACATCCTCAGCCCATGCAACAGGAGTTTTCTTCATCTCTCTTCTCGCTTCCATCCCCTCGTATCCACTGAGGAAACGAAGGAGAAGAAAGGAACAATTCATACATTAAATAAAACAAATTTTCAAGTCTAGACGCAAACGTCTGTCTTCGCGCCTTCGGTGAGTTGAGATTCAGGACCCTCGTGGAAATCTTATTTTATAAAAAAATTCCTTTTGATGGAAACATTTTAAGAAATGGGAATTGGGCCTCGTTTTGCTTTGCCAGAGAGAGGTGCTATTCCCCCAGCCTGGGCTGAGGATCCCCGGGCACTGCAGCGAATGTGTATAAACATATGTGATTCACTTCACTCGGAATTTCAATGAGGAGAGCTGAGGGAAAACTGAGAAACGAGGTAGGCTGGAAGAATGCATTAGTCATATACAGCACTTTCCATGCATTAATAATCAGTAATAAGCAAATATTCATAATTTAAATTGTTTTTGGGGGCCCGGGCAAGAAGTACGTTTAGGGATCATAAAATATGCTCAATACTTGTTGGCTCCAAGACTTGCTTGTAGGACACAGTTCAGCCCCAGCTCTGTGAAGGATGGGGATGGATCTTCTGCCATAAATAAAGCTGGAGAATTCCCTGTCCCGTGGCACATTTGGTTTTGGTGTTTTACACTCAAATTGTTGCCATTACTCAGACATGGGAAAACAACGACGTGGGGTATGGTATTTCATCAACACTGATGTGGAAAGAGAACAGAGAACGGAGCAGAGGTTGTGACAGGGTGAGGGAATTATCTGGGAATTGCTGAGTTCTTGGAGCTGCCCCTTGCAGCCTCAGACTCGAGGGGTTCTCCTGCCCCAGGTGAGCAGCCAGGACCCAGCAGGTTTCCTTGGGATCTGTTCTGCCACCACCCTCTGAGCACTCTGGGCCACCCCCTGCTCATGCCTTCCTTCTGCTCCTCCACTGTTCACGGCCAGATTCCAAAACCATGAGCATTTTAACACAGTCAGACCTTTCTGTTATTTGGGAAAAGGGTTGTTTTGTGTCTGTGGGTGGAATCAGACCAAGAGGGAGTTAAAAGGCCTGCAGCTCCTCCCGAGGGGCAGCTCCGATCCCTGCTCCCTGTGCCCAGGGACAGGGAATGGCTGGAGCTGGGCCAGGGCAGGGTCAGGCTGGATTTTAGGGAAAGGTTCTTCCCCCAGAGGGTGCTGGGCACTGCCCAGGCTCCCCAGGGAATGGGCACGACCCCAAGGCTGCCAGGGATGCCCAGGGTGGGGTTGTTGGGGTGTCTGTGCAGGGCCAGGAGCTGGGCTCTGACCCCTGAGGGTCCCTCCCAGCTCAGCTCATCCTGTGATTATTTGGTAAACAGGAGAAGTCCTCAATCCCCTGATCAAATAGAACACACAAAATGTATTGTCTGTGAAACAGCATTGCAGCTCCAACCAATTTGAGCAGAAATGTGTCAGGACAGTGCAGCAAACTTCAGGGAAACATTTCAATTACCAGCACGTCAGTGCTGTTGGTTTAGCTTCAGAATATCCGTTATCCTTAAAAATAAATTTAAAAATCTGCTTGGGGAGGAATCAAGACCAAATGGATAGAAAATTCCAAAATTTGCACTAGTCTGCTAACAACGGAGGAGATTGATGGCACTTGACTATTCTTTAGCTGAAGTCAATATGCAGCCTAAGGGAGTTATTTACTTTTTCTTGGCAGGTGCCTCCCTCTCAAATGAGACACCAAACTTAGACGAGCAAAGCTGGGGGAATGAAACCCATCCACGCTGTCTGAAAAAACTCTCAGCTGCCTTGAAGTCAAAGCAGATGAGTGGCACAGGCAAAGAGGAGCTTTGCTTGTCAGGCTGCTCAGTGCCACAAACCACCCTGCTTTCCTCACCCACTGCTTGCACATAAAATACCCCAGATATTTGCATGCAGCTACCAAGTTCCACATAAAATCCATTTTTTCTTATGATATTCCAGCCCTTACTATTCCATTCCCAGCTTTCTACAGCACTGCAGTTGGGTGAATAGCACTGGGATATTAATTTTACCATTATTTTATTTTTAAGGCTGGTTTTGGAAGCCTGGATTAAGCGTATCCCTGGTTTTATCCTCCTTGCTTTTCTACCACGAGGAGCTTTGCATAGCTTTGATGAGATGCCCTAACCCTTCTATCTTATCAGTGTCTGTGTGCTTGTAAAGAAGTTCATTTCCTATTTTAGTATTTAAATAGAGCACTTGAAGTGTGGGCACCAGCAATCAGAGCAATTCCAGCTATCTCAGACACCACTGCTCAAAGTCAACATGAATACAAATTAAGCTTATCTGTTGATGGAATCCCACTTTTGCCTGGAGAACCAATGGGATTGATTCCACATCTGCTAAATTTGATTAATCACTTCAGCTCCATTCCTTGCTTCCAAACAGATCGACAGGAATCAAAAGCACAGATTTACCTGCCTGCCTCCAGTGCTCGGTCTGAAGTCACTCATTAGGACATGAAAACTCCTACAAGACCTGGGCTTGCCGTTTAGAAGTGGTTTTTATCTCTGAAGCCCCAGAGTCACGGCACATTTGGTGCTACCCAGACAAACCCCACCACCACACCACTGTCGCTGTTGTCCCAGGGACGGCAGGAAACGACACAGACTTGATCCAGGATGAAATGGGATTATTTATTAATTTACAGACTCGTTTATATCCCTCAGTTCGCTCAAATGGCGTACGGTCAATGGTCATGGACCATCCACCTCTCTGGAATGATTGGTGAAACCACACAACACCCATTCCAAAATATTCTTCAATCTTAGTCATAACAACACCGCCTAACAACCTTGCACCTGCAGATAGTTTACCAAACTCTCTAATTGTGAGAGAACAGCATCCCTGTGAAAGCAAGGACTTTCACACAGACACCAGCAGAATGCTGGAAAATGTCTCTGCAACCAACTCTCAGCATCCACACACCATTCCTGAGGGAATGCTGAGAGCTGCAGGAAGTCTTTTCTAGCTAAAAACACCCACTGCTGGCATCCCAGCGGTGCTGGCTCCAGAGGGAGCAGGAAAGAGAAGGGTGTTGCAGGGGACTGGGAGAGGCAGCTCCAATGTGTTTGCTGAGGATTTATTCACCCTCAGCAGGGAAGTTTGTCTGGTTTTGGGGTTGGTTTGCAGGCATTTTTCCAGTGCTGCCTCCTGAACAATGCCTCTGTGTCTGGGAGGAACATCACACACGGCAGCACTCGCAGGAATCACCAAAACTGGTGATACTGGCATAAGAGAGGTTTTACAACCAAAGGGTTGTCAGAAAACACCCCAAACTCTCCTGAAGTACCTTCAGTCTTTCCTTCTTCTCCATTTCTGGTTGTTTTGTTCTCGTTCCCCACGCTGAGGGTGAAGGCAGGGGAATGGAAAACCTGCCTGAAAGATGAGGAGGGAGATAGGAAAAGGAAGAACAAGCACAGATGATAGGAGGAAAAAAGCAATACTTTATTTTTCCTTCTTTATCTTATTTTCCTTTGTTTTTCCCCTTTCTCCTCTCTCTGTTCTGTTTCCATTTGAAGCCAAGGCACTGCAGAGTAACGAGGAGGCAGGAGGGGACCCCCGTTGCTACCTGACCCAGGCAGCAGACAGAGGATATTGGTGCAGGGGCAGGCAGGAGAGAAGGGCTTTTCCTTTCTTCTCTCTTGGAGAGTTTCCCAATAGAACAAGCCAATAAACCTGATTTCATCCTGCATTGCTGAGTGCTCAGTGCCAGTGTTTAGCCCATCAGATAGTGTGAGCATGGAGGAAGCAAATGGAGCAGATGTTCTCCTGTGAAAGAGGGAAGGAATGAGAACCTCGTGCTGCTGGATTTATCACAACTCCCCCCTGCAGGACACCTCTCTGACACAATCTGAAATCGTTCCCACTCGGGGCGTGGCAGCCTTGTTAAGGGGAGCCTTTCCAAGGGGCTGTCCTGCATGCTGAGATGTCCCAGGAAATCTGTCACTCTTCCCTGCCACCAGGCATTGCAATAATCCAAACCCCAGTGAGTGTCAGTGCTGTGCCCTCTCCTCCTTCCAGCTCGTGTCCTGTCCCTGCTCCATGCACGTTTTCTGATGGATGTGCAGGACTCCATCCAAAGCCAGCTAATCTCATTGGATTTTTTTCCACTGAGCAGGCTGGGAATCAAGGTTCCTAATTAGGAGTTTGCAGACAGAAAAAAAGTAATGAGAGAATGCAACCTTCTGTGCTTCTCTTCCAGTCCAAGTTGTGCTGCCATGCACATCATTACTGCTGGTGGGACTGCTGCAGCGTCAAAAATGCCAGTGTGGGGTGGAAAACATGCCCCAAAGGTGAAAAACCTGCCCCAGATTTGGAAAACTTGCACCAGATTTGGGAAAATATGCCCTGAATTTGGAAAATATGCACCAGATATGGAAATATGCTCCAAATTTGGAAAACATGCCCCAAATTTGGGAGACATGAACTGAATTTGGGAATCATGCACCAAATTTGAAAATCATGCTCCAAATTTGGAAAACATGCACCAGATTTGGGAAACATGCATCAGATTTGGGAAACATGCCCCAAATTTGCTGCACAGGCACCAGATCAAAGATTCTGATCCGCAGAGTTCTCAAAGAAAGTGTAGCACGAGAGGGGACAGAGCAGGGTGTGTTGAGGTGATATAAAATGAGATATTGATTAATAAAGAATCACAGAATATCCCAGGCTGGAAGAGATCCACGAGGAGCCTCAAGGTCCAGCTGCTGGCCCTGCACATGATGGGCACAGGGACTGTGGCCAGGCAGTTTCTGGGCATGATGGAGAAAGAGTCTTCCAGGGAGGGATTTCTGGGATCATTTGAGGCAGGAAGGGTCATGTGAGTGAAAGCACAGAAACAGCACCTTGAAAAAGTGGTTGAAGCTTGGCCAGCATGAAGGTTTGTGGGAGGCCATAAACAGCCCTGGTTTATCCATGGGATTTTGGTACAAAGGAATGTTGCTCTTTCACTGCTCCTTTTCCAGGAGAGCTAAAAATCTTCCTGGATTTTCAGTGAAAGGGAAATCTGGAAAAGGAAAGGAAAAGCTGGAGGGACACACACAAGTGACAGAATGTGACTCACACATCAAGAAGACAGAACCTCCCTGTGCTCTGTGCTATTCTGAGCGAGGATGTGGGGCTGGGGCTTCAGTGAACCACACCCAGTGCCCACCATTGGCACTCAAACTGGGCATAAATTCACCAGGCCAGGGAGGATTGTCCCAGGTTTCCTGCAGGCCCACAGGGAGCCCAACCAGCAGGCACAAGAAGTTAGAGGTGGTGAGAGCTGGCTGGATGGGGTTTGGAGCACCCTGGGCCAGTGGAAGGTGTCCCCACCCATGGCAGGGGTGGCACTGGATGGGCTTTAAGGTCCCTTCCATCCTGGCATTCTCTGATTCTGTTTTGGGGGTGAATTCCAGGGTTTCTAAAATCCAACCAGGGCCATGCTGGTGTCAGGTGCTTGTTGTCTGGACAGAATTCTTTAAGGTTACCAGCAGGTTTTATTGTCCTCGTGCTTCTGAAATTTGTTCTGACAAGCAGAGAGGGAAGCAGCTTCCTGCAAGTGAATGAAACTCCCACGCACAGGGTAATTCAGGGCCTTCTGCACTGTTGAAATTCCACTTAAATCCTGCATTAAGGGCTTAGTTTTACATCTGGAGTGAATTTGGTTGCGTGAAGGGCTGAGTCAGAACTCCTGATGGTGTCTGGATCACGGAAATGATGATTAATGGTGGGATTAGAGCAGTGGCAGTGTGGACATCCCGTGCCGTGCTGGAAGAGCTTTTGTCTGATGTAGCGGAGTTACAAAGATTTCATAAAACCAGCAGAACTTGGGAGATAGAGAAACTGGCAGCTGTTTTATTTGGCAATTCAGTTCCTTTCCTGGTTTTCTTTCCCATGCACACTGAGGTGCTGTTGCCCAGTATTCCCTGGCTGTGAGTTCTGGGACGGATCGCTACAGGAGATTTGGACACAGACTGGTTTTGTCACTTTTTTCTTTGGCCATCACAGAGGAACATCTGCCTCACATTTAATCCTTGAGAGTGTTACAGACAGGGCAAAACAATTTTTGCTATTTTACATTAAAGGCAGTGGCAGCTCCTAAAAAATCCTGTGTTTTCTCTGGAATCTGTATGATGGAGTATAGCTCAGCTCAGATGTCTGTATACATTTACATAAATAAATATTTGTGGTCCCCATTGCAGGGATTTGATGCAAAACTAATTCTATTTTTAGAAGGGGGGGGGGGATTTTAAGAAATAGGAAGGAACACTTCTAGAGTCACATTCTATAATTTCTAATAAGATTTTTTTCTACAATATTTTAACAGGACTATTCAACCAGATTGTGTAATTTTGTTTTGATCCAAATAGTTAAAAGATTATAATGGCATTTATTTGATTTCCAGTTAATTGTCAGTCAACCCTGAAGCTCATTTATGTCAGCATGCAGATAAGGAAAATCTTTTAAGCACAGTTTATTAAATGGCAACACCATTAGCATACAAATTATGCTGAGGATAGAATAAACAGGTACAAAGATCATTAACATATGATACAGACAGTCAGATCTCAGATGGGATTCAGTGGGACCTTTTCAAAAATACCAGGGCTGTCAGCAGCAGGGACAAGTCATTCACTCAGTCAAACTTTACTCACATTTCCATCTGCATAAATCTCTGCTAATTCCGAGTCACTTGGGAGCTGTGCTCGCCTTTCTGCCCCTCACTCGCTTCCCTTTGTAGTTTTTAATGCAGCCTCTCCTGCTCCTCAATCTTTGTAAAATTAGAGGAGTCAGATATTGTCTCAGTGTCTGGCAGTGTGTCTGGAGAAATTTATAAACAATATATCTTTGCACAGCCTGGAAATAAAGAGGGGGTTTGCTCCTGAGCAGCAAAGGGAGGCCGAGCAGACACGGTTTCAAATAGGATTTCTCAGATAATAAAAATTACTTTGCCTCTGATTCCATCAGATCCAGATTCCTCCCTTTTTATCAGCACGGTGCTGTGATGAGGCTTCAATAACGCTGGGAGGTGTCAGGTGCTAGAGGCAGACAGGAGACAAGAAGAGGGAGTCTTTACAAAGTACCAGGGTTACTTTATTTGGGAAGGAATTACGCCCTTGAAGGGAGAGCTGCCCTTCTGGCAGTGCTGAAACCTGCAGAATTTGCCCCGGTTTTTGCAGCTCGAGATTTTGATGGGGATTTGAAAGACCTTTGCTGTTTGAATCCATGCATTTCGTATCCATGGATTAACATCCCCCCTCTCCCGAAAACAGGTTGGCTGAACAATGCAGCAGTACACAAAGCTACCCCTGCTGCACTTTTAAATCTAATGACTTGACACCTCTGTCTTTTCTCAGATTTTATTTCTTCTATCAGCCTTGTTAAATACATATTATTCTTTCATGCTCTTAAGATCAAAGCAAATAGCCATCAACAATCTTTTGTTCACATGAGACAACACATTCGGAGATGGTTTGTTTGGCCTGGTTAATTAAAAGCTGTACCTATCATCCCTGCTTGATTTCTCAAGTCCTTTACTTAAAAGGTATGTGTGACAATTTTAATGAGCTCTCACTTCTTCCCCACAGCCTTGTGGCTTCCGCACAAACTTTGCAAACTCTTCTTTTTGAACATCACACGGGGCTCTGACTCTGGCAGATCCCAGGGAAGCTGTTTGTTTTCCCTTCCTGCACCGGGTGCTCATCTCCTCTCCCGACGGAGCCACCCAGAGGGGAATTTCAGTGTTTATGTCTGCTGGGCTTAAAGTAAAAGAGGGTCAGGTTAGATTAGGAATGAGGAAGAAATATTTCACAATGTGGGTGACAAAACACTGGCACGGGGTGCCCAGAGCAGCCGTGGCTGCCCCTGGATCCCTGGCAGTGCCCAAGGCCAGGCTGGACGGGCCTTGGAGCAGCCTGGGACAGTGGAAGGTGTCCCTGCCCATGGAACTGGATGATCTTTAAGGTCCCTTCCAACCCAAACCATTCCACAATTCTCTGTGGAATAAAATTTCCGTGTATTCCCAATTTGCCCGGGTGTGCAGGAACTTTGCATGAACAGTCAGAACTGGATTTTCATCTCTTCTTTTCCTCACAGCAGCGTGGTTTCATTGAGCTGTGCGCCCAGAGGGAGCAGCAGGCAGGAGCACAGGAGGCAGCAGGACTCGGATCAGGATTTAAGCATTCCTCAAGTCAGAGATGCCAGGCTGGAGTTAGGCCTGTGCTTAAGCAATCCCTTGCTGCCTCAGGGCTTTATGAACAGCTGGGTCCTGAGTTCTTCCTTCTCCTCCTGCTTTCACAGCCATGCAGTTATCAGATCTGCTCCAGATCTTGTGCTTTTAGTCCTTTGACAGGCACTTATTTACTTATTGAGGGAAGTGCAGTTTTCCTGGCTGACAAAACGTTCTCCCTGCATTGTGTTGGACAAGTTAAACTTCTCTGTCTCGTCGCGGCATTTGGAATTACCTTGTCTGGTGATGCAGCTGCTAAGAATTATTATCTACAGCCTTCACACGGCCTCAAATGTTGTGAAAAGGAAGGGTTTCCTGCAAGCCTTTCAGCAGGTGAGACGTGCCTTCCACAGCTTCTTTCTAAACCATTTGTCAGAGCTTGATCCAAAGCCCATCAAAGGCAATATTCCCATCGCCTTCTGCATCCCAGCTCCCTGATTTGAACGAGAAATGGGAGAGGACAAAGCGCAGCCCCTCTGAACCCACCCACGGCACAAAGCCCTGGCTCTGAGGGAGCTTAGGGCAACTTTGCTGCTCTTGGCAGCCGGGGCAGTGTTTCACAGGGCATTGTTGTTTTTTCTTCTTGCATTTGAAATGCATCATCTTGAATTTCTGCTGTGCTCTGTCTTCCCACCCCTGTCCTGACAGACCTCAGGACAGCTGGAAATTTCTCACTTTTTAAAACTTTTTTTTTTAAATTCCCTTCCCTACTAAACTAATTACTCTGGAGTCCTTTGTGCTCTTACACAAATTGTGCCTGAGTATCTTATTTACTGCTCGCTCTAATTGTCGTTAGGTAGCGTGACCTGTTTCAAACAACTCAGGAGCTTTTATTTAGCAGATTTTCTCCCTGTGAAGCTCCATTTTGATCAACTGAAAGGGCCATTCCATCCTCAGCCTGCCCAGCCATTGAAATATTGTTTCAGAACAGCATTTCCTCAGATCAAACGTGACACTGTCAGCTCTGGAGTGGGTACAAACCCCTCTCAGTGGCTAAATGAGAGAGATGGGAATTATCAAGGTCTCGATTCATCATGAAGAATACAGGGATGAAAAATCTGAGGCATGACCAAACTTCAGTGAAAAAGCTGTAACCAGAATCCACAGGGGCCAAAGCAGAGCTTTCAAAGCTTCTCCCCTTTGCTATTCTGTATTTTAGAGACTGTTTTTTTTCCTGTGTATTTACCTACTTCGAAGCTTTTGGGCACAGAGATTGTCTTTTTTATTTTTTTTTTTTTCTTCTTTATGCCACTCCTGGATTTTAATTAGCACCTAAGAGCTTTTAGGTGCAACTGCAGTAAAAGTAACAGGTCATCAATATTTGATGGAGAGAAAGACACTGAGGTGGCTTGTTATAAATTATTATTCAGGTACCCAATTTATGAACATTTGCTGATTCACACTGGAATCTCTTTGGATACTGTTTGATTAACACCATATGTTACCCAGCCACTCGATTTCATCCCGTTTTATCACCAGCAGGTTTTTTCTGGTGGTTGGTGCAAGCTGACAAGAAGAAACGCGTCATTAATGCAAAAAATATTGCAGAGGCAGGAGGGGAATACTTGGAAATGTTTCTTCATATTCAAAGCTGCCTTTGGAACATTACCATAGGTGTGTCCCCACACAGAGGGAGAGGAGGGACCCAGGGGCTCCTGCGTTGAGGCAGAGTCGTGACAGCAGCTGAGTTCATGGGATCACAGAACCATGGAATATCCTCAGCTGAAGGGACCCACAAGGATCAGAGTCCAGCCCCTGGCCCTGCACAGACCCCCCAACAACCCCACCCTGGGCATCCCTGGCAGCGCTGCCCAAATGCTCCTGGAGCTCTGGCAGCCTCGGGGCCGTGCCCATTCCCTGGGGAGCCTGGGCAGTGCCCAGCGCCCTCTGGGGGAAGAACCTTTCCCTAAAACCCAACCTGACCCTGCCCTGGCACAACTCCATTCACCCTTCCTTATCCAAAAAGTATCATTCAGCTGATACATCTCTGTGGTGAAGAGTGGACTCCGTGCTTCCTATTTCGCTCTGCTCCAGTTCAATATGATGGATTATTAAACCTGGACTTATTTCCTCCCTGTGCCACCAGTGGCAAACCAAGAGCTGCTGCAGTACCTGGTGATTACTGCCAAGGAAACAAAGATTTTTCATTCAAGCCTAAATCCCTTCCCCTCTCAGCTGCACACCCCAGTGACGGTGTGCCCAGCACCACATGCTCCTAAATCCACCTTGCCCTGCTCAGGAGCAGATCTTTGGGCAGGGACAGGTCAGGTGACTGTGGGAGACAGGAAACTGGGGGGATATAAGCGAGAAGATCACCAGAAATCCAAGTTTAGTGCTTCTCCTTCCCAGCTGAGAGGCTGGGAGGGTGTAACAGAGGTAGGACAAGGTCTGATGTGTGTTCCACTTGCAGCTACAAATGTATAAATGCCAGAAACACACTGTGATGGGTTTTTTGTGTGTTTAATGGTTCTGATGCTCCTGCCAGCTCCAACTTCTGCGCTTGTGATTGTTCATTTCCTTTAATAATTCAGTACATCACCCAATCTTACATTGTTAGTAATAAATATTAAATACTCAAGCTGTGATGCATGAATTAGATATTTTCTATTTTATGAAAGGAGCCTTGTATGAGAGTTAAATGTCAATTAAATGAGGGATATAAAAAATGATGCAGTGCTGCTGTGAGTGAATGGAACCTGGTTTCCTGTGGAGTTGTGGCTTACAGTGGATGTTTTTGAATGTCAGGAAATGTGCAGATTTGGGTGCAGATTCTCTGTTGCCTGTTAAGGACTGAGCTTAGTGGCAAGAGGAGATGCACACAGAGACCCTGACCCAATTTTTATGAAACTTCCAGGACCTTCATGTCCTAAAATTCCTTTAAACTCAGAGAAATATTTGGTCAAAAAGTCCCACATTTACCAGGCGCAGCAGGTGGATGTTGAAGAACTGGGGGGAAAAAAAAACCAAATTAATATTACAGAATAATATTTTCTGTGCTAAGGTTCATTGCTAATTCAGCTTTGATTTGAAAATCCTCTACTTTTAGATGTGTGTTCTGCATGATTCTGAAGAAAATCCCCCAAATCCTGAAGTCCTGCCCCTGTATGTGACAGCAGAAGGGTGCCAGGCACACAGTGACAGCTGATCCAAGGAAATCATATCCAATCCTTGTCCTGACTTACATCCCAAAGCATCTCGTTAACATGAAAAAAAAATATAAGAACAAGCTTAAAAATTAATTCTGTCCATAAACCCCACGAGAGGTCCTGAAATTACCATTAAATGCAATTTTTCCAGTTGTCTGCAGACTGATATCAACAACTCAGTGACTCCAAGGTGGTTTGAGGGCCCTGTGAGACAGTGATGGATTTGATTTGGCTCCTTGGCTGGTGAGGTGGCATTTGAGCATCTCAGCCAGGCTGATAATATCTTTTAATAATCTTGACAAAATTCCACGTGCACCTGGGCTCACACACAACCTTAGCTCGGCTTAGGAGCACTGGGATCTGCAAAAAAACCCCAAAACACGGTAAAATAGAACACGAGTAAGTAGCAAGTAGAGTCATTTGGCTTCTTCTTGAGACTCCAGGTTTTGCTGTAAGAAAGTCACCTGGAAAAGTGGATGATCAACCCCAGTTTGCCAATAAAGCATTTCTAATAGAGAAATTAATAAGCAGCAGAGGTGAAAATTGGTTGACACATGTTCAGCTCACTGTAGAAGAGAAGAATCATAATGGAAACATTTCAATATTAAAAGTAGCACTGCATTTCTCTTACTGTCCCTCTGCCAGAAGTCTTTTTTATTTCTATTTACCTGTTGTGTCCCAGAAAAGTTGTGGATTCCCCATCCCTGGGAGCGTCCAAGGCCAGGTTGGACGGGGCTTGGAGCAATCTGGGATAGTGGAAGGTGTTCCTGCCCATGGCAGGGGGTGGGATGAGCTTTAAGATCCCGTCCAACGCAAACCATCCTGGGATTCCATGATTCCATTTTGCCTGTTTTCCCCCAGGGTGGTGTTCCTGGAGGATGGCAGCCTCAGGATCTCCAACATCTCCAAGGCAGACGCCGGGGCTTACACCTGTGTAGCCACAAACCAGTTCGGAGCTGCCAGAAACTCCGGGAACCTGATTGTGAAAGGTACTTCAGCATTTCCTCCTGTGGAGCAAGATGAGCTTTAAAATCCCTTCCAACCCAAGATTCTCTGATTTTGTGACTCTTTTTTTTAAATAGCCTTGTTTTCAGTAGCATCAGAATGGTTGCTGTAGCCTGCAGTATGACCTCCTCCCTAACTTTCCATCTGGCAAAAATATTCACCTTCTGACAGAGCAATCAGCACTGAGACAGCTCAAAGTGTGACCTGAGAGGGTGCTGCAGCACATGGCAACACCAAGAACTTCAGGGTTTCAGCAGCTCTGACTTCATCAAGGTCCTGTCCCCTTTCACATGTCCCATACATGGCGGCAATGTGGGAAAATCCCATTAAAACCTGAAAAAACCCCATATATTTTGTTTGGCATTTATGAAGTTTATTAAAACACCGAGTAACAACATGGTAGAAAAATGATCTTGTTTGCAGGGAACATTTGTTTTTGTTTCCCCTCTGGAGAAGTTTGGGCTGTTCAATTATAGGCCTCATTGCTTCAGCGTTATTTTCAACCGAAATGTCAGAACTTGGGAAAGCATAGCTAATGTGCAAATTAAGTTTATTGCTGCTCATTGAGTTGTTTAGTCTTTGTGGGAGAAGTCTTTATTACACCTCCAGCACTCTCAACATCTTCCCTCTTTTCTCCTCTGCAATGGGATTTGCCATATAATGCATGTTTGCTGTTGCTAAGCGAGATGGATGGGTAAGGCAGAACCAGGAGCTTTAAAGAAGCTTTTAAAAGTGTTTGAGGTGGAAGTTTTGAAGACAAGCCCATAAAAGAAGCAGAAAATATCACCCAGGTGAACATTCTGCATTAGTGGAGATGAGGAGGATACAACAAGAGGTGCAAGAGGATGGGAACACCATAATAAATTAATGTATTTTTTTGTTATCACTACTAAAACACACACCTCATGCCCAAACCCAGTGTGATTCGCAAAAGGACAATTTTCAGTATTTATTTGGTGGAGGCAAATAAGTTCATGCCAATAATAAAGGAGATTTCTTATGATAACAGCAGTGTCCATGGCCAGGCTGGACGGGGCTTGGAGCAGCCTGGGACAGTGGGAGGTGTCCCTGCCCATGGCAGGGGTGGCCCTGGATGGGCTTTAGGGTCCCTTCCAACCCAAACCTTTCCAGAATTCTGTGATTTAAGAATCACTAAAGCTCTGGAGTTAAGCTGTGATGAGCACTGAAGTAACACAGCCCGTGCACATTTCCTTCTCCTCCTCTCACATTATTTTCAGAGCGTTTTAATATTGTTGAAGAGATTCTGCTCTCGTTTTCTACATGTGTCTAAATTCTCACCACTTTATAACACTTCCATGCACAAAAGCTTCATTCAAGGGAATTGCTTACAACAAAGAGGTTGTTATCTCTAATCTGTGTGCCAGTCATATCAACAAAAGTGAAGCCATGTAAACCCATTTCTTTCCCCTTCAGCGAGCTGATACTTCCCTTCATAAGAGCTGCAAGTCTGGGTCTCGATCTAATGGGTTAAAAATGATCAAATAAATAATTTTCCTGCCTGGAAATGTCTTTGAAGCTGTAACATGAGTAGTGCTGTGGGGTAAAGTACCGCTGACATTAATACAGATTAAGGATGTCAATGTATAAAGTAAGTGCAGATGAGCAGCAGTTTTGCTTTTGCTGCACTTTTTGGCCAGGAGAATTCTTCAAGTTTGAAGAACCATGGGCATGTTTTTAAGAGAAGTTTGCACTTTTTGACCGAAATCATAATCATTGATTATGGGCTTTATGAAGCAATATAATTTAGGGGATTCCTAATATAAATATAAACTAATTTAGGGTGTTCCTCTCACACCTGCTCACTCTCAGGCACACAGCTTGGTCGTGGGGCTGGTGCTGCCATGGGAGTGGTCTGAAATCCTCTCTGTATTACAGAGAATTCCCTTTATTACAGAACATCGGGGCCAATTTGAAATCATTTCCCGAATGGTACAAAACTCCCTCAATAACTGCTACTCTTACAAGCATTTTAACAAAAAATACCCAATTTTTTTGCCTCCTCAGAAAGGACTGTCATCACTATTCCACCTTCTGACACAGATGCAACAGTTGGAGAGAGCATCGTCCTGCCATGCCAGGTGTCCCACGACCCCTCCCTGGACGTGGTGTTCTCGTGGTCATTCAACGGCCAGAGAATTGATTTGAACAGAGGAATCCATCACTTTGAAAGGACTGGAAGAGTGAGTTTCCCAAACTCCTGAATGAAGCTCTTTGCCACGGTGTTTACACAACACGAATGTTCATCATAATTCCTCCCTCGCTATTTCTATGCCCGGCAAATCACTGTTTCTTTACAAGGGCTGCAACCATTTATTTTGCTTCCCTAAACTTCATAAAGGTGCTTGAGTTATTTGTGAAGCCATAATAAAAATGTCCCCATGAAAGAAACTGATGATAGCTATGAATATTTTAATTTAAAAGCTGAATTTTTTATTAATATTGAGCAATTTATAAAAATGCCCAGTATGGAAAGCATGTTGTGAGTGATTAGTTTACCTTTTTTTTTTTTCTTTTATCTCTGCAGGAATCTGCTGGGGATTTGATGATAAGAAACATTCAGCTGCATCATTCTGGGAAATATGTGTGCATGGTGCAAACTTCTTTGGACAGTCAATCTGCAACAGCAGATATAATTGTGAGAGGTATGTCTGTAAGGGACACACACACCTTTTAGAGGAATTAGGAATCCTTGACATCAGCTGCTGTTCAAATGACTCCTAGGATATCAACTCCACATCTCAATAGTGAAATGTTCTATGCCTTGTACTCTTAGCCCCACAGTTGTGGCCAGCATGATCCTGGTGTTCAGCCAACCCAAGGAAACCTCTGCAGTTCTGCCATGGTCTCTTTGAAAAATTTTCTGGCCACACAGGTCAGAGGGAAGTCCTCAGTGTTGTCATTCCCTCCAGGAATCTCTGGGTCACTGTGCAGGCTGGGAAAATCAAAAGACCTCATTCCTTTCCCCTATTTGGGGATAGTATGAAATAATATTTTCTAACTCAGTTTTTTACCACCTGCAGTGAGGAAACGCTGTCATGGAAGCAGATCTGTAAACCCTAAGAGAAATCAGAAATCTGTGTAGTGCACCATCCTGCATTCTTTCTGAACCTCAGTTTTGATTAAATTCAGAGGAAATTCTCGAAAATGTTCGATGGTTCAACAAAAGACAACACTGGGTGCCTTTCTTTGTCAGGAAATCATTCCTTTGTTTGTAGTTTTCATGTTAGCGACATCAAGACATTAACTTTCCTGACTCTTAAAAATGTAATCCAGGCATGGAGCCATCATTTAGGGATTGTGCTGCTTTTATGACACTGCAGCTTCATGAATAATTCCCCTGACTTGAGAAAGTAAGAGTTGCCCAACCCATTCCAGCGGTGAATCTTCTCTTCCCAATACCTTCCTCTTAAAATGCTGATCGTGTCAGGCCCCCCAGGTCCACCAGAAGATGTTAAAGTTGAACATGTTTCTAGCACGACTGCTGGGTTATCCTGGAAGCCTGGAGTAGATAACAACAGCCCAGTGCAGATCTACAGTGTCCAGACCAGGACTCCCTTCTCGGTGGGATGGCAGGCGGTTGCCACAGGTGAGCAATTTTGGACTTTCCTTGGATTTTTTATTTTGTTTATGCCGTTAATTACCTCAAAAATCCATTGCTGGTGCCGTGTTTGCCTTCAGCTCCTGAGGTCATTAATGGCAGGACTTACAAGGCCACGGTGGTGGATTTAAGCCCCTGGGTTGAGTACGAGTTCCGAGTGGTTGCCAGCAACAGCGTTGGGATCGGGGAGCCGAGCAGGCCGTCGGCTCTCCTGAAAACCAAAGCAGCAGGTAAGGCCCTACTTTCTGCCAGGTTTTTCCAGCTCTCAAGTGTGGGAATTTCACTGCAGCACAGCCACTCACCCCTACAGGGTTATTTACCCAATTCCATAGGCAGGGAACCTTCCACAGGAACACATTCTTGGATGGGGCTTGGAGCAGCCTGGGACAGTGGAAGGGGTCCCTGCCCATGGCAGGGGTGGCACTGGATGGGCTTTAGGGTCCCTTCCTACCCAACCCAACCCATCCCATCCTGGGATTCCCTGATAAATGCTGGAGCTGGTCCATGCTTCCTCCCTTTGATATGTCCCAAAATATATCTAATCCACGTGCCTGAACACAACCAACCTTTCACTCAAGCAATTGGGGAGAACAGTTTTTGTTCTCCCAGCTGAACCCAAGTTTTTACTCTGTTCAGGGACTTGCACAGGAAATGATAACTCCACTCTCTGAATATCCCTTGGCTGCTGAGGTGTTTGATATCTGAGCATCAGTAGGAACAGGATATTGGCTTTAACTTTGGATATTGGAGGAAATAAATGACAGCATCCAAAGCCCAGCGAAGCCAACAGCTTCCACTGACTGCAGAGTGGGATCCTTGCTATCTGTGACCCTCACTCATGTATCTTCTGGAACTTGGAACCTCACAGGAAGCTGCCTCATTCTTGGGTGACCAACACTGTCAGTCCTTTGACCTCCTCAGTTTGATACAATTTATTGGAAGCCCAAACCTTTGGGTTGTTTTATGTTCCTCCCAGCTCCCTGCTTATCAACTCTCCCCCACCTATAAAATCAGTATTTATAGGATGGAAAGCAGTAAAATGGAAGCAGCTTTTACAATCCACTTTCTCGTCTCCGTTTATCTCATTTGCCAAGCTCTGAACTTTGGCAAGCTGCATTTCAGGACAGAGCTCAAAATACAGTATTGTGCATTATACAGAAGAAAATACTTTTTTTTTTTCTTGGGAATGTGGAATCCATTTGTTTCTGGGAATAGGCTCCCAGAATGGTTTGGATTGGTAGGGACCTTAAAGACCATCAAGTTCCAATACCCAGCACCTTCCAGAGGAGGTCAGATTTTTCAAATTTCCCAGTAGAGTATCACAAACAAATATTCTCCATTACATGATTGATCACGAAGCCCAAATTAATCTTGAGAAGGTTTTTGTTGCTGTTACCACTGTGGGGCTTTGCAAAGTGGAGTATTCAAAACCAGACAGTGAAAGCTTTCATCTTTTAAAGCTTTTATTTATTTATTTATTTATTTGTTTATTTATTTATTTATTAGAGGGATTCACAAGACTGGGGAAATGAGGGGGAAGAGACAATAAAATTATTGTTATTTATCATGGCAATAACACGAGGAAGATTATTTCCTAACAGCGTAGCTCTGTCTGAAGTTTAACAAAAGGGACAGAAAGTCTCACTTCAGGTTTTAGCTGCTCAACCCCTTCACTGCTGTAAATTCCTCTGGCTCAAGACATTGCAGTGCTGTGGGAAAATAACTCATCCTAATTTTTTCATCAGAATAAGAAGCTGAAATCAGCAGGATGGTGTGGCCAGCAAATGGCTGGCCAGGAAAGGGTGAATTTGAGCTCTGCTGTTGTAATAACTATTTTGCCAGCTGAAATATGAGCATTAGTAGGTTTGTGGATGCAAATGAGCCACTGTTCATTTCATTAAAATGGAGCTGAGAATTAATTGAGCCTCTGTTGGTGCACTCAGCTGTAAATTTTCATCTGTTTCTCAACTCTGACCCAGTTGAGGCTCTGCTGAGCAGCAGCAAAAAATTTTCCCCATGCAAATGTACTGAGCACATTTAACACATGAGCTAATTGAGCATCAGTTGGTTCATGAAACAGTGAAACACCAGGCTTGAAAGTTTGTTTTGCCACTTCCATGCAGTTCCTGTCAGTCTGAGATGATTTGCCTCTGATGTGCCCAAAGACATTGATTGTGAGGGACAAAAATGAACAGCTCTGCGGAACCCTCCAGAAGAGCCCGGGCTGTTTGTACTTGTGCTCACTTTTATGGATGCACAGCAGAATTATCCTGATATTTCTAGATATCTTCCCATTTCTAGAGGATGAAATCAGATAAAGATTTGTACACGGACTGGAATCTGGAAATGATAATGGGCTGACATCAATTTCTGTGAACTTAAAGCACTGTTGCTTTTATTACCACCCCTGGAGCTGGGCTAATGTGTTTGTGAATGGGAATGACAAGCAAAACTTGCCCAAAATCTCTGAAAAAAGCTTCTGAGGTGCAAATACCCCACCTATTTCTCACCCTACACATCAGGTTTTCAGACAGTGAGAACTGAATGAAGGCAATGACAAAACAATCTTAAAATTGCTGAAGAAAGGGTTTGGAGATGGCACCAGTCCAAATGTCCTGTAGAGAGTTCCTGTCTCTGCCCATTCCAGGGATGTCCTCTTCTTTTTTCCTTCTTCTGAAGCTGAAAAAGAACATGGTATCAAAGAATCACTGAATGGTTTGGGTTGGAAGAGACTTTAAAGAAGAAATATAAAGCAAGAGGCAGGAAATGATTATATTTTCTTTGCCTCTCCACCGTGAGCCCCTTCATCCTCAACAAAGTTCTCTGATCTCAATCCTGTACCACTTGTGCCACACACCTGGGGAATGCTGGAGAAATCCAACTCTAATCAACCAACTTTTGGACACTTACATTCTTGAGAGAAGGAGAAAAGCAAATTGCGAGTTTTGAATTTGCTAAGAAAAGCATACAACCAATTAAAAAAATTACTATATTGCTCCAACAACATGTTTACTGAACAAATGCATAATTAGTAAATCAGTAGTGTTGCAGCTACAGTCTGAATGGAACATCATTTTGCCAATTAGTTGATGAGGCATAATAATGTCAGATACTTGATGCTCCTAGTTCTTTAATTAATTTTTTGAACCAGGGTACTCATGTATCAAATGCATCTGTGGCTTCAGCCTTAGAAAACGTGTAAACACCATTTGAGTTCATTTCAAATGGACTGCTGTGCAGTGTAATCCCTGTTCTACCTGGTGGGAGGTGGAGTAGCTGCAGGTGAGGGAGGAAATGCTCTGATCACCCACTTGGGAGAGGATCATTGAGTCCAACCTTTGGCTGATCACCGCCTTGTCCAGAACTGGACACAGCACTCGAGGTGTGGCCTCAGCAGTGCCCTGTGCAGAGGGACAATCACTGCCCTGGTCGTGTGGCCACAGTATCGCTGATCCAGGCCAGGTGACCTTGGCCTTCATGGCCACCTGGGCACACCTGGGCTGATGTTCAGCTGCTGTCACCAGGACCTCCAGGTCCTTTTCTGCTGGGCTGCTCTCCAACCACTCTTCCCCAGCCTGCAGCTCTCCGCGGGGCTGTTGGGACCCAGGAGAGGACCCTGACCTTCACCTTTTTGAACCTCACACCACTGGCCCCAGCCCTTGGATCCAGCCTGCCCAGATCCCTCTGCAGAGCCTTCCAGCAGATCCACACTCCCACCCGAATTAGTGCCCTCTCTGAACTTCCTGAGGGATCCCTTTGTCCAGACCATCCACAAAGACATCAAGCAGGACTGGCCCCAGGACTGAGCCTTGGGGAACCAGCTGCAAACACCAACATCTTTTCTTCTCCAGTTCCTGTGGTGGCACCAACGAACATCAGCGGTGGAGGAGGGAGCCGCTCCGAGCTGGTCATCACATGGGAGGTAATTCTTAGCTCAATTAACCTCAACTGTTTAATGGGGAAGAACCTGTGGGTGAAATCACAGCCTTGCTGAAATCCAAAGGCTTTTGGTCATTGGCTTTGGTTGAGCCTGGATTTCACCCTGGATGTGGAGAGCAAACAGCCTGTAAGATATACAGCAAGTTTGCTGTGTTACAGGGAACAATTTATAAAAATAAACAGTTTAAGAGGCATGTTGTAAAGATGTTTAGAAGTCTGTATAACCCTCTTATCTCCATTGTACAGGAGGTGCTTAACACACTAATCTGCTTGGCCATTTTCTGCATTTACATTTTTCCTACTTTTGTTTACAAGTTTTCCATTCTGGAACACTGTGCTGACAAGACATATCCTATTATGCGTTAAAGGAGATGAGCCCTTTAATTCTCCAGCACTCTAGCGAGAGCAGAGAATACACATTCTCAGAGCAGTTAATACCAGACAAGTTGCAAAGGGTGAGTGCAGGTCATTTCAGAGAGTAGAAAGTGAGTGCTGCTCCTCTTCCAGCCTCCCAGCAGCTTCCCACAGTCACTGGGATGAAGGCAGGGAGCCTCTGGCAAAGCCTGGGAAGTGATGGGGAAGCTGCTTGGTCAAAATGTCAAAAATCAGATCAAAAGAAATTTTAAAAATCCCACTAGATAAATAACACTGCTGATGTTTTCCCCCTCCGGTGCTGCAAACAGAGTGGAATTCCACTTTCCCTGAACTGAGTTTTCCTCCATCTGCACCTTTCACTCTTTTGTTTCATTTTCTCCTCTGCTGATCTCCTCTTTGGGAGCAGAAGAACATGAAAATCGAAAACAACCTGAGAGGTCTCAATCAAATTATCCTGTTGGACTCCATAGCGTGTCCTGAAAAACAGTCAGAAGAAATCCTAATTATGGCCAGCTAACAACGCTGAACACAACTCTGCGGCTTTCTGTGATGAACTCACTAAATGTCTTGATTAAATCTGAGGTCACAGAAGCCTCAAAAACAAATTAAATGCTCTAGAAAGTAGCTTGAACTCTCATAAATCCCCAGTGAGCCATCATCCCTCATGTTTAACTCTCTCAGGACTGGAAACGAGATGGAAAGGGGAATATTGGGGAATTGATGTTTGTGAAACGCTGAAGGAAGGACATGTTCTAAATGTTAGGGCAGTCTTATTATTATTTCTTTTTTTATTAGAATTAGAAGGAATTTATCATTAAAATAACAACGTAAATGCCCTGAAATCTTCTGAAGTGCTTCCAGATTTTCCCCCATCATCTCACACTGTTTGTGCTCCCAAGAGTTTGCGAGAGAAGAGCTTGGAGCCAGGACTCAGGTCCTGACCCTCTTTCTGCCTTTTTGCACCATTGTCCATGCCTGCTTTTCCATGCCCCTTCCTTTGATGCAAGCATCTGAAATAAATGCAGTTTTACTGAGAAACACTTCCTTCTTCCATTTAATCCTGACTTTGTTTCATAAATGTCCTCTTGCTTTGAGAAGCCAATGTGGAAGTATTTTTATCTTGTGAAAAACCAAACTTCATGCTGGACACGGTGTTGCTGTAATTGCCTTTTCAGTTTGAGCCTTTCATACGTATCTTGACATGAGATTTTATTAATAGAAACATTAATTTTGCCATGTTGACTTGCAGGAACATTTCTTTTCTGAAAACTTAAATAAGAATATGTTCATGCACTCGAGGCTTTCTCTTTGCTGAAAAAAAAACACATCAGTACTGTACTCACATGCAGGCAATTATACAACTGACACACATTCCTTTGTATGCATTTGTTCTTTCCCAACTCTTTTTTTCCTTTAAAATCATTTATTTAAAATTAGCATCCCTATGCCCCTTTTGGGGGAAAAAAAAATCTACAAGCTACAACTTGTACTGAGTGAAATGCTTTTAATCTTGCAAACTTCATGCCTGAAAGAGACAACCTTAATGGAGGTGATCAGATCTTTTGTTTCTAAATTGATTGCCCCGATAGATTTATTGTTTTGATTTTTATTTCAATATTACATTGACAAATGGGGCAAACATTATTATCTTCTCCAAGGCACGGCCAACTAAATCAATACCACTAAAATATAGTCAGGGAATGAAGATTCAATTAAAACAGTGGATACATGCAAACCTTTCTTGACTGCCTTGTCACCACAGCCAGTGTCAGAGGAGCTCCAAAACGGGGAAGGTTTTGGCTACATCATCATGTTCCGCCCCCTTGGCTCGACAACCTGGACCAAAGCAGTGGTGGCCTCGGTGGAATCCAGCAAATACATTTATAGGAATGAGAGTATCACACCCCTCTCTCCTTTCGAGGTGAAAGTTGGTGTCTACAACAACGAAGGAGAAGGGACGCTGAGCTCCATTTCCATCGTCTACTCGGGAGAGGACGGTAACACAAGTTACTCTTAGTAGTAATGGGTGTGTAGCAGTAAGAGGTCCCAGATATGACCAGGCAGATCTCACAGGGATATTAAGGATCCTGCTCAAACCTGCTCATTGAATGTTTATAACAGATATGAGGTAGGAGATGGGAAACTGAAGTAAAGATAGCAAAGGGTGGATTTTCAGAATGATTTTCAGCAGAGGGCCTGTTTCAACTGATTTATCCCCAGGGTGCTCGTGCTGAGTGTGTTGGGAAAACTGGGAGATACTCCAAGGTGCAGCTCTCAGAGGGTTTGGTTTTTCAGACCACTCAGTGAAACCGATCTCTGAAAATCTGCCCCAGCAGATGGGGAATGACCAATTTCGAAAACAGGTTTTGCTGACGTTCCACCATAAGTGGAGAGCAAAGCTCATGGTTCCACCAGGGGCTCTTCCTGCTGCTCCCCCCAGCACGTCCTCCCCGTGCACTGTCTCTGTGATCACACCCATGTCCCAGCAGCTGTGTTTTCCCGTGTCCCAGAGCCGCAGATGGCCCCGGCGGGAGCCTCGGCGCTGAGCGTGTCAGCGGCGGCCGTGGAGGTGTCCTGGCTGCCCATCCCCTGGAACCGGCACACGGGCAGGGTGCTGGGCTACGAGGTGAGGGGCTGGGCTACAGGGTGAGGGGCTGGGCTATGGGGTGAGGGGGTGGGATACGGGGTGAGGGGCCCTGACCCCTTTAAGACGTCCCTTTCCTGTCCAGAACCCTGTTGGCCTTCTGGTTCGTCCTCCCAATCAACAAACCGTTGCTTCCAAGTCAAAACAGAGCATGGAGCTCTTCCTCTGATTCTCATTAACAACATCCCACTTGAGGTGATCAGGAGGATTTACAGCCCAGGAGTGCAGCTCTGTCCCAGAGTTTTTGTGCTCAGATTTGGGGACAGGCACGTGTGGCACTGCTTAAAGGACAGGGCAGGATAAACATCCTCCAGTGCTACCCAGAGCTTGTGCTGGGGTGCACTGAAAGGCTTTTAACTTCTCCCTCCTCTTAGAATCATGAAATCATTTAGGTAGGAAAAGACCTTTAAGACCACCAAGTTCAGCCATTAACTCGAACATTTGAAGAGGGCAGTGGTGGAGTCCCCATCCCTGGAGGGGTTTAAAAGCCGTGTGGATGTGGCACATGGGGACAAGGTTTAGTGCTGGTCTTGGCAGTGCTGAGTTCATGGTTGGACTTGATGATCTTAAAGATCTTTTCCAACCTAAATGATTTAGGTTTTTCCAACCTAAATTTTATGTTTAATCAATGTCAGATATGATTCCTGGGCATTTTACTTGTACAGTGAAGCAATTTCTTTTTTCTTCTCCATCTTCTTTTTTTTTTTTTTTTTTAAATTTGTAGATAAGAGAAAAACAAGTCAAAAATACTTTAAATTCTGTCCTATCATTCCAATGTATAAATGAAGGTAATAAGAGTCATGTACAGTCCACAAACCTTCCTAAATCAATTACTCACTGAAAAAAACCCCCAGGTCTAAATAGGTGTCATTGAATCAAAACTAGTGTCTGGATACAAAATAATTAAAAACCTCTTAGACGATTGAGATAAATGTTCTTTTTCTTTCATGGTGTTCAACCATCAAACCAACAAAGCTTTTATCATTCCTTACCTTATCAAAGGTTTCCTTCTGGACATCTGTAAATTTAGTGATTTAATTTAGCTCCTTAATTGGGATTCAGTCTCTGAAATGTTATTGCTGCCCTATAAATATTCATGCCTGGGTTTACATCCTGCTAGATTGGAATACCAAAAATCCTATATTCCTCGAAATCTTCCTTGTCAGCATGTCTGCTTCCCAGCCAAGCCTCTCATTGCCGGAAAACAACGAACTGTCCGTTCTTTGTTCTCGCTTTTCAGGTTTTATATTGGACAGATGATCCCAAGGAAAGCACAGCTGGGAAGGTCAGAGTCAGCGGGAATGTGACAGCCAAAAACATCACGGGACTGAGAGCTAACACGATGTATTTTGCAACAGTCCGAGCCTACAACACTGCGGGGACAGGGCCCTCCAGCAGCCCGGTGAACGTCACCACCAAGAAATCCCGTGAGTATTGGACTGGGTACAAGTGCCCCCTATTCCCACCTGGCACGGGCACATTCCAGCTCCCCATCACTCATCGCTGCCAAACGCTTCAACAGCAAAGAAAACTGAATCCTACATTTCTTCATAAATCTGACAACAAAATCTGGGGCTAACAAGTTTCCTCTTGTCCCAAATCAGCGCCCACGAGGAAGGGTTTCTGTTTTCCTTGGAATAGCAGCACCCTTGCTTTCAGGGGATTTCAGGGAGATACAGAGTCAACAAAGGAAGGATGTCCCACAGGTCAAACAAGAGGTTTTGGGGTGAAGATGTGTTGGTTTGGGGGTTTTAAAGAAAACTGCTGAATGCACCAAATACAGAGGCATTTTGAGACCTCTAAACATTGCACTGCAGAGGGCAGAATAAGGGATACATTGATATAAATGCAATTTAGTCATTATTTTTTTAAATTTAACACTAAAAGTAAAGCCCTCTGCTGTTTTGTTTTCCTTTGACTATAAACTATTGATCAGCACTTTACAATAAAAGGGGAATATTTCTCCTGAGTTTCACCAATTTTCCTCTTGTCTCTGTGCTGTTCCATGCCATTACTCCAAGTGCAACATAGGAACAACTTGTAG
Source organism: Oreocharis arfaki (assembly GCA_013398015.1). Taxonomy (NCBI): domain Eukaryota; kingdom Metazoa; phylum Chordata; class Aves; order Passeriformes; family Paramythiidae; genus Oreocharis; species Oreocharis arfaki. Next base: position 415,418 of record VZRR01013403.1, on the reverse strand, counting down.
AATGAGTTAATTGATTTTTAATTACCACAAACCCAATATTTAATGTAAATAAAACAATCAAAAATAAAGCCAGAGAAGGTATTTCTTAAGGGCTCAAACAGGACCCATCCCTGGAAGCGTCCAAGGTGGGATGAGGGTTGGTGAAACCTGGGACGGTGGAAGCTGTCCCTGCCCATGGCAGGGAATTAAATGATCTTTAAGTCCCCTTCCAACCCAAACCATTCTGTGATTCCATGGCTTTCCTCACAGTCCATTTTTCAATGGAAAATAGGTTTATCTCTGGGAATTTTTCCCTCTGTTCCTATGTGTGTCTGTATGAAAGACAAGTTAAAGACATGGCAATCAAATGACAAAACACAGAAGGAATAAATTTGCTTTTGTTTTACATCGACTTTATCTTCTGTCAAATTCAGGGTTGTGCTAATGGCTCATTTAAAAATTAAAGTCAAAATAACCTTTTTAATATTTAAATATATAGATTAAAATTTCAAGCTCTGTCTGTGGAAGACGCAAGCACTTGCAATATGAGAAGAGATAATATGTCAAGAGAATATAAACAATGTGCATCTGGAGCAGGAGATGGAGCTCCAAAGTAATAGCTCTGTCTTCCTGCTCAGCATCCAGGATTCCTGCAGCGTCCTGCTCATCCTATAATTGCAGGACTCAACAAAGCTGAGATGGTCCTTCTGCCAAAGGCGTGCAATGCTGGTTGAAATGTTCCTCTCTATGATCCATGTAAGGTCTAAGGTGACATCCTGGTTTAAGTTAAAACTACTTAGAGAGGTGGACTTGATGTCCTCAAACCATGGACAGGGCTCCATACGGAGCTGTTCTCTTCTGCTTCTTTTATTATTTGGCATGGATTTCAGGAATTTGTTTTCCTCTTCTTTGTCTGCTTCCTCTTCCATTTCTCCTTCCTATTTCCCCTTCATCTTTCCTCTTCCTCTTTCTCTTCCCTTTCCCCTTCCTTTTCCATTTCCTTTCCCCTTCCTTTTCCCCTTCCTCTTCTATTTCATCTTCCATTTCCCCTTCCTCTTTCCTCTTCCTCTTCCCTTTCCTCTTCCCCTCCCTCTTCTATTTCCTTCCCCTTCCTTTTCCTATTCTTCATCTCCTTACATTTCCTCTTCCATTTTCCTCTTCCATTTTCCTTTTCCTTTTCCTTCCTTTTTTTCCTCTTCCTCTTCTTTTTCCCTTACAAATGTATACATACACACATGAAATCTGTCAATATTACTGACAGATATTAGAAACACTTGCATGGATAAACTTCAGCTCAGTACAGCAACAAAGGCAAGTGTTACCTAAACCATGACAATAACATCAGTACCTCAATAAACTTAAGCAGATATTTGGGATTTCTATCATTCTTGACAGCGTTGATTACAAGAAATTAATTGAGGAAATAATCTGCCAATCTTAGACGTGGTACTGTTTATTTTTGCTTGCAGATATTCCTATGGAGTTGGGAAAGTGCTGTTACCACTTACTTCAGTTTCTGGCAGAAAAAAACCCCATACAATTTTGTTTTACAAATCATCCTGTGGTGTTTTCTCAGGCCCAAGATCATGAATTAAGATGGCTTTAAGTTTCTATGTCAAGAAGCTTTGGACAAGGCAGTAATTCACCCATTTTTGAGTGATTTCAAACCTCTTCAGAGTGCACAGCCCATGAAGTATTTGACATCCTTTGCCTCTTGTGACTATTTTGTTATCCAATTCCTTATATAAAATATTTCCTGAAAGCAACAAACAGCTTTCAAGCCATATTTAAATAAATTTGCAGTTTGATGTATGTGAGAGTAGATAAATGTCTTCATAATGAAATGAATCTTTCCCAGCACTGACAGCGTGGCTGATGGAAGGACATCCCTGGATATTCACCTGGGAGCTCCACCAGCACCTCATTCCCCACCAGAGGGATGGATTAAACTTCTCCAAAGTCATGAGGCAGATGGATATGAAACAGCAGGGCCCATCGATTTATTTTATCTCTGTGGGAAATGAAAGGATTGAATTGTCACCAAATCAACTGTTCCTTCCAAGGGACATCCATTAATCACCAACATAAAGGGGGGAAGAGAAGGCTCCCAGAGTCAAACAATTAAAAGTCCAGGCTGGAATGTGTTTCTCCAAATCTCTCCTCTTTTTGACTTCTGTTCCAATCCTTTTTCCTGTGCCACCACCCAGCAGGGCCCGGGAGGATGTGCCATGGAACAGGAGAGAACGTGTTGGCCTAAATCCGAGCTCCAGTTCAAAGGCACAGTTCCACCCTCACATGTTCACACGGGATTCGCTTCCAGCCACTTGTAGGCAAATTTTCAAAGTCCTCGCACTTAGGCATAAAAAGCCTTTGAAAAAGCTGCTCTCAGCCTATTGTGCTGAGAGTTCCTAAAACCCTACAATGTTTCATGGTGGATCACATGGAGACTTTCATGTGCAGCTCTTTGTAACCTGTCCTGGCTGATGGAAATCTTGGCTTCTGTACTTTGCTCTCAGTTTTAGCTTCTTCTGAGATCCAGACAGCAAAACATCCTCTAGGACATGGAAATACAGAGAGGAACAACATTTTCCTTCCACAAAATCTCTCAAATATAACTTGAACTGTCAGACACTGTCAGGCTGTGCCTAATTTTGCAAATGAAGTCTCACAGTAAGAGGTTCTGTGCTATGAATAGATCTTTATTCTGACTAATACCAGAGCAATGATGGACTGGAAAATGGTTTTTTACTCTTTTAGGTTTGAATCACCCAAGCATTTGCTTCTCCCATATCAGCAGCTCATTCAGCTACTCCATGAAAATTAATATTCAATTGTATCTCATTATTATCATCATCTTTTCTTTTTTTAAAGCACCAAGTCAACCTCCAGCAAATATTGCCTGGAAGCTGACAAATTCCAAAATCTGCCTGAACTGGGAGCATGTGAAAACCATGGAGAATGAATCAGAGGTGCTGGGCTACAAAGTAAGTGATTTCTTTATCTCAGTAATCAGATATTTTGGTTACAACAGAGGTACAAACAGAGACTGAAAAAGGCAGGTGTTCATTACCTGGAACACTGTGGTTTTTCTGGATTTATTGGGATGCTTGGCTGATGTTTATACAAATATTCCTTCAGAGTAGGACCTCTTCATCCCAGCACAGGGATTTTCTGTCCCCAACCCTGGATTTCTCTTGTCCCCTTGTAATCTTACTTGCCTAAAGTTTCTTACTTTCACATCTCCAGAGAAGGAGTTTCACATATATAGAAGAAGTAGAGAACAGTCTTTTAAGCATTAAAGACGGTCATAAAGCAACTTTAAACATTCTCACTCTCTGGCAATTCATAAATGCACCTTTAAAAAAGAGACTGGAAGATACTCACACAAAGATCTATGTGAATGAACCAAAAAGCACTCCCATGAATCTGTGTTTAAAGGAAATTAAAATTGATTTTAAAGTTTGGTTGCAGTTCAGGATTCTTTGATTATCCTTGGGTCCTAGGAAACCACCTGCTGTGGTACCCACCCCAAAATCCTGCAGAATTTACTCTCTTGTTTTAAATTGCTTTTAACACCCTACAGGATGCTGAGAGTGCTTGGAAAACTTTGGGACACGACACAGGAATTTCTCAGCCCCCCAAAAAAATCCATTAAAACTTAAAACTAAATGAAATAACTCTTGTTTTCCAATAAATTTCTGCTTAGATTCTGTACAGACAGAACAGGCACAGCAAAGCCCATATCCTGGAGACAAACAACACTTCAGCTGAACTCCTGGTCCCGTTTGAAGAAGATTATCTCATCGAGATAAGAACCGTCAGTGATGGTGGCGATGGCAGCAGCAGTGAGGAAATTAGGATTCCAAAAATATCGAGTAAGTGAGAGATTTTTTTCTTTCCCTCTGAATGCTGTTGCATAAGAAGAAATCTGTGCCTCGAAGCACAACAGATTCCCAGCCTTTCCCTTGCCATAGGTGTCCTCCCTCCTGGTGCTTTTTGGTGCTGGCTCCCATAAATTCGTCTCTGCTACTCTCACATTCATTAAAGGAGAAAGCATTTTGCTCCACTCCTTGTTTTTAGTGCAGGTCTCCACTGTCCTGGCCTGCAGAGCTCAGGGAAGGACACAGGAATCAGATTTCTTGTGAAAGTCAAAGTTCTCACACATAACGTGGCCCTAAATCTGCCCTGGAGCTGCTGCTGGGACAGAGATCTCAGCCCTGCCCTGTGGCTGGGGTGGGGTGGCCCAGGGTGCAGCCTCTGCTCTCATAAATAAGTCATTATCCATGGAAAAGGGAGCATTTTTATATCATCATTATATTTTTATATATATGTATTTATAATAGTTTTGCAACAAAATAGTCAAAACCCTCTTAAAGGGAATATTCACAGGAAGGGTGGGAAGCTGATCCAAAATCCTACTCCACAAAATGGCTCCTACAACTTAATAAACAAATAAATAGAAATAACATTTGTGGATAGTGTTTCATTGTGAAAATAGAACAGAGATTGCTGTTAAGCTAAAATGCAAAGAAAAACTAATTTTTGACATAGATTTACCTCTGTCTGTTTATACTTTTACAGGTTTAAGCTCTGGAGCAGCAAAATTATCCCGAAGGATAAATCATGCATTGACATCTGGGACCCTGCTGTTGAGTTCTGTTCTTCTAAACCCTTTTCCTTGCTGGTTCAAGCAGGGCTCAGCCGTGGACTTTTAAAACTAAAAAGTGTAGACTTTATCTTAATTCTTCACCATAACCAACATTCCTGCTAAAGAACAACACTGGGGAGGGGGAGGGAGGTAGGAGTGGTCTGTCATTAAGAAAATACTAGGTATCAATATTCCATGAATTTTTAAAAGCGGGCTTGGAAATGAATGGATAAATCAACATGCATTAATTAAATGGAGCGGTGCCAAACCTAATTTGAGATTGACACGTGGGTGGCCTCCATTTTTTTCCAAGGAGTTGTTGTTGGAGCAGCAGTTTAATGGAGTGTCAACCTGTGCTAAGCTGTGTATCACTGAGGGAGGAAGAGATTTAAAACTCATGTGATGTGGATATTATTGATCTTATGTTCTTCGATGTAACCTGTTCAAAAACCCCACTTTCAATGAAATAAAAGCTATTTGTTTACTTTTTGCACTTGTCTGTATTAGAGGAGGTGTCATAAAATGCATTATTTGAAGTGTCGTGTGCTATTTTCTAGAAAAAAGGGAGTCCTGTGGACCAACCCAAAGCCCAGTGAATTCCATAGAAAAACTTTCACTGGCATCAGCAGGTCTTGAACCAGAGCTGAAAAAGCAGCACCTTTTATACCACCAGATACTTTACATATCCTCAAATCCATTTTAAAGGACTTTTCCATGCAAAGACTGTTCTGATGAACAAAACTTCCAGAGAAGCTGAATATATTAGGGGAGATTGAAATAAATCTGTCATTAAGCAGGATCAGTTGGTCTCTCATGATTTTGTTATTCCTTGCTGTGGCTTGAAAGTGTGGATTCATCTTTGGGTTGGGCGTGAAGGTAAATGAGAAGAACATTGATTTTCATCATCTTGAAATATAAATAAAAGCAGCTAATTAAGCCCCTCCATCCCCTGAGTACCCAGAATGACAAATTAAACACCAGAGTTTGGCTTTCAAGTCAGGAGATGCAGCTCAACACTTGAAGCCACGCTCCTGCCAGCTTGAAGTATAGCTGATAAAAGGTGTTTTCTGCCTGATGTCATAACTGGAAAATCTTTTCTTCCTTCTCTCTTTGCTCTGAAGTTTATTTTCTTTTCTCCACTGTCAGATCCATGTTGTGTCTTCTTTGTAAACATTTGTAACTACAAGATAACCAAATACCCCAAATATTTTTAAAAAGAGGACTGTTGGGATGGGGCTGAGGATGTTTCAGCACGGGAATCAGTACAAGAAGCTCCTGTGTGCACGAAAATCCTTCAAAGAGCACATTCACCGTATTTGTTATCCATGGGCATGGGAATGTGGATTCATAGAGGAAGCTCCAAAGCTTTGGTTCCTCCTCAAGGTCCCGTCCAAGCCAAACCTTGCTCTGATTCCCTGATTCCTCACAGAGCCCATGGGCTGGGCTGGAAAAAAAATAAACTCAAAAATGATAAAATCATTGCAAAGCCACATGGTAGAGAATGATATCCAAGCAAATATCACCCCACAGAATCATGGAACAGTTTGGGCTGGAAGGGACATTAAAGATCACTTACAGCAGGTGAAGTTCAATAACCCCCACACTGAATTCAAGAAAATATTTTATAGAGGTCACTCCTGTTTGGTTTTGAAAGAGCTTTTTGCATCATCCCTTCCCAGCAGGTCTCCAGCAGGACCTCTGGTCACTCCCAGACCTTCTTGTGTCCATTAAGCAACAGGTACTTTTTATTTCCCTTATTAAACTGAATCTAAAATTCTTGTACTTCATAACACAAATGGAACTCTTTGCTAAGTTTACCCAAAACATCTTTTTATTCAAGCAAGAAGAGATCTTCTGCACAGCAGTTACAGCTCAATAGAAGGTCTGAGAAATGCTTAATTACAGGGAGGCTCTGGAAATAAAATGCTACTTTTAGAAGTCTGTCCTCTGGGATTTCTACGAAGTTCCTAATCACAGGAGTTATTAGGAAGAGGTTTAGCACAGCTTTCAAAACAGTAGAATGGTTTAGAAAGAAGTGAATGCGCTATTAAAAATCCTGATAATACCTTAATGAAGTACAAACATTTTTCTATGCGGCGGAAGTAAACAGTGAATCACTTCTTCAGATTTCTCCTCATTTCTGTGCAGCACCGACGTTCTTTTCTCACTGCAGAAGAATCAAATCAGGCTCTTTAACCTCGGCATTTCTCCATTTTGTCACTCCCATGGGAGCAGCCCTTTTTATAAAAGGGACAGCTGAGGAATCCCAGGAATATCAGTGACTCTGTTCCCTTGCTGGAGCTTCCAGGGCGAATATTCTGCCTCAGGAGCAGAACTAAGCAGCCTTAAGGAGAGCAACTTTAAATACAGCTCCTCCCATCCTCCATAAATCACTGCAGAACTTGTGCAGGTTCATTTTCTCCTCCTCAGCTCCCCAGTCCTTTTTTTTTGGTGCTTCACCTGGAGGAATGGAGTCTGAGCTGCCCAAAGCACTGCAAGTCCAGCTCTTTTTATGTGAAAATGTTATTAAAGCAGCCGATGCTGAAATGGAAAGAGCTCACATGGCTGGCAGCTTTCATTAAAAAGAGAAGAGAAAGGGTCAAAAAAGAGTTTTGTCACTCGGAGTTGCAGGAAAACTTTGGAAATAGGAACAGCACAAATCCCCTAAAACCAGAGGTTGAAATGAAAACAACAGAAAAACTCTGCAGTGCTCCTGATTTTTAACAGCCGAGAACTTGAACAAAAAACCCCATTTAAAGGTGCCCAGTAAAGGGAATTTTGGGCCCAGACTTAGCAGATTTTAGAGAAAATCACAGACCAGCCTTAGTTTTCAGATAGCTGGAAAAATAATACCTATTTTCTTTTGATAACCTAAGCAAAGTACCGAAACATGAAAGAGACTCACAGCCAGGGATTTTCATTTTGAATTTAACACATCAACAAAATATTTCTCCATGAAAAAAGCAATTTTGAGCCTCTCCAAATGTTTCCGCTCGCTCCAAGCACAATGTTTCTTTGTGATTTACGAGCATTTAAACTTTATTTAACATCTTCTCCCTTCTTTATGGGGCAATTTTTGAATAGGAATGCCAAGAAAAGAAATAAAAGAGCCCATGTGTGTTATTGTACCAGCCCCTAAATCAACATTATCCCGGAGTGCAGAAACTCCCTGTTTTCTGTGGGTCGTTGGAATGCAGCCCTGCTGACGCCTTGACACTGAGCTCTAAATCACACTCATGAACAAATATGTTGTAAATGTGCAAAAAAGATTTTATTAATATCTGCCTGCGCCTCAGCCGCAGAGAATTTCCCCCGGTGATTTGCAGGGCCCGTGTGGAGGAGGGGATTAATCTGCTCACGGAGGTTTGGGGACTCACTGGGGTGTTGTGGGTGGTGTCAGGGGATCCTGGCTCCCTCTGCACCCCCCTCCGTGGATTTTTGTCCACTCAGGGAGCACAAAAGTTGTCAGAACTTGAATAAACCCTTTTTTTTGGTTTTCCCTGCTCAAAAGATGTCAGAACTTCAATAAACCGATGTGTTTATTGCCCTCCAGCAGTGATATTTACAAGATACCATCCCCCAAAATTGCCCAAGCATTGCTGCATCTCAGTGCTCCCAAAAATGAGGTTTCAAGTGCCTCCATAGGTGTAGCCACGATGTCATGGAAGCACAGAATCCTGGAATGGTTTGGCTTGGGAGGGACCTTAAAGCTCATCCCAATCCATCCCCTGCCATGGGCAGGGACACCTTCCACTGTCCCAGGTTGCTCCAAGCCCCATCCAATCTGGCCTGGGACACTGCCAGGGATGTGCTGGCCTTGGGATGGAGTGGATTGAGGGCTGGTGGCAGTCACAGAGGAGTGCTGAGCTATTCCCACCAGGAGGATGAGCTCTCCCATGTACAGGTAGTGCAGGACCTCCCCTGTGCATTTTTCCTGCCAAGGAGTGGCCCATCCTCCCTCCACTGAGCTATTTTCCATATCCTCCTTGTGCTCCTGACTGCATTTATGGGAGGGACAACACTTCCAGGATTGCTCTGAACTGAAAATGTAAAATAATGGCAAACGATGCATTCAGAAATACCCACCCAAAAATTTAAATGAGGTTCCACAGACTTCACACAGAGTGCCCCTGGCCACATCCAGAGTCCGAGTAAGGATTTGACATTTCTCTCGCTCTGATCATTATCTAATCCCAAAACTGGGGGAGAGAGTGGGGAATCAGCACTATTAAAATAGCCTGTATAAAATCTTCCTTGGAAAAATTTACCACGAGGAAAAGGTCAGTTGGACATTTTGACAGCACAGTACAATGAGGGCCTCTAAATAGCTTCAATCACTCTGGGCTTTTTTATTAGGAACTTCTTTTGTCAGTTCCTAGCACCTAATACTTGAAAATATGTCTGATGGAGCAATTAAAATGTCATATTAATCATACTGCTGTGCATTGTTTCTTTACTTAGCCTATTTTACAGACACCAATATATTTCAGTAGTGAAAACCAGCTACAAATGTTTGTCATCTTTACAGAATGAACTGGAATTATCCTGAAATGCTAAAGGGTACCAGAAGAGCAGAAGCTTTTTGTAAGGTTCAATAAGGTATGTGGAATCATTGCATTTGAGTCATCACCTTGTAACAGTTGTTTTTCCCAGATCACCTCCAGTGAAATGTCCAACGCAGACTTTCCTCATTATGTACCTGTTTGTCTCCTCGTGCTGGTTTTCCAGCCACATTCCCAGCCACAGCCCTCTGCTCCAGCCACACTGCTGCCCTGAGTCCCATCTCCTCAGGCACAATCCCATTTTTGCCTTATAAACCATCCATTGGCTCTGCCAGCAGCCTTGCACTGGGTTACTATTATGGTAAGAAGTAAAATAAAAATTGAGATGCTTGAATGTAGGGCTTTATAAAAAATGGAGGTGTCTGGAGAGGCCAAACCCCCCCAGCTCTCAGGGCTGTAAAATAAGCAGGTGGCAGAGCAGCCTTCCCTTCTTGTGCACCCTTTGCTGCTCTTAGAATCACAGAAACAGGAGTCATGGAAATCATGGAATGGGTTGGGTTGGAGGAGACCATAAATCCCATCCAGTGCCCCCCCTGCCATGGGCAGGAACACCTTCCACTGTCCCAGGCTGCTCCAAGCCCCGTCCAGCCTGGCCTTGGGCACTGCCAGGGATCCAGGGGCAGCCACAGCTGCTCTGGGCACCCTGTGCCAGGGCCTCCCCACCCTATCCACCCTGAAATCCCCTTTTCTTGGCAGATTTGAGTGAAAGGATCTTTTCTGGAACTCTCACTGCAGTAGTCTGTGAGAGCACTGCAACCATGATTTAATTACATTATTCTGCAGCCCTGCTATCCCAGAGATTTTAAAGAGAAGCAGCACAAATCTTGCCCGGGTCCCAGTGCCCTCAGCAGATTTAAAGCCTGTGCAGTTTGAGTGGGTTTAGAATTTATTTGAAAGCCTTCTTACACCAGTACAATTTATCCACAGAGATCAGCAGTTTACATCGTATTGATTAATGCAGTTATTGATTTATTCTGCAATTGTACTGGCCAGGTATATACAGCACTGAAAAGTGCTATTTTCCTGGAGTGATTGACTTCTTTCTTTATTGACTAAAATGAGCTGATAAAAATCATCCACTGGCTGAGCTAGAAGTGGGGTTTTTTGTATTCCTGCTTCCAGCAGAGAAAAGTAGGAGACAAACGCTGCTGCAGAGCAGAGCAAAGAAGTTCCAAGGCTTAACCCCTCTGGAATTGCCCTGCCCGAGCTAAGTCCAGCCCCAGCCTTAAGCAGGGGTAGTGGGTTAGAGCTTGACTGACGTGTGTTTTAACCAATTGCGCTTTTTGGAATTTGCACATTTAAGCTTTGTAGAAGGGCCAGAAGTGCCTTGTGTTGTCCCAGCTCTCCCGCAGGGATGAGGGAGAAAATGCGCCCCGGGCTCCGTCTCTGAGAGCGGGCCCGGGCCTCCCCTCACCCGGCCACAGAACACAAACCTCAAAAACGCTGCGAAAAAATCATCTCAAAACCGCAAAGAACTAAAAAACAACCGTAAGCTGTTGCATAGCCGAAACCACCCGACACAACTTCTAAAAACTAATAAACTTCCCTTCCTCCCGCCCCCTCCCCTCACGCGGCCCGCGCCAACCTAGCGAGAACAAACAAAACCCTCTACAACCAACACGGTTTATACCAAACTGGGAAAAAATAAAAAAAATACAACCCACAATATAAAACACCCTAAGCTTTTCTCCAACATAGACCGGAAAACCCCCCAACTCTATAACACAGCGACGTCAAAGTCAGAGAAAAAGAGAAAGTAAGTTATTTGAGGCAGAGCTTAAAATGGCGACGGGGGAAAGGACGGCGGTGCCGTGGTTTTTTGCGCGCAGGTTAAAAATGTCTTTTTCAGGCCGTATAAAAACTGTTTTTTTAACATCATCACAAACTGGTTTTTTCTCTTTAAAACTCTTAAAGACATAGAGAAACAAGAATTCCGTGTGCAGCCTACAAAAAAAGTAAAGGTGGCCACGCCGGGTCGCTTAAGAGCTGTGAGAAACTGGAAGAAACTTCCAGAAATTGCGTAAAGAAGAGAACCGCTGCTTTCAAACTAAAATAGTTTATCCTTAAACGAAAAATATCCCATGCGTAGCCCATGAATAACAGTGTGAAAGAAACTTCGGGATTTTCATAAGAGAGATGTTTTGCACAGCACGATTTCCAAGCGAATCTGTCTACTGGTACCAGTTTAGAAACCACGTAAAAGCAAAAGAAAAACTCTTTTTTTTCTCAAAAATTAGAGAGGCTTTTAAAACTTGCAGTGTTGACCAAAATCTCATGGTTTTGTCATCCCTTGTGCGAGTTTAGCAAAAGGAGAGAAGTTCTATAAAGAAGAAAGTGTAGGGTTTTTTTTTTTCCTTACCTTGTTTTCTTAATATGTCCTTTTATCTTTAGTTCTTTTGTGGGATTTGTTTTGCGTGCAAGTTACGAGTTAGTATTACAATATTTATATGTCTTTTTTATTTTTAAATATTTGTGTATTTGCATTTTCTTGTGAAATATGCAAAATAAAATTAATATACATCAATAAATGGCTTCTACAGAGAACATCCATGACAACCCACGCTGCTGCAGCTCAGAAGTTCTCTCTAACAGAAAAGTTCTTCCAGGCCATTGAGTTTCACAAGGCCCTTAAAATTTCTCTTTAAGTCTGACTCGTAAAATAAACCTTTGCTCCTATTCAATATGCACACACCTCTCTCCCAATATCCAAGCATCACAAGTATCTGTTAGAAGAGAGAGCTGTGCTCTGTTGTTGTAATTTTGGCAAAAGATGGAGTTTATTCCATTAAGCAATGGATTTAAGGCAGGGAGTAGCCTGGCTTCATGGATTTGCATTTCCACTGTTCTGCTCAGGAGGAATTTCTGTCCCCAAGGAATGGATGCACAGCTCTGGGCACCGGGGACAACGTGTGGGGCACAACCCCCTCCAACACGGCCCCAACCCAGTGCGCTCAGCAAAAAGGAAATTCAGAATAAAAGTATGAAACTAGACCTAAAAGTTAGCAAAGAAGTAGTGTTTTGTATATAAATATGAACTATAGATACATGCAAACTCATGGATGTGGATAGATATATATGAGGAGGAGGAAATAGGGAGCTGGGTAATGAAAACAGCTCCACATTTCTGATTTTGCCTGAAAAGGGGAACCACAGGAGTGCTCCAGCAGGCAGGGTAGAGCACAGACATTGCTGTCTAGGGCCCAGATATAATTTGTCTCATTCAGCTCTGGCACCACATTCCCAAGCAGGAGCTCTCAGTCATCCCTCTGCATTAGGAGATGTGTGTTCCTTCCTCCAGCTACTGCAAGATTTCCTCCATAAACTCATCCTGCTATAAATACAGCCCTGGCTCCCTCACTTATTGCTTGTTGGAGGAAATAAAATAACAACATGCCTTGCACTTTAAAACCTTGTTTATAAAACATCTTCATAAAGCCACTCAAAGGCACATCTGAAATAAAATCCTGCCCGTTGCTCCCCATCATGCCAGCCCTACATATTGATTATTTTTTTTTTAAATTAAAGCCATCAACTACAGCAGGGCTGCTTTGTGGCACTTCACAACGTGAAGTAAAATAAGCCTGCCAGCATTTATTGATTCATGGGCACTCTCAGTTCTGCTGGTACCTGCCTGGGCATTCCGTAACATTAAAGAGCCCAGCCCAGATTGTGCCATCGGGTTTTAATCACTGGCTGACAAGGCTTTCAGCACCATTCGAGGTGGGCAGGGTGCTGGCTGTGTATCCATGGGCTTCTCCCAGCCCAGCAGGCACTGGCAGCCACGTCTGTGTCCTGGTCCCCTTTATCAGAGAGACTGGATTTTTGTGGCTTTGCTTTTGAGATCTCTGGACACTAAAACACCCTCAGATTTTCCTATTTTTTCCATGCAAGGCCTTCATTAAAGCAATTTCCTGGTAGCCGAAGAGCTGCAGAGGTTTACAGAGACTTTCAGGCAGAAATTTGGGTGCCTTCATGGTTTTAAAGAGCTGGCAAGATAGAGGTGCCCAAAAAAAAATGGGGTTTAGTCCTTTGCAGCTTTCCTTTTTTGTTGTTTTGTTGTTTGTTTTTTTTTTCCTTGTTGGGAATAACCAAAGGATTGCTCATATTTTAGCCAAGAGTATTTTCCCATTTTAACATTTATTTAATTATGGAATCTCAGCATGGTTTGAGTTGGAAGGTGGCCCATCCAGTGCCACCCCTGCCATGGCAGGGACACCTTCCACTGTCCCAGGCTGCTCCAAGCCCCGTCCAGCCTGGCCTTGGGCACTGCCAGGGATCCAGGGGCAGCCACAGCTTCTCTGGGAACTCCATCCCAGCCCCTCCCCACCCTCCCAGGGAACAATTCCTTCCCGATATCTCATCTGTCCCTGTCCACTGTCAATTTAAAGCCGTTTCCCCTTGTCTTATCACTACATTTTTTAATTTATTATTAATTTATTACTGGTTTTGAATAATATTTTGCATTTAGCTAATGCAAGACAGGTTTTATACACAAAACACAATTTTAAAAAGAAAAATTGGAACTTTCCTTGGGTTGGATACTAAAACATGAGGGGTTTTTTTGCCAAAAAAACCCATTTCCTTCTGTTTTTCCCTTGTAATACATCTATTTTTGCAGAGAATGGGTGCTGCCAAATCCTTCTAACCAGATTTCCCCAGATCTGTGTTTTCCAGAGCTGTTTAAGCCAGAAGAGGCACCAAAATGCCCTTGGTGTGGTGCTGTGGTTGTGCTTTTTCCCTCAGGATTTTTGGCCTCTGGACTTGTCCCCTCAGGGTGGGAAAGACCCAAGAATACCCCCCCAAAACACCCCCTGTTCTGGGAGCCAAAATTTGGCTGATTGCTCTGAACTGTTGTTTCCTCCCTCTACACCACAACTGTTGAGTGCAAATAATTTGAAATTAGAGAATGAAATTAGTTAGAAAAATACCCATAAATATCTGCTACATAATTTTTTAATTCTTCAAAGATTAGTGGATGAGAAGAAGTGATTAATTCAAGCTTTGCTTTGCAGATGATCTCTCAGGCCTCACAGCGTACACGCACAGTCAATATTTTGCAAATGTTTTGATTAATAAATCTTTATATAGCCCACTGCAACTTTGTAGATTCAAATTGATGCTTGCACTCTGCATACTGATTTTCCCTGCATGGTTTCCTGGCTCAGGCTCGTTAGTCCAAAGGAAAGAAAACAAAATAAATGCCGCTGAGCACAAAATATTTCACTTTCACCCCGGAATGTATAAAACCCTTCGGAAGCCACTGTGTTCTAGGCAGAAGAAGGTGGCACCACTGCAGCAGGCAGCTGTCCCCACCTCCAGCCCAGTGTCCCCAACACTGTCCTTGGATTTTTTCTGGGCTGTCAGTTGCTCCCACAGCAAGAAAAAAATGAAAGGAGCTGGGAATCAGTCTCTGCTCCCAGGGCACAGGGACAGGACAAGGGGAAATGGCCTCAGGCTGGGCCAGGGGAGGCTCGGGCTGGACATCAGCAGGAATTTCTCCATGGACAGGGTGCTCAGGGATTGGCAGGGGCTGCCCAAGGAGGTTTGGAGTGCCCATCCCTGGAGGTGTCCAAGGAAGGGCTGGATGTGGCACTCAGAGCTCAGGGTGGGCGTCGGGCACAGGTTGGACTCGATGATCCTCAAGGGCTTTTCCAGCCTCGGTGATGATTCTGAGATTCTCTTCACACCCTCAGGTTAAAGCAGCTCACCTTCAATGCTGGAGCAGAAGTTTGTTCTTGCTTTGCTATTTGCTTTGAGTTTTGTTTAATGCCACAAGCAGGGAGTGATTCACAGCCTGGCTGGAAGAGCTTCCAAATAACCCTGGAGCACAAAGGGCCTGGTGGAGGAACCACGGGCTGAGCTCACCCTGGGGGATCTGGGCTCCTGATCCCACCCCTCCACCAGGGTCCAACACCTCCCAGCCCCACCTGGACACTGTCAGAGCTACATTGAGATAAACCCCAGGATTGCAGTAAAACTCAATCATAAACATGATCTTGGCCAAGGGACAGCAAAAGTCTCCTGAGTTGCTCCTGTCAGGGAGAGAAACCAAGCCCTGAATCTCTTTGGCAGCGCCCTATCACTCACAGGAAATATAAAAGACAAAATGAATAAAATAAAACAGGAAATAAAAAGGTTTTTATTTGGTTTCTGATGCACAGCAGGATCACTGGAAGACACTTTTTCTTCACATTTGCTTCCCACAGCCCCTGATTGTCTTCACTTCCTTTCCTGATCACATTTTCAACCCCCTCATGCAGTCCTCTGCTTCTCAACTCTTGTCCTGGCATTTCTGCGAACATTCCTGCAGATCCATATAAACCCTCAGCCTATAATCCAGGGAATTTCTGGGACAGGGAGAGTGGATGCTGCCACTGAGCTGCAGGGGCCTTCACTGTGGATCGCTGTTATTTCCAATTTTTATCATTAAATGAGTTTAGCAACTCCTTTTCTCTCTCCAGGCTGAACTTCGGAGTCACATCCAGTGACTTCTCCAAAGTTTTATCTTACCCTGACACCAGATTATGGAAATACAACAGGGAGCTTAATTCTACACTTAAAGCATTCCCAGAAGATTGAAGCATGCTCGGGCCATGCTGATCCTGCAGAAGGAGCCATTTTTTATAAAGAAGCCCCCATAAAAGCACTCAACTGCCAGGGAGGATGCTCAGTATCATTCTTTTTAATAGTAATGGAGTAGATTAATGAGAAAAAATTTGGACCCCAGCATTCTAACTCTTGCAGCAGATATTATCATTACGTGCATTTCACATTATCGCTAATTTTGTATTCAGCATGCCAGGACCATTAATTCAGACCCAGTCTGCTGCTGAATGAGGCAGATTGCTTAAGAAAATAAACGTCTCTATTACTTTTTATAGTGTTGAAATTAATTTATAGTTCCAGTTTGCAAGAACTAAAATTGAGAATTAAAACTATATTTGGTACCTGAGATTTCTCAGAGATTAGCATTCACAAGGCAGTAAAAATATTAACGGCTTTAAATAATGCTTGCAATATTTCCAGGGTTATGAAGCATCTTCTCTTAGCTCATTTTAATTTATTTAGCAGCCATCTCTCTAAGCATATTCACACCGCTGGAAGATTAGAACGAGATCATTGCATTAAGAGAAATGCTATTTACAATGATGTGTGGTATGTCTATTTCCAGGGGCTTTGGAAGGCATGAAAATAAAAGATTTTGATGATGTCTTTAAGGGCTCTCCTGCTGCCTTTGTGCTGCAAGAAAAGTCAAAGTTGAGGAGAATTTCTGAAGCAAAGTGGCATTGTGACAGGAGTGGAGTAAATAAAAGCTTTATGGGAAAAGGGGAGCTCGATAAAACACACAAAGAGGCAACGTTAGTTCTGGGTTTGTCTCTGAGAACCCAAAGTGTAGAAGAGGGAAATGAGGGAACCAGAGTCTTCAAGCTAAGCCAGTGGACATTGTAAAATTATGGAATTGTGCCATTGTTTGGGTTGGAAGGGACCTTAAATCCCACCCAGTGCCACCTCTGCCATGGGCAGGGACACCTCCCACTGTCCCAGGCTGCTCCAAGCCCCATCCAGCCTGGCCTTGGGCACTGTCAGGGATCCAGGGGCAGCCACAGCTGCTCTGGGCACCCTGTGCCAGGGCCCCCCCACCCTCACAGGGAACGATTCCTTCCCAAAACCCCATCCAGCCCTGCCCCCTGGCAGTGGGAAGCCATTCCCTGTGTCCTGTCACTCCACACCCTCATGAACAATCTCTGTCCATGTTTCCTGCAGCTCCTTCAGGCCCTGCAAGGCCGCAGTGAGGTCACCCCAAATCTTCTCCTCTCCAGACTGAACAATCCCAATTCCCCCACCCTTTCCTCCTTGGAGATGTGCTCCACCATGATTTTGTGGTTGTTGTTTCAGTCTCCTCCAAGAATTAACACCCATCTTTGGCTGTCAGGGCTGTGCTGCTCCTTCTCAGCCCCATCCAGCAAGCACTGCTCTGTCACTGAACGCACCATGTTACTTCTGGATGAAAGCATTTAAAAATCACAGTTACTACCCAAAACAGGCAGTAATTTTGATGTTTGGACGTGTGGGGCTTTTTAAACCTTCAGAGTGCACCCAAGCCCTCAATCCTACCTGTCAGAAATTCCCTTGGAAGGAAAGAAAGGCTGAGCTCCTTCAATAAGCGGTTGGTACAAGCAGCTGAAGCTTAAAGAAAACCATCTCATTTCATAAGAAAATTGGATGAGTTGGCCACAGTGTCATTGTAGGATTAGGATCTCAGTCAATAACATCTGTTCTAATATGTCCCTTGCAGAAGGAGGAAAACAGGATTTAAATTTAAATCCATAGATTGAACAAGAGGCAGAGTGGCAGATTCAGAGCTAACAAGGTACAGAATTTCTTGTGATGCTTCAGTAAATTCTGCTTTGATTTGGATATTTAATGATTTAATGAAATATCACCTTAATTGTATCTGTCTGCAGAAAGATCTGAGCAGCTGATCCAACCTTTTCCTGGATCCTTAAACTTTGAGTTTGATCCGAGTGGCGCAGTTGGAATAATTGGAAGGATATTTTCAGGAGGGAGCTGCTGCAAAAACCTCCAAGCACTGTTAGGACCACATGTGGTGGGAAATTGTGTTGCAGATCTCCTGCAATAACAATTTAAAAACAGAAAATCACTGCTTGACCATTCTTCCATATAAACATCATTTCCTTTGGGTGCCATTGGAGAAGAGATGATGTTCCCAAAGACTTTTTTGTTGCTTATTAATAGTTATTTTTATTATTTCAAATTGGAGGGGTTTCTGTTAGGGATTTTAGGCATCTCAAGCTGAGATTTTAACAGCTGAGCTCAGACTCTGAAGCACAGAAGTGGCACTGCCTCAAGTTTTCATTAAAGAAAAAAGAAAATATACTGTTCTTAATTGTGAAGGCCAAACCCCAAATGCCTGAGTGTCATTTTGTGAAACTCTCCCTTACATCAGGAGTGAGTCTCCAGCGTTCCACGGCGGTGCCTTTGCAATAATGGTTTCAAATGGAAACATTTATTTTTCCCTGGTTTTTAGTAGCTATGGGAGAAGCAGGGGGCTAATTACCAATGCTGAGCTGCAAGGGTCAGATGGAGAGGAAAAAATAAAACTAAATGTGTCTGAAAATAGGTGAAGGATCCTGCTGTGGCAAATTTGGATGATGTAGCCTGGTGCTGTGGGTTTTTTACCCTGTAGTCTATAAGTTATAGCAGAGTTGGTGGTTTTTGAGTGGGAACTGGCAACTGCGTGTAGAGAGACACAATCAGACCTGGGAAAAACAAGTTATTAAAAGACTGAAGGGTGATTTTCCCATTAAAACTAATGCATATTTAAGTTTAAATATACATAACTTCAGCAGCTGAGAATGCAGAGGTCTCTTCTCTACAGAAATCAGCAATTCAGTAGCACTGAGACACCTTCAGTGCTCTTCTTGCAGGTGGTTTGGCTGCTGCAGGAGGAGTATCCAAAATAGGTCACTGAAAGAAGAAAAGACCGAGTTTAAAATTATTTTCTTACTCAGTTATGCTTGCATGTCATCCTAAGATCCTGGCAGGGGAAACTACGTGGGGCTTCTCCCTGGCTTTTGAAGATGGCCTCGTTATCACATCATTGTCAGGCAAAAAGGGCAAAATGAAACAAAAAAAGCCCAGATTTATGGGTGAGTCAGAGTGAGCCCTTGGCCCTGAAAAACAGAGGTATAAAATTGCAGAGGAATGCGGGATGTTGGAGTGGATTTGTAGCCCAAGCCGGGCCTGCTCTGCCTCCCTGAGACCGCGGGCACTTCTGCCAGTGGGAGATCTGACAGAAACTCCAAAGGTGCCTGGTCAGGGGGGTTCTGACAGAGCCCAGAGCAGCGGTGGGAGACCAACACAGTCATTGCAGGACATCCTAAAGCTTGGTTATCCCTTCCCTGTTTCCTGTAGGAGACCAAGAACAGGTGGACTTTGGCTCCAACTCCCCTGGGAGCCTTTCCTCGGCCAGGGTGAGCTGACAACACTGGCACAGCCTGCCCGACATTCGTGGATATTTGGTTTTATCTTCTTGCAGAAGGCTTTAGGACCCTTCCAGACTCCAAAGTGAAAGAGTTAAGCCCCTGCAGGAGCACCCTCCGTCCTCCCAACCAGGGATCTGCTCTTTTCCGTGGGTGTCACATCAAGATCCGTTTCATCAGACACCAGAGAGCCACAGGCAATTACTGAGCAGGGCACTGGTGGCATAAATGAGATTAAACACTGACCCACGTGTACCAAGCCAAAGCAAATGGAAGAGTGGAGGAAATCAGCCCTCAGGGCACGCTGGAATACAGATTATTTTTTGTTCTTCCTTTCTGGAAAGCACTAAGTAAAAGGTCTCCTTCATTCTGATCGGTTCAGATGTAGCATCTCACTACAGCCAGAGAAAGGCAGGCACTAAGAAGTTCTCAGAAGAAATAAAGAAGTTGAGAAAATCATTTTATTGCCTGACAGAAGGGGAGGCTGCCTTAATTTTGTTGTCACTGGGAGTCTAAATGTATAAGGACAGCTGCTGTGCTCAAGCAACAATGCAATCAGTTAATGCTTTCAGCAGGGAGACATTAGCTGCTTCTGCCTCCTGCCAGGCAGGGAGAAACAAAGTTTACTGAAAAAAGGGAAAAAAGGAAACTTTTAGACATTTTTTTCCAATTTCTTCCTCTGGTCTTTGGGTGAAGGGAGAACGAGGCCCACAGCAGAGCAGGGAGTGCTTTCCAGGAGCTTCCCCTTACCCCATTTTGGTGGTTGGTGCTCTGAATGTGCCTTGTCCATCGCGTTTCCTGTAGCAAAGCCACATAATTCCAATTATTAAACAGCACATGATGAGGAACAGAGAGAGGGTCACCAAAGCTACTTTTGTTATTGACCAAAAAAAGATCAAACAGCAGAATGTTGGCTGAGATATAAAATAAAGCCACAAAACCAGGAAGGATTTGCCCTGCATAGAGCTGGAGTTGGCATCAACAAAATGAAGACATTTGCTATTTTTACATCCCCAATTTGAAGTGAAGGTAAAGGAGAACAAACAAGGAGCTAAAACTCTGTGTAAACTCAACGATGTGTTTCTGCCTCGGAGCTGGAATAAGGAAGGCTCCTGCTGAAGGAGCAATCTACACGTCCTACCTGTAAAAAGTTCTGAGGTGATAAAAAGGAGAATCGAGGGAGGCTTATCTTGGAATAATGATGGGTTTGCAGGTGGTTCATGAAGAGCTGGAGAAAGGGGGAAGGAAGGGAGGGAGGGAGGAAGGAAGGGAGGAAGGAAAGGAAGGAAGGAAAGGAAGGGAGGAGATGAAAGCCATTCCTGTTAGGCACACCCATCAGTCCATTTCAAATTAGGGACAAAGAGTCACAGAAGGTCCTTGAGTCCAACTCAGCACTGCTGAGTCCATGGACAGGATTAAGAGAGAGATTCACTGGGATTTTGAGGACCTCAGATCCATTTTCTGCAACAGAATTTTCTGTGCCCTTTCACAGTCCCATTAGAACTTGACTAAGAGACCGAAAGACCTCAGGTTCTTCCTAAACCCAGATCTGAGAAAAAAACAACTGAAAGAATCAGGTTTTACAGGCACATCCAGCAGGTAGAATTTGGCTCTTTCAGTCAGCAAGTCTGTAACGTGATGAGAACACTGAAATAAGAGAGGCAGCAGCAACATTGCCTTAAAGGAAACAGAGGAATGTGGACTTTGTAACTTGGATGCTCTCAGGCCAACACCAGCTGAAATGAAAGAATTTACCTTAGGTAGCTGTGAGATCCAGTCTTGATCTTATTCATAATTATTACATGTTGAAAGTTTAAATATTTCATATAGAAGAGATTAAAAGATTGCAAGAGAAACTGAGTAATCTTCACAGGCTTCAGAAAGCATAAAGGCCAAACCCAGCCTGAAAGGAAAAGAACACTAAAACTCTGTTGTTAATTAAATCCCTTATTTATCACATTTGTCTTAATTTCAAATATTTATTGATAAAGGATTTAAATAAGAAATGACAGATTAATCCTTTCTTTGGGACCAGCGATTATTAGAAGGTGTACTGAAAGCAGCAGAGAGAATGCCAGGCAGGCTGGACAGAAAGCACAGCTCAGTTTAGATATTAATCTGCAAAAGTGGATTATAAAAGTCATGGTTAGACACTTTCACCAGGGTTTTATTCAGTCTGGGGAAAAGAATTCACTGATGTTGAACAGTTCAGAGAAACCACCAGGGAAGGAGGTGGGAAAAAACTCTCAAATTGTTTGAGAAGATTAAACACTGCCACAAAGTAATTTAATTAGTTGTAATTTTTGTTGTTTTGGGGACATCTTCAGAGCTGTTTTATCCTCCTCTTGCTTTTCTCTCTGGCCCCTGTGGAAAGGGCTTGGAGACGTGGCCATGAGAGCCCCAGGAAAGGCACCACCACATCGAATAAAGCCACATACAGACTGATCTCTAAATTCACTTGTTAATTAAAAGACAAAAATCAGAGCCTGGTCGAGTTTCCAGTGAGAAAAAAAAAGGAGAAAGTTTTGCTGTGGTTTCAGTGACAACCAGATCAGGTTTCTCATAATATTGATCAAACATCAAGTGCAAGAGGGTGAGATGGCAAGTGGGGGTCAGGAAAGCAATAATAGTGAGGTCTCTAAGCAAAACCACTCCTTGGACATTGTTCTGCTGATGAAATTCAGTAAAATGATCTTTGAAAAATGGAATTCTTCAATTGCAATTATGACCATCATCATAAATTACACAAATTTTTGTCAAAGGTGCTTCCTGCCCTCAATGTCTTTAACAGCTTAATCCAAAGAAGGTCTGGCTTGATCCAGGCTGCTGGACAACAGGTACCTGATGTGCAGGCTGGAGAAGATTGCCTTAGAGAGGCCTAAAATGAGCTGTCAAACCCTTGACTTGAGTGTTCTGGAGAGGATCCTGAAGTCACAGAGCCCTAAATATGTTGGGCAACAAAGTGGAGCTAAATGAAGACACGAATAAATGAAATCTTAAAGCAGCACTTGGCTTTATAGACAATAGAATAACAAAGATATTTCTGTGGCAGTCAAGAAAATATAGCCAAGACAGGAAAAAAAAATTGACTATGACCAAGCAGAAAATAGAGCAGCTTACTGTGAACAGCAGATATTGGATCTGATGGCAAAATCATCTCTAGAACTCCTGTTTCTCGGGAAGGAAGCTGACACACCATTTTGTCTGACAACCTGCCTTCCCGTGATGCCACGGTATCCTAAATGAGATAATAGAATCACTTCATCCTCTCTGAAATCATTGTGCCACGTTGGGAGCAGCTCAGGAGGTGCCACAGATGAGGAAACTGTAAACACGCCAGTGCTAAATGAAAGGCAATCAATTTATTTTAATTAACTTAAGCTTGTTCTTATTTTTGCGAGTTCGACGTGATATATCAATTTAAGATGATGTTCTAAGCAGAAATTGTCAGAAAGGCCTCTTGCAAGGCTGTTTATAAAGTCTCCTGCTGTTGCTGCAGGTGAATTAAATAAACATTTTTCAGGAAAGGTGGAGCCTTTTTGTGGTATTTGTTTCTAAACAGAGCCCTGGAGAGGAGCAGCAGCCTCTCAGACAGGGTCTGCTCCAAAGGTCAAGTGATTCCTGGGGAAAGGGATTGCAGCATGCTCGTTCCCACTTCTTCCGTTCCTGAAGTGTTATCTGCACATTTAAAAAAGCAAATTACGAGTAGAAATTATCCCCCAATTCTAGAAAATCTCCCAGATGTTATCAGGCATTCCCAGCACCTTCCAAAACAAAAGGGCAATCATGTCAGAAGAGTGTTTTGAACACAGGTGGGGATGTACAGTGAAAACTGCCGAGAAGATTAAGAAAATAACACTTTCCCAGTGTTTTTCATAAACATGTCAGCCTTGTTTGATGCTTCCCCAAGAGATTTTATTCCAGTGCCTCACCTTGAACAGCACCTTTAGTATAGAGTAGATGAGATTGCAGAGGTTCAACCTTTCTGTTCTTCTTTTAATCTCTGTTTACTGTTCCATTTGTGTGGGATTTACATCCAGATGATAAAAAAAAATAATCTTCCTTTCTTCAGAGCTGATTTATTTTCTTGGCAATTTC
This sequence comes from Oreocharis arfaki, assembly GCA_013398015.1. Classification (NCBI taxonomy): domain Eukaryota; kingdom Metazoa; phylum Chordata; class Aves; order Passeriformes; family Paramythiidae; genus Oreocharis; species Oreocharis arfaki. Next base: position 392,127 of record VZRR01013403.1, on the reverse strand, counting down.
AGTTCTTCTGCCTCTACGAAACGACGAGACTTTTCCTTCCTTCAAATCAGAGCTGAGGAATACACAAATGAGAAGATGTGGCAGCTTCAGCTTCTCTCCTCCGAGCTCCTTTGAAATCATTTTCCTTGAACTTCCGTCTTTAAAAACAGCAGATGACTTTAAACAACCCTCAGAACTCCCTAGAGGCATCTGTAAAATGTTTTCTCCCAGGAAATCAAAGGCAGGAGACCTTTGTTTCTCGAATCCTATGATAAATAAGGAACTCTGACTTAAAATATATATATATATATATAAACATAGGAATCATGTTAAAATCTTGTCATGCTGTAGAAAGCCGTACTTGACTTGCAGTTGGGAGAGGATTTTAGGGTGTACTTCAAAGCCTGTTTATTTCCCCAGACTTGCCAGAAAAAAGGCTCTGAGGGGAGGTTTTGTGTACAGGAGAGCAGCATCTCCCAGGGTGGTTGGACTGGCGGTGTTGAGATGTTGATCTGGCTGCTGAGCCCCCTCCCCCTGATAACTGCTCGGGGTTGATCATCCCAAGCAAGGACATGGATCATCCACTGAGATTTGAGTGGCAGAGTTAAAGCAAAGCTAAATCTTGGTCTTGGGTTGAAAATATTTGGGGAATTCACACCCTCAGTTACAGCTCACTGGCATTGCTGAAGAGCTGGCCTCAAAATAAAAATAAATAAGGGTTTTTAGCAAAGGATTTGAGAGGGGATGAATCCCAGTGCATTTGAGAAAACTGGCAGAAAAGGAACAAGGAATTCAGGATTCCCAAAACAGCATCAGCCAGACCATAAAGGGAACACTCAGCACTCTGCTCCACCTTCTCAGATAAATTCAAATCACTCACAAAGTTTATGCTGATTTGTTTGTGCCTCACCCTTGGTAAGAATCCTTGTCCTGCCTGAAAAACTAAATGAATGCCACTTAAATCTTTGCCTTCTTGATTTGCATTTTCTATGAGACAGTAAATTAAATTTATGCTAATCTGATACATATATTCTTCCCTGAACCATTAAAGGGGAGGTGGGGCTACACAGTGCAATAGTTTAAATAATTATGGCTGTCACTCACAATTATTCAATCTGTTGTATATTAAGAACCAAGTTACAACTAGAAATTATCCTCCAGTTCCAGCAAATCTCCCAGATGTTGTTGTGCTGATCAAAGTTCTTAAAATGTTGGATACAAGATGCAAGTTCCTCAGGAATGGAATATCAGAAGAAGCTGGAAGTGGAATCTTTGAAGTTTTAAATGGTTGGCTTTGTTTTCACACTTTCCCAATAAGGTTCAGCGTGGAACTAGAAACACCAGAATATTGTTAGGAATTCTTTAATGCTCCTATAAATGAGATCTCATAAAATCCTACATTAATATCCAGGAAGACTTTGGGAACTGATGACACCCAGGTGACAAAGCTGCTCTGTCACTTCCAGGCTTGGCTGTACACATTTTATATAAATTCATATATATATATATATATTTAAAATCAAGTTACCTGTACCTGACATATTCTACAGCGTATCCCTGGACTGGAGACAATCTTGTTCACCTCTATTTTCACTCCAATTCAGTTAAAAAATCAATAATTTTTGGTGTGGATAGAATCCTGTCTCTGGTCTAGGTGGCATTATCTCTGCAAGCATGTGGCTCTTGGCGTGATGTGACAGATCCTTTGAAATGCAAAGGTAAGACCAAGTTATTAAAGCTCATTTTTTTCTGCTCAAGTATTTTTAGGCTGCGCTCGCCTTTGATTTTCAGCACTGAGGGAACAATATGGGCATCACAATAGAGGTCACAGGCAAGAACAGACAGAAATCAGGTCTTAAACTGTGCCCAGGCAGATCCTCTGGTTCCCAACCCATCAATCCCAAGCAGTGACCTCTGGAGAGTGCCAGGCAGAGATCTGTGCATCCCAATGCCTGCATCCCGCTCGCTGCAGGGAGGGTGGCTCGCTGTGATGGCAATTGCTTGTATGAATGGGACTCGGCTCAGCTCTCAGCCTCAACTTTTTGTGTGCTGGAGGCAAGTCAGAGGATGGATTTCTGCAGTGCTTTGCAGCATTATGGTAATGCATGAATTTTAAAAAATAGCAGGAGACAGGGAATGGAAATGGGGCTGATGCCAGCACAGAATTCCCGGGTGTGAGGCGCTCCCAGCCGGTGCCTCTGCTCTCTCCTCAGGCTGCTCTAATGCTGCTCTGGGTAGCCAAAAGCAGTTTTAAGCCAAACTTTTAGTCTGGATCCTCTGGGAGTAATGAGCTAATGTAGAAGGAGATGATATCCTGAAGTGGATATGAGTGGATGCACTTCCAGCTGGTGGGCAAGGCTGAGCAAGAGCTGCAGAACTGCCCCGAGCACTGCCCTGGGTGAGACAGAGCTGCAGCACTGCTGAAAGAGAGCTCAGTCCTTAAATCTGGAGCTTTGGACAGCAACAAGGAAGCAATGAGGTATCTGGGTACAATATTGCAGACTTTGTTGGGATTTAAGCAAACCCTGCACTCCACAGTGGCCACGTTTTGCATGTCAGCTCTGGAAACTGCAGCTAAATCTTTGTTCTGTGACATTTAGCATCACTCTGCTTCAGCAAAGGTTGTTGCTTTTTTTTCCCAGTGCCTTCCTGACCTGTCTTTAAAGTCAGCACTGCCATCAGTCTGGGCTGACACACAGAAAATAGTGACATATCGACTTTTACAAGGGGTGCCACCACATGAATAGATGAGAACTTGGCACCGGCTTTTCCATATGAAAGGAAGTGTCAACAAAACAGAGGCAAGTCCCCACACTTCACCCAGTTAATGAATATCTGTTGTCCATGCACATGAATATATTCAGTGCTCCATGGAATGCATCTCCTGAGAGAAAAGAGGTGAACTTTGAAGCTAAATTAAAACCTTTAACCCAAAATTTCAATTTCTTTTGAATGTGAAAGCTCATTTCTTAAAATTCTGAAGGAATGGAGTTAACTGGTTTGAGCTGTGTGCTGCTCTGGAAGGGGAGACTTGAGATGAATCAAAGCGATTTGCATTTTTTTCAGGAGTCAACCCAATGTTTCTTCTCAGAGCTCCTTAGAGTCTCAGAAAGTCATGAATTGTGCTTCTCCTGCCACTTTCCTGGAAGCATGGGATGAGTGAGGCTGGATGGGGCCTCAGGAGATCTCAAGTCCAACCTTGGGCCCGAAGAAGCTCAGCCAAGAGCTCTGACAAGTTTACCCCACACAGCATTTTTTTTCTCATGAAAAGGAGGAATTTCTTGCCCTTACTCCACATTATCCATGATGCTGGAGTCCCTTCGTGTTTCCCAGTAGTCACTGGGCACGGACAATCCTGGGTCCAACAGGTGGGCACACAAAAATCCTGTCGAGACAAAGGTGTGGCAGTGGGGTGACCCCACACTCACCTGGCTGGGCAATCCCTCATCCAGGAGGTTCTTCTGAGGGGAAAAACTCCAGGTTTTTCCATTCCTGGGACAATCCAACTGCCCTGTCCTGTTGACTAGAAGCTTTAGAATTCTAAATAAAATGGCTCATTGGCACTGGTTGAAACTTAAAACTTTAAGGTAAAACTTTGATCAAAATTTGCCTAAGTGTCTTAAGTTTGTAGTGCAGAACCAAGGAATTTCTAGAAATGTCTCTTTCCTCTTTCTCAGCTGCTTTCTAGTCCCACAGAGCCACTCAAGGCTGTCATACCCTGAACAAATCCATAGTGAGAGCGCTAATTGACTTCGGCTGATTAACAGCTGACAAGTGCTCAGTGGTGCACTGAGCAGAGCCAGTGCCGGCTCCAAAATTGCAAATGCTCAAATCCACCAGAACTGTCACTAACTGGAATTTTTCTCTGGCAGTTCCAGTGCAGAGGTCAAAAAGGGAGCGAGCACAGCAGCGTGAGGAACAGCTCAGTTTTGCCTCACAGTTGATATCTGGCCTGTGGGAACACATTTCCCGCGGTGCCCACGGCCACATTTTCCTCCCAGCACACATTAATTCCATAGCCGATCCCAGCCATACCACATGCAAGTTGTTTCCTCTCAAGAGTTATCATGCACGGAGTTATTTATTATTGTATGGAAGTGTTCTGATGAAATAATGGTCGTCTCAATGCCCTAAAGCTGTCGGGTCATTTAAATGCGAGTGTCAGATGAAAAGAGAAGCCACACGCTGCTTGTAAAACTGCAGGACTTGTTGGATTAACATTTCAGCCTTCTAAAGTAAGTAGATTTGAGCAATGAATCCAATATAGAAAATTGGGTGTTGAGAACAGCATAGTTGAGTATTTATGAAATGTCACTTCCCCGTTAGAAATATAGACAAGTGGAGCTGAATATTCGCTTTCTTATCCCATTTCTGAGGATGGGTTTGACACCAAGCAGAGCAGAACTGCTGCAGCTCGGCAGCTCAGTGGGAAAACAGAGCTCGGGGGCATTTCTGTGCTGTACCAGCACTGCAGAAATAGAATCACAGCATCACAGGATCATTAGGGGTGGGTAAGGCCCCCAAGATCATTAAATCCAAAATTTGACCAATACCCCAATGCCCTATGAACCATATTTTGAAGTGCTGCGTTTGTTGAACACCCCCAGGGATGGTGACCCTGGCACAACCTGAGGCCGTTTATTCCCATCCCATCCTTGTTCCCTGGGAGCAGAGCCTGACCCCACCTGGCAGAGCTCGACCCCTCCCTCCTGTCAGGAAGTTGTGCAGAGCCACAAGGTCCCTCTGAGCCTCCTTTTCTCCAGGCTGAGCTCCTTTCCCAGCTCCCTCAGCTGCTCCTGTGGCTCCAGGCCCTTCCTGAACTCCATTGCTCTTCTCTGGACATCCATCTGGCCAATGGAGATCCACCAGTTTTAATTCAGGAAAAAAAACCCTTGTTCCTAGGTGTCAGAAGTTGGAAAAATGCTGATACAGGTCAAAAAAGGAGTGTCTAACAACCAGCTCCTAAGTCAGGGTCAGTGCTATAGGTGCCTGAAGGTGGAAGCACTAAACATGGTCCAAAACCTTGGAAATATTACCATGTCCATGGATTTCTTTTCCCTGCTGACCCCAAGCAGTGACTGCGAAGAACAAGCCATGATTTAGCTTGCCAGAAAAGAAAAAAGAAAAGAAAAGAAAAGAAAAGAAAAGAAAAGAAAAGAAAAGAAAAGAAAAGAAAAGAAAAGAAAAGAAAAGAAAAGAAAAGAAGAGAAGAGAAGAGAAGAGAAGAGAAGAGAAGAGAAGAGAAGAGAAGAGAAGAGAAGAGAAGAGAAGAGAAAAAAGAAAAGAAAAAAGAAAATTTAAAAAATAATTTGCTGTTTCCATTGCATGAGCACAAAACCACCTGAAAATGCCTGGTGGTCCCAGTTGCATCCCAGTTCCACGGGAAGCTGGCTGGTAACTACTTGCCAGCTTCATTTCCATACCAAAGCGAACTGGGAACGGCAGTCAGTGGTTCCCTATTAATAAACAAACACACAAGACAAGATCAGTTAGCCAAAGTGATGTGACTCATTTGTCATTTACAGAGGAGCTCATCCACACAAGGATTGTGCTCCTCATCCCAGGATTTGGCCTTGTTCTGCTCACAGCTCTTGAAAAAAGACGTTTCAAATCAAAAACTCAACGATCTGTGCACCCACAGAGCCCTGATAGAAAGAATCAAGGGTTTGGCTGCTCGCTGTCTATGGGATGTATTTTCCTTCACCAGAAATAGCTGCATTACTCATCTCCACATTGTCCACATCCCTGAGAGAAATTCCAAATCATCTCTCAGCAATTCTCCTCTCTTTGATCTCTCTGGCACCTCCAGAAGAAGAAAAGCAATGAAACGAAACCCTTGAAGTGGAGGATGAAGCACAGCAAATATTCAGGTGCTTTGCTAAAGTGCACCCCCAGCTTCAGGATCCATCACAGTTTGGTCTGATTAATCCATGGCAATCAGCAAAATCTCCCTTTGGATTGTCTTCCCGATACCTGCAAATCTGGGATTCAAGGTGCTTCAGCCAGCAGCATCCAAACAAATTTTACAAAAAAAAAAAAATGTTTAATCTGATACTAATGAAGCAGAAAAAGGAACAAGATCAGGAGCTGGTCAGGTGGGTGAACAAACTGAAATGAAATAAATCCATTTGTTGGGATGTGAGCACAGGCACAGATTTCACCTTGGAATACTACCCTTGATGTCCTCCACATCCATGGAATGGAAAATGAGGGGAAACCAAAGGGTCACATCCATAATGTTTATGTTGGTTTGAACACTATTGGTAGTATTAGTATTAGTATTTATTAGTATTAGTATTAGTATTTTTCCTGAGGAATCAACCTGTTTTTCAATCCTTCCAAGACATAAATCCCAAACACATCCATTTTCACTTTCTCTCCCGTCTCCCAGGATTACAGGCAGAGCAGAAATTTCATTTCCCAAAAGTCAGAATTCGACATGCTGGAAAACCTGACACATTTTTCAGGAAATCTTCGTGCATGCCCTAAATCTTTAGAAAACATGAAATGCACAGAATCCTCCTGTCCACGGCTTTCTTTCTGCTTCGGGCTATGTCTCTGGGATGCCATTAAACCACGGAATCCCAGGATAGCTTGCACAGGAGCCTCGGAGTCTGGCAAACAATGCCCTGAGAGCTGAAAGCTTCGGTGCCATCAGCCCGAGGCTCCCTGCTAATGGAGAGAGCGGAATTGCAAATGCACTGCGGGTCAGGGGAAGGGGAGTTTGCTCGGAGCCTCCTTGGATTCCTCCTTAGATTCCTCCAAAGTTTTCAGAGCAGCCAGAAGACAAAGGCACGAATTGCAAGGTTAAGCTTTAAGATTCATCTCGTGTTCCTCAATCAAAATTCCAGCCAAGGAGGGACTGGGCAGTGCTGTAGGAACGTGTTTGAAGGAACCCTTAGGGGTGGCATCACCTCTGTTCCCTATCCCTGACCTATAGTCATAGTCAGTGATTCCTAAGGAATTCCAAGTCATGGATGGTCCCATGCTGTCCCATCCTAAGCAGGAGTGTTTAATCTGCCCAGCTGATCCCCCTTGGAAATCAAATTAAAGACCTGTTAATGTGAAGGAGTTGAGGGAAGAATCTCCTGTTGGTGTTTACAGACTAAAGAGCAGAACTTAATTATAGACAGCAGCCTGACTAAGGGCATTATATAATGAGAGAGAGACATTTATAGAGCCCATCTTACAGCTCCAACAGCAGGAACTTGATGATAGAGAAAAAAGGCCAGAAAATACTTTAGGAGGATGGAAAAAAACAAGTGGAAAATCAATACACTGAGATGTCCTCTGTTCCGCTTCCTTCATGCTCCCAAACAACAGGAGCAAGGTTCTCTCACTGTCACATCCAGAGCAGGATGACAGCAAACAAGGCAGAAATTTCACGTCAGGACCCACCTTGAGTTACACAACTATTAAAAAAAAAATCATTTTGTCTCCTTAGCAACACTTGCCCACCACATGGAGCCATTAATGGCATAATTGTTCAACCACCACAACCCACTTTGCTGGCTTTGAGGTATCAAAGACAGAGCAGGAATCCTGCTAACAGCATCATCTAGCAGTGGATTAATTAAACTGAAATGCACGGAGAAAAACCCAGCTGAAACCACAGAGAAAGCTGGTGGGATATGGTATTTGTTGTGATTATTCCCATTCCCCTTTTAGCCATTGATGTGTCTGGATTGGGATTCCAGGTGCAAATACCTGTCAGATAAATTCCTGGCCTTATCTAACCACGTTTTCACCTCTTCCCTGATAACACAGAGCTCTTTCCTACGGCCAAATAGTGAATTAAAGAAAAGTGATCAATCAGCAATTAGGGCAGCATTATTCATTCTGGCAGTGGCTAACATGAAAATGTAAAAGAAAAACCCAAACCAGCTGTGGTATAATGAAGATAATTAGGATATTATCCATGGTATTCATCTCTTTGCATCCCATTAATACAATGAAACGGCTGGATTTAGGTTTGGAGGGGCTCTGCTGGCTGCAGGAAGTGTTGGCTTTGTGGTTAAATCAACAGATGTAGAAAGGAGTTCAATTCTTGACCTTGTTAGAGGGTTCATTTGTGAGCCTGGGCTGATCTCTGCAGGCTGGACCCCATCAGCAGCTCCTGCCTCCCTGCTGCCATCAGGAGAAGCCCAGGGAATTATCCAAAAGAGCCTAATTTGTAAATGTCTTTTGGGATAAGCCAGCATGGTGATAAACCCATTGAATCTGCCCACAGATCTGGGAGCTCCTACCGTCACTGGGGTTTTCCTGTAGGATCTGGACTCTGTTGTCACTTGTGGTGCTGAGGGAAATGATTTATTCCACTTCAGCTTCTCGCTTGTCTTGGGAGATTTGGTTTGATAGAGAGGTGAGTTTTTCCAGGCCAGGCTTTGTTCCCATCTCTCTGTTTCCATCCCTCTTTCACAAGAACTCCAATATCCTTCATTCTGTTATCCCAGCCCCTCCATGGCTGTAGTAACAGCACCGTGTATTCAAGGACCATCTGTCCAAGTGTAACTCATTCCCTGCCCACTCAGCTCCACAGTCTGTCAAAAACACCCAGCTCAAAAAAGGAAACCAGAAACCTCTACTATTAAAAGTGCTGGAATTAACTGGATCTGCTTGACAGAATTGGGTTGAGGAATGACTGCACTGGGAAGATCCGGAGGGGCAGAAATTTCTGCCAAGGCGGCAGTGATGGACACTCGGGGTGGTGGGGAGACAGGAAAGGCTCCTCCCTGGTGTTGGAACACCATCCCAGTACCAGCAACCCTGGGGATCTGGTAAGAGAAGATTCCCTCAGTGAAGAACTGGGGTGGTGAAAACTCTCTTTGCCCAGTCCTTCCATTTTCATGTCTCTCTGTAGCACGAAGAAAAGAGAGCGTTTGTTCTTCTGGATGTAGACTGAAAATTGCCCAAGCATTCTTACTTTGAGGCTTCAATTCAAAAGAAATAAAACATTAAAAAAGTTCTCTCCCTGCAATATTTGAAGGGATAATAACTGTTAAGAGGAAAACAAAGCAAGGAAACAGGCAGATCCATCAACAGGGAGCCCAGATCAGAGCTCTGAGCCAGCTCATCTCTTCTATTTTTGAGAACAAATATTCAGGGCTTTCAGTACTTTCTGTTATAATGGGGATTCTCTTCATGCTTTTTTGCCTTGCTAGGGACATACAGCTTTCTTTCAGCTTTCATTTCCAATTTTATTAAAAAATAATTTATTTTTCCGTTTTCTGTTCAGCAGTGTCAATCAGGTTTTGCAGTTCTGCTCCCTTGCTCTCATAATACACCCAGCAGCAGGAATTCCAGAAGTGCCCAAGCCCCACTGGCAGCTCCCTGTGGTAATGTTTGATCTGTTTCAGGTGGACTGAAAACTCATTTGTAATCAAAAAACCAAGAGACACCTGGAATGGAAACTTATTCATTCTGAGCACTTTGAAACAATCCTCCAGTGGCTTCGAATAGACTGGAAACAGAAGAATCTGAGACATCCAAAGCTGTTTTCCATTTCCTGTGAGCCCCATGACAGGATTACCCTGGAAATCACATTTTCCTAGGACAAATTCTGGTTGAATGCAGGCTCTGGTGCTCGGTGCCCACAGCTCCTTCACTGCTGCAGTGCTGGCAAAGGCCCTCCCACCTCACTCGTCCCTCACTCCCCCAAATTCCCAGAGGTTTCTGCTTCCACAGGGGTGGAATTTTGACCACAACAATCATTGCACGTGGCTGTGTTGAAAGGAAACAGCTGGAAACAAAAAGCCCGCAGTACATTTAGGAATCACAGAAAGGTTTGAGTTGGAAAGGAACTTAAAATTCATTTATTTCCAACCCCCTGTCATGAACAACTTCCACCATCCCAGGTTGGCCAGATCTCCATCCCAGCTGACCTTGAAGAGACCGATTCAGTTTGAATATTGAGGAGTTTTGCTCTTTGACATTTTCTAAACTCACCCACGGAAAAAAACCCCTCATATCCTCAACATCTATGTCCTATTGGCTGAGTTTAGGATGAGGTTTGGGTGGAATCTCAGCAGGCAGCACAAAACAGCTGTGGGCAGCAGAGCATTTTCTCAGGCTGAAGCATCAGAATTCCTGGTCCTTCCTCCTCCCGCCCCGCCTGGTTCCTCCCTCTCGCTGGGACTCCAGGGCTGCGCTGTGAATTGGATCAGCGAATGATCCGAGTTAAAAAAATATAACCTGAAGGTTTGTTGTGCTTGGAGTTCCTTAATCCGGATAATTCCATCTGTCCTGCTCGCAGCAAGCCCCCAAACGCTGGGATCTGCACCCTGGGGGCTGCAGCAGGACGGGAGGCGGGGCAGGAGCCCACGGGAAAGGTTCAAAGCAGCTTTGCTGATGGCAGAAATGTTTGTGCAGCCTCCCCCTGCATTTTGAAGAGCCATTAAAGCCCTGTGATCAATGCAGTTCTTAATTATTTGCTCTCCAGTGCGTTATGCAGATAAACTCATCGGTGCTTGAGACGCTCTGTCATCTGCTCGCTTGGAAATGGGGCATTTGCGACACCGAAGTTGTGAACCCAGTGACTTGTGAGCCAGATTTAGCCTCCTCCCAAGGAAATCAGCTGCTGCTGGCCTTGGATGTTCCTGCCAGTTGGTTTTTGGCTGCTTACAGGTTCTCAGTTCAGGTAGCCGTGGGGAGCTTTGCTTCATTTCCATCCCTGGCAGTGTCCAAGGCCAGGCTGGATGGGGCTTGGAGCAACCTGGGACAGTGGGAGGTGTCCCTGCCCATGGCAGGGGTGGAACGAGGTGGATCCTCAAGGTCCTTCTCAACCCAACCCATTCTAAGGTTCTCTGAATACGTGCACAAATGAAAACTAATATTCCTTAGCAGTCCATGCTGTTTCATCAGTAAAATAAACTCTGATGAAGACTTCTGGGAAAAGAAAAAAGTCTCCCATGATGCTGCAGCCCAGTTTTCACCCTTATGGATGGATACCAGCTGAAGTCGTCCCTCCCCAGAGAAGATTATCACACAAAACCAGAGTTAATTAAATTATTTCTGTGGTCCTGCTCTACGCTGCGGTGTCTCAGGTCACAGACAGCATTGCCCCTTTTCCACTTTAAATGAGCCCAAAATCATCACTGAACTGGGCCTTTGGCCACTCCTGGGAATCCCCGGGTGGCAGTGGAGGGATGGAGCTGCTGAGGAAGCACCTCACAGGGTAAAAATTCCTCTAAACCACAGGAAAATTGGATTTTTTAGGGTTCATGCTAATGGTAGGGCCTGAAATTTTGCAAGAATTCTGTTTCCCCTCCATCATTGAGATCACTTTTTTTGCCAATCCAGCCAAATTAAATCTTTCCTGTTATCACACAGGGAGAGCCTGTTCAGGAATCATCACTTAAATTTTCTTTTCTACCTAACTGTATTTATCTTCAGGGTGATCATCCAGTATTAACCTGTTGTGAGACACACTTGCTTTGTGTCAGGACAATTATTTGCAATTACAAATAAAATTCAAAAAAAAATTTAAAAGAAAAAGAAAAAAAGCAAGCCCCATCCTGTACTGTGCTCGCTTCTCTCATTTAACTTGTAATTGCTTTTATTGACAATTTCTCCTTCCTTCCCTGGAGTAGTTGATGCCTTGAGTTTTAACTTTTATAATTTAAAATCCTGCACTGTCTAGAGTGTAACTCTGAAGTTTCTTGTAGTCTGTGAGCTGCTGCTCTCTCAGGCCACACAGACACAACAAAGCCTCTCCAGGCCTGCCCTGCAAGGACACCCAGCCTGTCCTAGGCCTAAAATGTAACCCAACATCTTGGGAAGGGGGGTGAGCTTGGGGAAATTCCATCATTAACTGAAGCTTTAAACTTGATATGCAAATGGACCAAACTTATAAAAGAGTGAAGAACTCATGACCTGGGGTCCATCTTAAAGTCCATTTTGACAGTACCCTCCGGCTCCCCAGGGTGTACCTTTGAAGGCCCTTCAAATAAATACCCACCTTTATTCCCTTACTCCTGTCTAGTCTCTGGTTTTTAGGTGACCTGATAAGGCATCATGGCGAGGTCATTAAGCAAACCTGCCTTTTTTCTGTACAAAATGATAATTTCACTGATTAAACCACTCGCACTCTCAATGCACTTCCATGAGAGATTCCCATCCCACGCGCCACGCTGGGATTTTGTTTCTGTGTGAAGGCATCTCAGAGTGTTTGATGACAAATGGGACGCTGCTGGCCTTTTCTGTCTCAGGTTTTGGATCCGTCTCTTTTGAAAGTTACACTTATTGCCATTAAAAATGCAGCACAGCTCGGTGGTGCCAGTCATTTCCCTCAGCAGGTGGTGTCAGTTTTACGCTGTCACTTGCACACTACACAAACACAGTGACAGGACAAAAGGAAGTGGCCTCGAGTTGTGCCAGGGAAGGTTTAGATTGGATGTTAAGGAAAAATTCTTCATAGGGAGGGTTATCAAGCACTGAAAGGTTTCATTTCATTACTTCAGGAATGGTCTCTGCCCTGAAACAGGGGACAGAGACAGCGGGGGGCTCCTTGGGGCAGGTACAAAACTCAGTTTCCTTCCCATCTCCTGCTTTACAGCAGGCAGTAAAAGAGCAGCAAGCCTCTGATGGTCTTTTTAACACAGGCTGGAAAAAGACAGAGCTTCCAAGCAATCCTGTTGTCACCTTGTGACAGCGAGCCCAGAATATTCTGGAGATGCCTGAAGAGAAGCTGCTTCACACACGATTTTATCCTGCAGCCGCCTTTCACTCATCCTGGGCTGCACTCACAACCGAGGAAGGAGCCAAGACTGAAGGAGTTTGGGGTAAATTGGAGAAAATCCCGTGATATTCCATGACAGCTCCAGGATATCCCTCACCCCATCCCTGTCACCCCACCCCATTGCCCAGCACACCCTTCATTTTTATGTCCCGTTCAATTCGCCCTTCAGCACCTGGAGCCTGGAACGATCTTTTGGGAACATCTGCTCAGAAACCCCTTTTATTCCTGCAGCTGGGAAGTTCTCCCCAGCTCCTCCATCCTTTTTTATCTCCAAATCTTTATTTCTGTAGTTCTTAAAGAATAGATTGTATGACTCAAGTTACTTTTTTTTTTTTTTTTCCATTTCTATTTATATTCTTTAAAAAAAAAAAAAAGAGAGAAATTAGTCTTCCATTTTCACACAAAGTATTTAATGGAAGAGTGAAGTGAGCTCCTGTTCAGCTACTCCAGGAGTTCTGGCAAAGCTCTCAAACAAGAGGGAGGCTTATTAGATGCTGAATGAGTTTCATTTCAAATTGAAAACATTTTCTGTCTTGTTGTTTTAATTCAAGTCATTAGCTGTACCTGAGTCTAAATTAGCTACATTTGCCTGAACTTCTGAAGTATTTTTAAACACTCTTTCAAACTCCTTTTGCTTTATCTGAGTGTATCTCGTGTCCCATTTGTAATGGCCTGATGTGTTCATTAGATACTGGGAACCATCTGTTAGAAATTTGCCCAGAACAAACGCAGTTTGAGAAGATAAGGAGGCAGAACTCTGACTTTCTCTGAGCTAATAGCTCAGATTGTGGTGAAAGGGTTTGCATCAGCTGCACTTGAGATTTTCACCCTGTTTTGAGAAGACAGCAATGGTGGTTAATTAAAATAAGAAGACATTTCTTTAGTCTCCAAAGAATATTTGTAAATCACAGATGAAATTGGAAGTAATTTATCACTGATGCTCTATGAAATTCAGCTGTAGATCCATCTGGCCGTGGTGCTTTAGGAGGCAATATTGCTTGCAGGGCACTTTTTATTGCTTATCTCTCCTGGGGGTTATCTAAGTATTGCCTCGATAATGCTGGCAGCTCTATTTCAGCCACAAAATAATAAATGGCTCCTATTTCTACTGTGTGTAATTCAGAACGAGGAAAAAAAAAATCTTTATTCATTTGTCTCCTTTAACTTTTTGCATATAACCTCTTCCCAGCTGGGTTTGTTACCCTTTAAGTGGCTGTGGGAGATGTGGGCTCTGAGACATTCACCTGCCTTTTGTGCAGAGCCAAAATGAAGTAACAGCAGAGTGGAGCTGATTTAAAAAACGAACCAGACAAATTTTTGGTCTGATACAACCTTGAGCTGCATCTCTTAAGCTCAGGGTTGAATGGGAGGATTGATTCTGGATATATTGATTTTAGCACATTGAAGTACATTCAGGAGTAGAGGTCATATTTAGTGTTGTCGATGAACACAAATAAATGACCCAGAAACATTTAGGTTTGTATTTCTTTAACAGATAGACGTCTAATCAGATGAGTTTGAAGTCCAGTTAGGGGTTGCACAGAGGTGGTAGCTTGGAAAAATACAAATTTTCAAATTAAATATTGCTTTGATGTCGAACAAGCCTGGATCACAGAATCACAGAAGGCTTGGGCTGGAAGGGAACTTAAAGCTCATCCAGTGCCACCCCTGCCATGGGCAGGGACACCTTCCACTGTCCCAGGCTGCTCCAAGCCCTGTCCAGCCTGGCCTTGGGCACTGCCAGGGATCCAGGGGCAGCCACAGCTGCTCTGGGCACCCTGTGCCAGGGCCTGCCCACCCTCACAGGGAGCAATTCCTTCCCAAAATCCCATCTAAAGCTGCTCTCTCACAGTTCAAAGCCATTCCCTGTTGTCCTAACACTACATTCCCCTGAAGAAGTCCCTCTCCAGCTCTCCTGTACTGAAACCAGTGAAGAATTGACCAGGAGGGCTCTGCCATCAAGCTTCAAGTGCCCCAGTTTTACCCAATATTCTCTCCCTGCCTTTTCCTCCCGTTCTGCCCAGACAAACACTGTAGGAAATGTGAAAAAAGCGAGAATTTCATAGTGAAGGAGCATTTTGATCCAAGACACCAGCAGAGAAACGCTGCTCAGGTGAGTGCTCAGGGAGATTTAAGTCGAGCCTATCTCACACCCCAGTGAGAGCCTCTCTCAGTGTGACCCTGTGATGGCACCTGGCTCCAGGTGCCCTCTGCTCTGGGCTCAGTGATTCCAAGATGAGGTCCTGGTGTTCACCTGGACCTGGTTTCCATAGAAAACTTGCTCTGAAACGTAGCTCAGGTAAAGATTTTTCCCCTGCCTGCAGTTCAGGGGAAGGAATTGCTCCCAGAGGTCCTGAGTGCTGTTTACTGTTTTTCCTGCTTTTTGATTAGATGTATCTGACAACTCCTGTTGCCAGGGTTTCATCCCACTATGAGCCAGACACCAGGGTTACTCACTGGGGTATAAAACACATTTTCCAGGGCCAGCCTCTGACCTGCTGCTGTCAATGAGATCTTCCAGTAAAAACCTCAGAAAAATCCAAGCCCTCAATTTCAAGGGAAATTATTTGATTTTTAATTTCTAGAAATTTTCAAATAGTACTGAAAGAATCACTCACCCCCTTCCCTATCCCTCCCCAACAGAGGAAAACAAATCCCAGCCAAATCAGTTTTTTTCAGGTATTAATGTAGCGTAACTGTGTTGAAATCCCAGAGCAAGCCCAGGAGGGAATATCAGGAGACCTGAGGTCAGATTTTCTCCCTCCCAGGCTGTTCACTTCCAGCTCAATGCAGGGGAATCAGATGAAAAATAGAGGTGTAAACTCCAAATAAATAGGGGGATGTGCTGGAATATTGAACTCCAGAGGCCAGGGCCCCGTGGCAGCCGCAGGGATCCACAGCAGCTGAGCAGAGCTGTGGGGAAGAGCTCAGGAATGAGATTTGGGGGGAGTGGGGAAGCACTGGGACTGCTGGTGGGAGTTCTCCCTCTCCTCCTGGTGTGTTGCCTGCTGATAAAGTGCCATTCCTTAGGAAAAGTCACGGAACAGCAAATCAGAGAATGGGAGGAACTCGCTTGGGACCCGGTCTCTCCTCTGGATGCACATGAGCTCACATATGCAGTAACTAATTTTACAAGGGGTGTTACACACTGGAGAAGCCTCAAGTAGCTCTTGGATTGCTGCAAACCAATTCTGAATACGCTCCTTTGAATTCCAGAGGCCGATTTGGGTTTGGTTATATTCCAGTCCTTTAATCCTTCAATATTCATTAATATTTTCATGAATAATTTTTCGTACATCACTGAGATATGGGTGCTCTTCCTTCATCTGTCTCAGCTTCCATGCAAGCAAAGATATTTCCTCTTTTTTAGTTATTTTTCTGTATTGTCTGTCGTAAAGCAGGAACAACCCATGTCAGTCAGATGACCAAGTAAATAGCAAATATTCAATAGTTTCAGGAGTCTGCTGCCAACAGCCATGTTCAGGGAGAGGTCTGGCCTGGTAGTTAACATCTTATTAACAACTATTAATAATAAATACACCTGCAGCAACCCTGAGCAGATCACAGAAATCAGAAGCAGAAAAATTACTCAGTTACTTCAATAATTTATTTCCAAAGATTCAATCCAAGAGTTCAGCTCGCTGTTTATGATTTAGATAAGAGAAGGGGTAAAAAAGGTATTTGGGGTTCGAATGGATCTTGCAAATGGGTTGAAACACCATTTTATTAAAAGATTTCTGAGAATGTGAAAACACTGTAATGTTAGCATAGCTTTAATGATTTCAAGTGATTTTGCCTTTGCAGTTGGAACCACTGATTTTTAATGTTAGGTCCCAGTTCTGAACTTATAAAAAACAACTATTTTCCTATTCCCCCAATATAGAAAAGAAAAATTGCGGTGTAGAACAGGAGAAATCGAATCCGGAAAAGCAGAAAGCAAATCAAAATAATCACAAATGTGTTCTCTTTCAGAAATGAGATTTATTAGGCAATCTCTTGGTGTTATTAAGCTGGATGGAGAGCAGCAGGATTATGATGTTTTGCAGCGCTGTTCAGGAGAGCTGGGGATCGACAGCTATGCAGAAATGGAAAAGCACACGGAGGAAGAGCCACCCGAAATAATTCCGTGGAATAGGGAAGGGCTGGATTGCACGGGGGTTCGTGGTGGCAGCAGCTGTGGGAAGGGGTTGGTTTCCTGCAGAGAGGGCAGGGAAAGGCTTGGGCTGTGTGTTTGTGGTGATTTACAGATGTCCCTCCACGTCTCTCCTGGGTGGTTTGGGTGAAGGCAGAGACACCAAAGCGTCCACGGATCCCAGGGTGAGGTGATGGGTGCGAACTCTGCTGCTCTGGTGGCACCTGGGGAATTCAATCTGCTGTGACAGGAGTGTCAGGGCTGCAATAAAGGCTCAGCAAAGATTTCTGAGGGGAAAAGTTTCTCCTGCAAACGGTGGGCGTGGAGAGGTGCTGAGAGATGTTCTTGGGGCTCCTGGCAATCCCACGAAATTTATTAATGCAGTATTGGCATGATGGGAGAGCAAAGGAACAATGCAAGTTCTGTTAAGTTCTGCCCTAGAAAATGAAAACTTCGGCTGGGTAAGAACTGGTGTAGTTCCTACAGGCTTTAAAGGGGGAACAAGCACCAGGACAAGAGGAAACCCCCTCAAGCTTCAGGAGAAGATTAGGATGGATATTAGGAAAAATTTCTTCACCAAAAGTGTTGGAAAACGTTTTCCAAGGAAGCGCTGGAGTCAGCAGCCCTGCGGGTATTTAAATGGACTAGCGTGGGCTGTGCAGTGCCGGGGGAATGGTTGGAATTAATGACCTTAAAGGTCTTTTCCAAGCTGAACGAGTCCGTGCTAATGGCAGTGCTGATGACCCTGCCCATCTCTAACTTCCTGGGGCTTTTGTACTTCCTTCGAAACAATCTCCGTGTCCTGAGAGGTTTGGTTTGGATGCTTTAGGGACAGAATCTCCTCCTGTGAGCAGATTTCCCTGCCTGTAACGACGGTGAAGATAAAATTGTCTGATCGGAGACGTCTCCAACAGACAGATCCCATCCCATCCAATCGATCTCCTGCAGGAGAGCCTGGCAGCTGGAAGGGATGGGCCATCAAATCCACCTGCACTTTTGGGGAGCGGCCAAAAAGCCACTGCTGGGGTTTAAAGGATGTTGTGTAGGACTCCAAGACCTCCGGGCATATTTCTGCCCGAACTGAACATGGAGATGTGCGATTGCTCCAACACAAGCCCCGCGGGGATCAGAGGAATCAGCAGGGCTCCGGGCAGAGCCACAGACGGATTAAAACTGGAATATTTCCCGTGATTAAAGAATTCCAAAAGGCATCCGGGAGAGAAATGCTGCCAGCAGAACAAGGGGTTGTGAGGCTGCCGATGGTGGGAGGTGGTGGCCAAAGGCAGCTTTCCCTCAGCTCAGCCCTTATTCCCCAGGGTGGAGCACAGGATGGATGGCTGTAGGAATTTCTGGACAGAAACTCATCCAGAAATACCAGCTACTGTAACCTGGAGTAAAAAAAAAAAAAATAAGGAAAATCATTATGCTTCGGGCTCCTTGCCAGGGCAGAGGCACTGGTGAGAATGTCCTTGCTGTCTGGGAGAAGGATGGGAATGGGAAGAATCTACCTCAAATTCCAATTTTCTTGGTGGACTTAAATCATTCAGCCCTTGGAGCGAGGTAGAAAATCCCAGAGGAACTCCAAGCAGATGTTTGGGAAGCAGTTTTCCTCCCGCCCTTGCCACATGTGACCCTTTTCTCCCCTCAAGCCCCCACACTTGTGAGCAGTGTGGTTTGCACTCCTCTCACAGACATCCTTCATCTCATCCCAGGGCTTGCTCACGCCAAACCAGAGCATTAAATTGCAAATGGGAGATTTAATTAAAATGTTCCCCTTTCTAAGATCAATAATCGAGGTAAAATAGTTTCACTTTCCATTGATATATCTGTTTTTCCCCTCATTTGAAACAAACTGTGAATTACACTTTCTAACATATTGCTTGCAAAAATGCTCCAAAAGCAAATTAAACCTTCTGGCAGCCTTTGATTCATTTTACATATTACATAGATTAACTTAACAGACATATTAGAATACAGCACAAAATAACATAATTAGGCACAGTTTCATGTCTAGAGTTTGAAAGTGTGGAAGAAACTTTTTAAGCATTTAACTGATTTAGTAAAACTCAAGTGCTACAGAGCAAACTGTATTTTGATCTACGTAGAGTTTGATTCCAAACTCTCAGCTCTCAGTGGAGCTCACTTGATAAAGTAACTTCTGATTTATATTCTGTGTTAATGTCAGGAAACTAAATCAGAAATCTAGAAGCAATTATACATGATAAGGTGGAAACAGTGGAATAAAGTCTGTCAGATAATTTCAATCAAAATCCGTAACGCTGGTGCTGTCTGAGCACTCTTCTCTCTGCACACAGAACGTGCAGCAGTCTTGCATTTTATTTATTTAAATTTTAATAAATCTGGATCTCATGAGAAATTCTTAAATCTCAGAATTAGTACAAGGCTTTCAATTTAATTTTGTGGTTGTGGGTCTTAATAGGAATGTTTTAAGTTCTGTGAGATTGTGCAAGTCCAGAGCTGGCCTGGAACCCCTCTGGTGCTTCATTCCCAAAAATGAGATCCTGGCTTTAGGAAAGTTCTCAGTGAAACTGTCAATTTATCTATGTACAAAGATTCCATCTACAGGAATTCTATTGAGAATTTTTCAATATTTGGGACATTTAATTATGAAAAATAAGTATTGCATGCTTAATGCATGAGAGTATTTCTCGTTCTGAGAGCAAAGAAAAGAGCTGGGAGTAACATTTATTATACAGGACTGTCTCAGTCAGTGTTCCTGCACTGATTCCTCTCTGTCTTTACCTTTGGGAAGTGTGAAGGGAGGGTTTGCATGTCTCCAAGACAGGAGGAAGTGTTTATTCTCCTCTGAATTGTGAATTCACCAAGTGAGGAGTGTTTGGGCTTCACCATGTTTGAATTGGGCCTGGAGTGACAGGACGAGGGGGAATGGCTTCAAACTGCCAGAGGGCAGGGATAGGTGGGATATTGGGAAGGAATTCCTCCCTGGGAGGGTGGGCAGGCCCTGGCACAGGGTGCCCAGAGCAGCTGTGGCTGCCCCTGGATCCCTGGCAGTGCCCAAGGCCAGGCTGGACGGGGCTTGGAGCAGCCTGGGACAGTGGGAGGTGTCCCTGCCCATGGCAGGGGGTGGCACTGGAAGATTTTTCAGTTCTCTTCCATCCCAAACCCTTTTATGCTCTGTGATTCCATTCATTCAAAACCTGCAGCTCAGTTTTACCCTCGGCCACAGGATGTCAGTTCAGTTTACACCTTGGGGCTCATCATTCTTCCTGTGCTTTGCAGACCTGTGCTCTTCTCCCGAGTCGTGCACTGAGCAAATCACATTTTTCCACAGCCAGGAGCCACTCTGAGGTGCTGGAGTGACCCAAAAGTCATTACAACAATCCATAATCACGTTTCCCTTCACTACAGAGCAGATGCAGTTTGCTTCTCTCCTCTAAAACTCTGTTGCCTGAAAAAAAGAAGAAAACCAAGGTGAAGAGCACGACAATCAACCATGGCAAGTCTCCACGTTGTTACTTCAATCATGCACAATCTGTTTGCTATCTGAGCACTGTAAACAGACTAATATTTCCCGAAGTATGGGATAAATCAGCCATTTAGAAGCAGTGAAGAGAAAATGATGGAGCTCCCAGTTAGTTGTGAAGCAGTGAATAAGGATGTATTACACCACGGGAAACCATCAATATTTGTTTATTATGTCAGTGTGAGGAATAAATCTGTGGGCTAATTTGTATTCTCTTCAGTTAATTCCACGGTTCCGGGCCGAGTTTTTGTGTTTCTGTTTGAGCCTGCACAGCTGGATGGGTGCAGTCAGGTATTCCCAGGTGATGCAGCCAGGTTTTCCTGGCTTGGTGCCATCAGGTATTCCTGGATGGTGCTCTCAGGTATTCCTGGCTGGTGCTCTCAGGTATTCCCGGCTGGTGCTCTGAGATATTCCTGGCTGGTGCTCTCAGGTATTCCTGGCTGGTGCAGTCAGATATTCCTGGCTGGTGCTCTCAGGTATTCCGGGCTGGTGCCCTCAGGTATTCCTGGATGATGCTCTCAGGTAGTCCTGGATGATGCTCTCAGATATTCCCAGGTGGTGCTCTCAGGTATTCCCTGGCTGGTGCCATCAGGTATTCCCGGGTGGTGCTCTCAGGTATTCCTGGCTGGTGCTCTCAGGTAGTCCTGGATGATGCTCTCAGATATTCCCAGGTGGTGCTCTCAGGTATTCCCGGGTGGTGCTCTCAGGTATTCCTGGCTGGTGCTCTCAGGTATTCCTGGGTGGTGCTCTCAGGTATTCCCGGGTGGTGCTCTCAGGTATTCCCAGGTGGTGCTCTCAGGTATTCCTGGCTGGTGCTCTCAGGTATTCCCAGGTGGTGCTCTGAGGTATTCCTGGCTGGTGCTCTCAGGTATTCCTGGATGGTGCTCTCAGGTATTCCCGAGCCATGGGCTCCTGGGAACAAGGAGACACTGCCGTGCATCACTCCGGCCCAGGCACTATCAAAGGGCCCTTCTCGGGGTGTCCCTGCCTCCTCTGGGCACCTCTTTGTCTCCCTAAGCAGGGGATTTATCTGATAACATCAGGAATCCGGGTGTTATCAGCAGATCCCAGAATGGGTTGGGTTGGATGGGACCTCAGCGATTGCCTCGTTCCACCCCCCTGCCATGGGCCAGCCTCCTCACAAAAGTAAAGCTGCCACTAACAAATTAGCTCAATAAGTGTCTAATTGCCCTTGTTCTTTCTGCCTCCTTTCACCGAGCTGCTGTTTTGACTCATGATGGATGTTTTTAAACTTCATTAGAGCTCCATGAGCTTATCTCCAGACCGACCAAATTCCCACCCATCGCTGATGGAGAGGTTGGAGTCGCTCAGCACCACTAAACCCGAGCTTTGCAGGGCTGCCGCTGCCGCTGAGCTGTTGGTGCTCTTTGCTCCTTGTATTTTTCCCCCTGTACCTATTTATTTTTCCTTGGTGAGATTTTTCCAGTTCCATTTTTGAGCTCCTGAGCTGATCTGCATAAAAGCTGTTGGCTCCCGTTACGATGGCTGTTGGAAGTCAAAATCTGGATGGCTGAGTCCTTGTGAAGAGAAAAGGTAGAATTTTGGGAGTTTAGAAGATTTATGGCTCTAATGAGCTGAATAGGAAAGGATCTTACAGGTTTTCATGCAACCAACATGAGACCAGAGTTAATTTTTCTTCGATTATTTGGGTGAAACGACCATTTTATGGAAAGTGGTTGAGGAATCAGAGATAGCTCATTTAGTTTTCCACTTCTCTCAAATTCTTCTGCCAACAAATATGATCTGAATTGTTTGTTCATGAAAGATTTTTATAAAGGTCTTTTTAAAACACTCATTTCAATACCCCGTTGTAAAGGGCTGCAAAGGTTAGGAGGGTTTGCTTTGAATCCCACCATCATTTCTCCATTAATCATCCAATTTTTGGCATTTCATAAATGTCTGTATGCAGGAAAAAAATGAAAAGTTGGATTGGTTCTAATCAAATCGGACTAAAGATATTTCAGGAAAGCAAAGGAAATGAACACTGGTGTGGCATGAAATAAACATGGAAGCAGAATGGATCTACATCAAATATGTTATAGGAGTCTTCGGAATAGAT
This sequence comes from Oreocharis arfaki, assembly GCA_013398015.1. Lineage (NCBI taxonomy): Eukaryota > Metazoa > Chordata > Aves > Passeriformes > Paramythiidae > Oreocharis > Oreocharis arfaki. The sequence continues at coordinate 369,695 of VZRR01013403.1, read as the reverse complement.
GGGGAAAAAGGAAATAAAATGTTTTAATTGTATTAGTCATTTATTAAATCACAAATTTCTCGGTTAGTGACATTCAGCTGTGGCTAAAAGCTTTCAATTCATATCCAAAATCCTTTGAGCTCCAAACTGAAAATATTCCTCTTTCAATCCGCGTGCAGGTAATTCAGTAGGGTACGGAAAAGTGAAGAATTATGAGTAAATTTAATTGAGTAATGGACAGGTGATTTTACACTTCAAGGAGATAATTCAGAATGAAGCTTCTCCCTTCAAACAAATATTGATGGACACAGAGCTTTGGTTTTAAGCTATAAATGATGCCCATTTCTGAGAAGGCAGCAAACAAGAAATGCTTCAAGGGGGAGCTGCCTCCAGGGAAGCCTTTAAATGTAAAAAGCCAACTCCCATGAACAATTTGCAATAAATAACGTGTTATTTAGGACTTTTTTTCTTTGTGACCCATGTGTCAAAGAAGTGGGTTTTCCAATTGTTTTGTTAGTTGCAACTGTCTAATTAATGGATCTTACAAAAAAAACAACACCCACGTAGTCTCTGTGTTGTAAATGATGCAGTGCAGATAATTTTTTGCCTAATTTTCACCACTCACCATTTGCACTTACTGATAATACTGTGATAATTTCATCATTTTTCTGTCTCCTTTGAAGATGGATGTTTTAATACAATGAAATTTTGTTTCTTCGTGAAAAGGGATGGGATTTTTGTTTTTCATTAATACCTGCACATTGTAAAATCAAACCCAGTAGGAGCTCAATGCTTTTAAACCTAAATTCACTTTCTACAGAACTCTTGATCTCTTCGAAAACGTCTTCCAACAAGTCTGCATCCTACAATAGTTTTGGTGGCAGATGCCAAATTTAGGCCTTCACACCTTCCACTGTCTCAGGCTGCTCCAAGCCCTGTCCAGCCTGGCCTTGGGCACTGCCAGGGATCCAGGGGCAGCCACAGCTGCTCTGGGCACCCTGTGCCAGGGCCTCCCCACCCTCACAGGGAGGAGTTTCTTCCCTAAATCTCTCCTCTCATAGTTTAAAACACTTTCCCCTTCTCCTATCACCACATGCCTGTGTAATAAATTGCTTTTCCGCTTTTTTAGGATCTAAAGTCAAGTTTCAGAGCCTGTTTTGTCGAGTGTTTCCCAAAACCACAACCCATGTCCCCAGCTCCTGGTTCCCATGGTGCTTTTGCACCGAGGCACTCAGATTTGAAACAACCCAAAAATTTCTTTCCAAACTGTTTGGAAACCCTTCATTTTAGCAAAGTTGAGTAAAATGCAGTACCTGGGGACATCCATCTCTTCCCAGGGTTCAGCAGAGCTGGAGAGAAGCTTCCAGTGACCTCTGCACCGCCGACACAGCCCGGCAAGGTGTGGAGCATCCACACTTGGCACAGAAAGCTGCCAACAGCTCCCCTCATCCTCTGGCCTTCCACACTCCAAACAAAGGCATGCCAAGGATGCTTCCCTCAAAATTGCCTGGAGACCCCAAGGAGCAGCGCAAGAACCACTCCCTGGGTTTCTTGGCCACGAGTTTTTGATTTCCAGCTCAGCAGGGAGGAGCAGCGCTGTCACAAGGATTGCACACCCTTCAAGGAGATTTGGATGTGCTGAACGGAGCTCGCTCACACCCCGGGGCTGGACAAAGAACATGGGCAGGCTCCTCCACTCCTCTCGTTTCCATATTGCACCGAGGCAATGCATTGAATCACAGCACTTAACACCCCACAGACCTCCTTGTTTCGATTGCATTTCTCCATGAAAGAAAAAAAAAACAACCAAAAAAAAACCAAAAAAACCCTCCCACATTCAGCCCTTCAGAGCTGAGAATATCCTTGACCTCTAGATGCCTTTCCAAATAAAATCATTTCAAATTTCATTGCTTGTTTTCATTTAATTGAGTGCATTATGTGTTCATTGGTTCATTTAAACCTCTGCACATTCCACGGAGTCATTTTAATGTCAGCTGATTTAGCAGCAGTTAAATCTCACATAAAGGGAGGGAGACAAGGACAGCTCTGTTTGCTCTACCTGCACAATAAATGTACAGAACCTATAGAGGAGTTAAACAATAACTCAGAATTGCGTCTAAACAGACAAAAGCAAATTCTCAAGGTCTTATCCTCTACTTGTGGGAATCTCTAAAGGACTTAGTAAGAAATATAAACCAGAAGATAACAAGGAGTAAACAATGAAACATGAGGCAAATAACAAAGTGGGAAGAGGGAGCTGCCATCCTAGCACAGCCTGGAAGGAGGGATTAGAGCATGGACGAGACAGTGGGAGATTTTATCAAATATCCTTCAGTGACATACAGGTCTGTTGGGTACAAAACCTTGTGTGCAGTACAAGAAAATAAATCAGTTGCAAATTCAACCTCTTAGAATAAAAATACTCAAATGATGCTGTCTCATAATCTTTTAATCAGGTGCCACAGTTAACAAGGGATGAGGAAAAATGGCTACAAATACTCTTGATCCTCTCTTTCCTCTGGGACATATTAATGTAATCCTTTTAGGATGGATGGGATACAAAGAACTAAAAACTTCCACAAGTGCAGGGAAGTCCAAGGTAATGGATGAGAGTTCCCTGTGGACTGTAGATGGACCAGGATATTCCCAACTGAAAATGAAATTGAATTTATCAGAGGTCTGCAGACCCCTCAAGGCCCCCAGAGAAACGTTTGGTACGAGAGGCATTGAGTGGAAACCTGTGTGTAAACTTCTGTTTGGGAAAATAAAAACTCCATTAGGAGTAATCAGTTATCTTGGGTTTCCTCGATCAACATCCTCAGGAAAACTTCATCAGCAATGTTGTGAGGGAAAAATAACATTGTTTGCAAAAGAAATTTGTATGAAACTTTGGAGAAACAGTATTTCCTCTTTATCTGATTTAATTGATGTCATCAAGACACAGACTCCATACTTTGAGACTTTTTGGGAAAGTCGATGCATTTGGCAGCCACTAAAATCAAATGTAGATTTCTTTCGTGTTTGTGATGGACAAACAGTGCTGCAGAGTCTCATCCAGGCATTCATTCATGGGAATAGAGGTCCAGGTTCACAGCTAGAGACCCCCAAGCTGGAAGACGAGGTCATTGGGTTTGTAGCCCCTGGCACAGAGACCCAGCACAGAACCCTGCTGAGCCAAAGCTGTTATGGGTCCGAGGGGTTTCTCCATGGATTCACTCCCTGAGCCTGATCTGACTCCTGCCTGCAAGTAAACCTCGAGTGCAGGGAGGTTTGGAAGGAAGGTGAGCAAACATCAAAGAACTGTGTGCAGCACTTCCATAACCTTTCCACATTGGTCTTTGAGGGATGCATGAGGCACAGGAGAAGGCTCCGAGGTAAAATTCGCTCTTGAAAGGCCATTTGAAAAGAACCTATTGATGAGTTAATTAGGCCATTCTCTTCCATCTGGTAGAGAAAGTGTAGCCTGCAGTCTAGCTCACCAGGCAGGTACTGTTCTACCTTCAGTCCCCTTTAATTAATACCAGCAAATCATTCCTTCCTTTTCTGAGTGGGCACGGAAGCTCATCCTGAGTGTGATAATCAAACAAACCATGAACAAGGCACTGGAGTTTGATGGGCAGTGAGGGGAGAGTTTAGAAAAACCAAAAGCAGTATACTTCTAAGGGAATCACCAGTGAGAGAAGTGGGTTTATGGTTTCCCTTTAAGCAGGGACAGTATTTTTTTAAAAAAAATTGGAAACCCAAATATTTTTTCCACATGCTTCAACACCGTGCGTATCCAAAGCTTTTTCGGTAGCGAGCAGCTTTTATCCAATCCCACATGAAAATCACCCTTGAGGAGCAGTGAGCCACAGTATTTCATCAAGAATCCCTGGACCTAAAAATCTGCAAAGCTCTTGTGTGATCCTATCTATTTTTGTGTATTTTATTACATATGTCTTCAGGTGCTGCTCAGTAACCATTGGGCCCTCACACAGAGATGCCTTTTGAGCAGCAACAGTGGAGAAAAACTAATGTGGGCACGAAGTATTTGCCCGAATAAATATAATTATGTTTCCTTGTAGCTGCTTGATGTGGTGGCTGTTACAATTTACCACTTAGCTGGAGAGCTTGCTTTAAAACCCAAAAATAAAGGCTTGTCTGCCTCGAACTGATGCTCATTTCTATCTGAATGCATCCACTCTCTTCCCATCTTTTGTGCAACAAACACCTTTATCCTCTCCATAATAACAGCTACAATTTTGTGGATTTTAGTCTCATGATAAACTTGCACAGAGGTGATAAGAGCTGCAGTGAGGGAGTGAAGCAGCTTTTTCTGGCACGGGAAGTGTTTTCTCCCGGGGTGGTTTCTCTCCTGGAGTTGGTGGTTGGAGTTTGGTGGCAGCAGATCCCTCGGTGTTCACATTCACACCATGAAGTATTTCTTACCTAGGCACGGGTAACCATTTTTTAAACATTAACTGTATCTCCATGCTCTCTGAAGGTCAAATTTTGGTACCACTGGGTTGGGGGAGTTGAGTTTTGTTTTGTTTCACACAATTCAGCAGGACAGGAAGATGAGAAAATGGACACAATAATCCTTGGGGCTCCGACTGCAAACTCTTTTTTATTGGCATATATTGAAAGCAACTCCAAAATACATTTTGCTTTTAATCAATTTTCATCCATCTTATTTCAACCTCACCGAGTCCTGAGCCTGTCTCGCTTTCTTTTACTTTCTGTGCTTTGTTCACAGCAGAAACATTGTGAAGCCTCACTCGGGGTAGGTCATGTTGCACGGAGACAAATATCTTGTCTTCCCTGTAGTGAAGCTGAGAATATCTTGAGCTTTTTTATTTTTCATGAAACAGAAGTTCAAAAGTTCATCTTGCATAGGCTTCAGCTGTGGTGAGGAAGAAAGGGAGAAGTCCTCAAGAGATAAGTGGTGTAACAATGAGAAACTCAAAGCCAGCCTCGTCTAGGGGATGGTTCCTTTTAATTGGGCCACGATTAAAGCTTTGCCTCTCTCTGTCTTTGGAGGTGGGGCTGTGCCAGCTTTTGGAGTAATCTTAAAAAGCTGGCAGTGGAGAGGACAGATCTGGACTCTCTATGTTTCATCTGGGACAGGATTTGGGAAGTTTATTCCAGCCCAAATTGTCACAGAATTTGAGGTGTAAACTTGCATTCCACATTGCTGATAAGGATAAAAAATAATTTCTCAAACAATATAATTTGGGATATAAGAGAAAAACCTTGCATTCAGTTCGCCCACACTCCAAAATCTTCATTCTTTCATACAGACTGATTGCCTGTTTGGAGTCATCTTTGAATCTGAGCATGTTTGAGGGGCAGCCCTGGATCTTTTCTGAGGAACTTTAGAGCTCCAGCTGCAAGAAAAGCCCGGGGGCTCCTCTTGATTCTCTCAACGAATTTTTATTGGTAGGGTAAAATATTTCTTACTGACTCAATCTGTGTTTGGGATTGGTGAATCTTCATGTGTCTTGTATTCAGTGCTGGTAGAATAAAGTGGACACACATGACTCATTACATTACAACAAAAATAATATTTTTGGTGTGCTATTAATTATACAAAGTTGGTCAGCAGAACTATCCCACCCCACAAGCTTGTGCCCACAGTTAATGACTCCAAAGCTGGAATAACTGGCTTTGTACACAAATTGGATATTTGACCTTCATTATATTAACAAAGAAACAGCAAAAAAATCATATTTCTTCCAAATGTCCCACTACTTTGCCTAACTCTAAAAGAATAGCCCCAAACCCAGTAAAATTATTATTTTTATGCATATTCCATAGCACATAAAGATCTAATGATAAAACATTGATGCTCAATGGTTGCAGTGCAGGAACATAATTTGAGCCATGTTCTGACCACACAGACACAGAACACACAAATCCTCATTCCAAGCAACGCATTAAATTGAAAACAATCCCAAGTTTATCAATAAAACTGTGCTGGAATAGTGAGTCATGGAAAGAAAGAGCCAGTGATATTAAAAGTCATTGGAAAGGATGGTTCTGTTGGAGAAAACCCTACACAAAGTGAGGCTTTTATTCCCTGTTTCCTTCATTTCAGAGCAGAGGTGCAAACTATTCCTCATTACTCACTTGGGTGTTTATTGTGTACCTGACAACAACTAATGACCAGCTGCTTTTTTTACTTGAGAATACCAGAATTCCTTTTTTCCCTGGAAACCCACAGTTTTCACACAAGTAGATCAGTAATCAGAAGGGATCTTGAATCCAGTCTCAGTGCTGGGCCACGCAGTTCCACTTTTGGAGTCATTCTGTAATTACAGTAATTACTTTCCCTCATTTTCCTCTCAGCAGCTTGGCATTTCTTGTCCTTCATGTATCTCCTGTTGCTCATTACTTCTGTCCAAAGCGAGCTGTGCCAAATTTCATCCTCAGCCACATCCTTCTGGTTTCGTTCCATCATGGCTTAAATTGAGTGGTGCTCCTATAGAGGGAAAAGGATCCAGTCCCCAGTTATGGGTCTTGTCCTGGCCAAATATGACAATATGTAAATATCTGAGGGCAATGGAGCAAGTGAGAATGAAAATTATAAAAAAACTCGTGGATTTAGGAGTGAAATGGAAATCTGTGCAGGAAATAGGAGGGAGAGGAAAGAAAGATCTGTTTGTAGGGAAAGAGGATTCGTTGTTCTTCTCTTGACCTAACTTAAAGGAATCTTTTGTAGACACTGTTTGTGCTGTACGTCTTTCTTATCTCGCTCTACTCAGTTTTGTTTGTCTAATATCTGCTCAGCAAGTGCCTGACTTTATTTGTCTTCATTCCCCTCTATAGTCTCTGCAATAATCCTCTGCTATTATGTATCTTTGTTTGACTTACATTTCCTTAGGAGTTTTCCTCTGACGTCGTTCGTCTTCATTCCCGGAATATCGGCCGAGCAGCAGCTGCCTGACATTGCTCAGCCTGGATCTCCTCCCTCGGAGTCAGCAGCAGTTCCCTGCACTTGTCCTTCTTCATTTGCCCCCTCCAGAAGCCACCTCCACCTACGTCCATTAGAAACCGTCACCTAACAGAGCTCGATTCCTTTTCACTTCCCAGGACATGCAGCAGTCAGCATCAGGCACCACTGGCTCCACTCTTTGGGATTATTTGTTTTTATCCCAGATCCTTCAGTGGATGCTCACAAAGAGCCCTGCCCCAGGCTGTCCCACCATGCTGGGGACATTCCTGCTCTGGGTGTGCCACCTGGGGTTTTGTTTGCACAGAATCCCAGAATCCCAGAATGGTTTGGAATGGAAGGGAACCTAAAAACCATCTCATTGCACCCCTGCCATGAGCAGGGACACCTTCCACTATCCCAGGCTGCTCCAAGCCCTAATGTCCAACCTGGCCTTGGGCACTGCCAGGGATCCAGGGGCAGCCACAGCTGCTCTGGGCACCCTGTGCCAGGGCCTGCCCACCCTCCCAGGGAACAATTCCTTCCCAATATCCCATCTAAACCTATCCTTAGGTCCTTAAGACCCTCTTAAACTAACTCCAGGCCCTTATAAATTTTACCTCTCCATGTTTCCTGTAGCTCCTTCAGGCACTGCAAGGCCACAGTGAGGTCACCCCAAAGCTTCTCCTCTCCAGGCTGGACAATCCCAGCTCTCCTGAATTTCCTGTTGTGAAACCTGCAGGCCTAAATCCGTTAGATGGGCTCTTTGAAAGGTGTATTGTTCCTATAAAACACCCTACGTGTGCAATAAGGAATCAAGCTGCTACAAAATGAAATTAATTCAACTGTTAACCATCATTCCCCAATATCTCTGTGGAATATCTGAGGGATTTGTGAGGAAAGTCTTAAGGAGACTTTGGATCTTTGTTGAGTTTCCCACACAGCTTGAACATAAGGAAAGGGAAAACGGGTGTAAACCTTCCCAAACTCAAAAGGGAGTAGTGACAAATTCTTCTGTAGTATTTCATGATGGGTTTTGTTTTATGTCCACAGTTTTATCAAAGAATGTAGGAAAAACAGCCTTTATGCCAGGTAGCTCTGAATTGTAAGCAGGAAACATTGATATTTTCTTCCCCACATACCATGAGAAATCTGAACTATTTAATCTGCAGAAAGGATTTTTGAGGATAAGAAACTCAACTGAAAGAATTTCTGAATTCTCAGATTTAAATCTCAAAAATGAAGAATTATTTTCAAATGAAACTTTTCGTTTACCGAAAGCGTTTTGGAGAGGTGTTATAAACAGATGTGTGGTCAATGAGATCCAGCGTCATCGCTTTTAAATATTCCATCTGCTGTTTTTTCAAATTTTCATTGCTCTCTTGAACTCAGACTGAGAAAATATATTAGACTAAAAATTTGAATTGCTCTTGAAGTGTAACTGAGCCCGGCAATTCTAGAAGTCATATGTTCGTTAGGATTAAGAACCCACATTTTTAAATTCATGGCACTAAAAAGGAAGTAATATTTTAATGGGGAAAAAGAGCCCTTCTGAAAAACAGCTGTTATCTTTTTGTTGTATGCAGCCAGGAGCAATATTTCCTGTCCGAGTCTCTGGTGGCTCTGTTTGGATGAACATGACTAAAATGCATCTTTTTGAAAATTTTAGATTGTATATCCCGTTGTCGCCGAGAGCCCAGTTTCACACATTGAAGTTCTCTAAGTCAAAACCTGTTTTCCCTTTTTATTTCTTCTTCTGCTTTCAGCCTAACACATTGTTTCTAAATTAAACACGAGGTGGGGGAAAGAGCTTTGTCGAGAGCTCACAAAAGGTGGCTGTGAGCTGGAGAAAGTGCAGAGACACACCGAGGTTTTCTGTGAAATTCCTGATATCGTGGAGGTCACCAACGGGCCGAGGGTCACCCTGGGAAGAGGAGAGGAGCCAGAGTTCATGGATCCATGCCCAGCTCGAGGATGCAGCTCCCCACTTTCAGTTTTGCATGGATCAGGGACAGGAAGGGAAGAGTTGTCTTTATTAAATGATGGGAAATGTGCTGCAGTGAAAGCCTGCAAATGTGCACGTTCATGGCTGCAGGGATCAAGAGAAACTGGCTCTTTTTCCCTCTTTTTATCCTTTTTTTATTCTTCTGTTTTGGTTTTTTTATTTAATGAGAACAGTGATACTCAACACAACCTAAGCTGCACTCAACCTTAAAGCCTATTAAATCAGTGAGATGATACCCAGGCTGAAATTATTTTGATATATAGAGATGGAAATACCATAAATAAATAAATAAATAAATAAATAAATAAATCCGTATTGCCAGCTCCACCTGAAAATGGATCCTGGACTGAACATTTATGAGAAAATTGGGGTTTGAGGAGGATGCTTCAGTTCAAGTCAATCTTTGGATCCCGGCTTCATAAATATTCTGCTTTTTGGATGGTAAAAGTGTATTAGGCTTTATGTGTTTAGTGGCTACCAGACTGCATTTTCCCCACTTCCAAGGTCCTGAATTGTAAATTACTTCAGAATTAGGCATCACTGGGATTGTTGCTGAAGCAATGTCACTTCCATGGATGTTTTATTCTCTGTTTTATTCTCCGTTACATTCTCTATTCTCATGGTCTTTATTTCCATTTGAAAAAATAACCTCCTATGTGTTTATCATTATTTATCCATAATAAGGGTCGGCCCTCAGCTGGCAGAAACCACAAGAAATATATTAGAGGTTTTTTCCAATTAGGTTTATAAATAGGTAAGTAAGTGATAAAGAAGCAAATAAACAATAATTTTGCGTGTGCTTGCAAGGTTTTTGTCACTGAAAGTCTGCTCAAATGGATACACTCCCACCAGCACAAATAAATGTTCCACTGGGTTACCACAATAAATTAAAACTCAGCATTTCAACACTGCCATGGTTCAGTAAATGCAGGATCTCTGTCTCACCATGTTGTTATCAAGTTTTTACTTGATAAGGATATTTTGTAAATACTGAACTAGAAATCCATGTGTCTGTATGGGCTGAGCTCTTGGCTTTAGGGTGCTCCAGCACAGTAGGGCTGCATTTATGGCAGCCAAAAAACAAAAGGGCCTTTCTGCAGGAATGTCCCCCGACCAAGATTTGGGGTTTTATTGCCTTACCCTGCACCACAACAATACACATGTGTATTTAAATCTGGTTTACCAAAGCTAGCAGGAACTCCTAGAAATTCTCATGAGCATGAGCAGCACTCTTCAATCCATCACCTGCTCTTCTCTGGGCAGGAAAACAAGCAGGGCAGCTGTGGGAAGTTCGAGAGCGGCGCACGAGGCTCCGCGGCGTCGGGGCAGCGCCGGGGTCCGGCTGTGCCGCGGGAGCCCACGCTCTCCAGGAGACTTCCAACCTGCCAAGGAGTCGTGGAGCTAAAAGTAGCTGGTGGCAGATGGAAAATGAGGGCGACTCCATGCCCTGCTCCATCTGCTTCCAGTCATCCCCAGGACAACGTGGTGAAGCCGCCGGCTGCTGGCGGCGTGGGAGAGGCGGGGATTGGGAAAGAAATGTTTGTGGCTCTGCTGTGGAGAGCGAAGCTCGGGGTCTGCGGGAAGGTTTGAGGTAGAACTGTGTGAAATGTATTGGTTTTGGCTGTGTCCAGCTGGGAATGGAGCCCCAGGGGATGGTCCCAGGTGGAGCCATACCTTGGTGAGCCTTTACCTCCTCATGTGTGTGCCATCAAGAGACAGCAAACAGCTGCTCACAGCTGTCCTACCACTGTCAAATCCCTCAGGGAAGGGGTTGGAATTCTCCTGGGCAAGGAAGAATCCACAGGAGTCAAGGCTGTGTCATTCACTGAGCCCCCCTAGACTGTGTGAAATCGCTTGGGGATGGGTTGTGAGGTTGGAATTCTCCTGGGCAAGGAAGAATCCACAGGGGTCAGGGTTGTGTCACTCACTGAGCCCCCCAGCCCAGCCAGAGGTGATGTTTGGCTTCACTCCCAGCAGCTTTTACACAAAAGCAGCTTTTAGCCACAAAGGAAAGAGCTCCAAGAGCCAGGGCCAGAACAAGAGGAAAACAAAAAGGACCTGGATGTAACCCTAAAAGCCTGGACGTAAAGAGCTGCTCTGGGGCCGATGTCTCCGTGAAATCCTGCCCTGGGATGAGCTTGGCAGTCTGGGATAATCTCACCATGAAATCCTGCCCTGTGTGCTCTGGGATGAGCTTGGCAGTCTGGGATAATCTCACCATGAAATCCTGCCCTGGCTGTGCTCTGGGATGAGCTCAGGATAAGCTGCCAGAGCTGCTTTTGCCACGCAGGTCGTTCAGTGGCTGAGGAGCGCTCGGACACCAAGGGCTGAGGCAGCCACATTCCTCCTCTTCCCGTTCCCGAGCTTGCCTCCCATGCTGGCCATGTGTCCATGCCATGGATGAAACAGACAACAGCATCCAGCACCAAAACCTGCCTCTCTTCATCCAGTGATTCCCAGTTTCCCTGGAAGCACACGAGATGTGATCACCCGTTCACGTTCAAGGGCTTCAATTTGAGCCCCAAAAATGAGTTCCCCTTTATTTGCTGGTGTTTGTGTACCCATCAAAGAGGGAAAGGCACGGAGCCTGGGCTGGGCAGAGCAGGCACAAAGGAGCTCAGGTCAAGAAGGAGGCAGCAATATTCTTGGAATGCTCCATTTCATTTATCCACATGCATTTCTTACCAGTTCCTGCTTCCCAAGGACTTTTCTGGCAAGTTTCATTTTGCAAGCTTGGCTTTATTTTATTTCTCTTAAGAAAAAGCCAGGCTAAGAGGTCACCCACTGGGATCTTTTGAACTGCTGCTTCCCAAACTGTGAGTGCCTTGAAAATGGTTCTCCAAATATTTTCTGCAGTTCTTTATACCAAGAAAAATATTAACGCTGGAAATATTTGAAACATAAATAAGAATCTTTTTTTAGATACAGAAAAAATTCTGCTTTTTTCAGGGGTCTGCTGTATTATGATAAACATTCTTTAGTCCTTGTTCAAGGAGCGCATCATCATCTGAAATTTTCTGTTTTCATCTGTGAATTTCAGCATTTAAAGGCACTTTTCAGCATTCAGAAGGCACACTGCTATTCCCTGCATTCTGTTGACCCCCGTTGCGTGGTGATTTAATGGGTGGGAAACCATTTCCCTCTGGATATCCTTCCCTTTCCCACCTGCCTAGGGCATCAGCCAAGCCACATCTGTGCTGATTCAGAGAATCCTGGAATCCCAGAAAGGTTTGGAAGGGATTTTAAAGCCCGTCTCATTCCAACCCCCTGCCACAGGCAGGGACATCTCCCACTATCCCAGGCTGCTCCAAGCCCTATCCAGCCTGGCCTTTATGAGTCCTTATCCTGCTGGTCTCCAGCAGTGCCATGAAAAACGACGGACACCGTCATTCCCTGAATTCCCTGAATTTCCATCCCAGCCTTCACCTCTCTGCTTTGTGCTGTGTTTATTCTTTCTGTAGTTGATGAAATGTTCTTCTCCCCACCAAATATTTTCCCATATGTCTGGAAATCTCTGCTGAGGGCTGGGAGCTAATAATGGATCCCTGACTGCCAGCCACAGCGTGAGGCTTTCGGCATTTTTGGTGTGGAACAGATTGAGAACTCGCCAACACTGTTTTTTTAAAAAAAAAAAATAGACGTGCCAATTCATCAAAAATCTCTGTGGGACACAAAAAAACAACCACAGAAAAACCTCCCTGTTCCAGAAAAAAAATGGGTTTGAAGTTGTTACATCATCCCACTCCATACTCTGAGTAAAATGTTTCATTTTTTTAAATTTAATTTGAATTTTAAATTGCCTTTCCTGTTGAAATTTGAGGAGACTGGATGAGTGAAGAAAACCTTAAATTAAAGATGGTCACGTGCTTGACATGATCCAATTTTATTCCAGGCCATTGTTTATTTAAAATTTGGTTTTGCTACAATCCAGCACAGTAAAAACATCATTAGATCACCATTTTTCCATGCAGCTCTGAGGTCACGTCGGACAAATCCTGATCACTGCTCACATTCCATCAGAATCCAGATGTATTCCAAATTCCTGGGAAATCCTACAGCCTGTCAAATGCAATTAAAAAGGAAATTCATCAATTCATTACAATTTGTTGCTGTATTTTGGATTTGGGAGGGTCGTGGTCGCTGTGCTGAAGGCAGCCCCTGCCTCTCCCTGGCTCAGAGGAGAGCTCTGGAAAGTGGCAGCTGCTTCCAACACTCCTGGCTTTGCTTTCGCACTTCCCCCAGCTCCCAGGATAAACCTCTCCCAATGTCTTTATGAAAACCTGAACATTTAGTCCTTGCAACCCCCAGGGCAATTCCTGCTTTTGAAGAATTTGCAAAACCTACTGAAGCCTGACCTTTCTTTTCTGAAATCTTGTTGACTCTGTTCAATTCTGTGGACTTTCCCCTGCTTTTTTTTTTTTCCCTTTCCCTACGTGATCTTCAAATAACTTTTGGGCGACTTTCTCTCTAAAATGATGCAAAGTTTTCTGATCTTTTTTTAGCACACAGTTTAGGTGGATTTTTTTCATTTTTTTATAAAAATAATGGGGTCAGGCAGCTCCTTTCCAGTCTGCAGGGAGTTATTTATTTTGTGAATTTATAGATTTGTCAACCTACATTTTGCTTTTACTTAGTGTTTTTTGCCTTTCCCTTTTAGGTTATTTGTTTGTACAGGAGTTTGTGGCCAGAATCTCAGCCTCAAGCATCTCCCCATCCCTGGAGGTGTCCAAGGAAGGCCTGGACGTGGCACTCAGTGCTCTGGGCTGGGGACAAGGTGGGGATTGGGCGCAGGTTGGAATTGATGACCTTGGAAGGCTTTTCCAACCTCAATAATTTTGGGATTCTGTGATTCCATGGCTTTAGACACCCTTATGAGAAGTATCTTATTGTTCTCTGCTTGTGGTTTTGTATCATTTCGTTAAAACAAATAAAAAAGACCCCCCCAAAAAACCCCAACCAAACAAAAAACCCAAACCACAATGAGAAATTATTTCTTTAACTCTGGTAAATGAGAAGCAATAATGTGAATCTTCCAAGAGTGGGAGGAAAAGGTGCTTTAAGAGCTATTCCATTTCAAACCACGGGAATCTCCACCTCCACCTGGTTTTTTGCTCCTCAGCACTTCGTGGCTGATACAAGAATGAGCCACCCCTTCATTCAGATGGTCTGGGAACTGAGCCTTGCTTCCTTTCAGCATTTTAAAACCCACCTGTTTCTGGCGTTTTCAGGCACTGTGAGCACTGGGACTTTTCCCAGGAGCACACACCTTTTCTGAAATCATTCCATTATATTTTATAAGTGTCAAAATCATTGAAATCCTCCCCCAGCATTTAAGATTTTTCCAATCCCACATCTGTTGCCTCGGCCTATCCCAGAGGTTTGTCCCACTCCAAAACCAGGAGTTTACACTGATTTTTTTCCCTCCATTCCTTCTTTTCCCACCGTATCCTGAATATGAAATTGCTTTGCTTCCTTTTAACTCTGTCTAGACTATTTTACTGGATTGGGGAGCATTGACATGATGGGCTCTTCATTGCTTCTCAGAAGGTATTTTTATTAAGTTCTCATCTCTTCTGCCTCTTGCACATCCTTCTAAATTTGCATTTTGTGTTTGACAAGAGCACGAATACATCAGAAATTGTGCTGCTGGGCACAGCCATGCCAATAGCATAAATTTTACTTTTTATTATTTTTCTCCCTATATACTTCCACCTTTCCTCAGAGTTTCTGGAATGGAGGAAATGAATGCTCAAAGGTGCTGATTAACTGCTGCTCGGGGAGGAAAGAGGAAGAGGAGGGAAATTGAAAAGAATAATTGAAAAATGAATGAAAAATCACGGTACCTTGCTTCCAGTCACTGAGTTTTTCCCTTGTCCTTCCTTTTGACTTGCCCAGTGTACACCTGAACCTGCCCAGACAGGATCTGCTGCTCATTTAGGGTGGAGAAAACCAATTGAAATAGGACTCCACAGCACCTACGAAATCCAAGTTAACTCTAATAATGATGTATTTTACATGATCAGACAACTTCCATGTGTCCAGAGATATTTTTTAGCCCTACTCAAACATATTTACACCACAAATTGTCTCACCTGGAGTCAGGTAGAGCCTGAAATGTGCTAAGAGAGGATGGGCTGCTGAGGGAGAAGGTCACCTTTGCTCATCTGTATTTCATGGCTTTCCTTGCCAGGCTGCTCCGAGAGAGGCACATGCCCAGTTCCCCCACGCACTGGGACAAAGAAGGGGAGCAGAAGTGCAGGACTGAGCGCTCAGAGGGTGCTCACTGAGAGGAGAGAGGCAGAAGTGCAGGACTGAGCGCTCAGAGGGTGCTCACTGAGAGGAGAGAGGCAGGAGTGCAGGACTGAGCGCTCAGAGGGTGCTCACTGAGAGGAGAGAGGCGGGGGGGCAGGGAAGAGGGCTCACTGGGGGGGAGCCGGAAGGGGAGAGGG
>VZRR01013403.1:218243-354182 GCA_013398015.1 Oreocharis arfaki | reverse complement strand
GGATGCTCATTGAGAGGAGAGAGGCAGGAGTGCAGGACTGAGCGCTCAGAGGATGCTCGCTGAGAGGAGAGAGAGGCAGGAGTGCAGGACAGGGTGCTCAGAGGATGCTCACTGAGAGGAGTGAGGCAGGAGTGCAGGACAGGGTGCTCAGAGGATGCTCATTGAGAGGAGAGAGAGGCAGGAGTGTGTCCGTGGGAGGCTGACACAGCAGCAGGAGCTGCAGGTGGGGAGGAGATGAGCAAGCCCAGCCCCTGGGCTGAGTCCCTGCAGGATGTGGCTGTCCCAGCACCCTCAGCAGTGTGGGAGCACTGGATGTTCAGGATTAAACTGGGATTCAGGGAGTGGAGGATGCTGTGATGCAGCAGCTCCCAAGGCAAGATCAGTCCCACTCCACTGAGCAGCTCCTTCGTTAAGGGAGTGTGGGAAAGCTCAGGAAACACTCTGGATTTGTGATTTGAATTTTTTTTCCCTGAATCAGGGTATTTTTAGTTTGCTCCTGTGTATTCTCATGAACAAAGCAGAGCTGGCACAGGGTATAGCTGGACAAAACAGGAGGGCAAGAGAGCACTGCCTCTGGGGACTGTGCCCTTGGACACATTCAGTTCACCTGCTCCTGGAGTTTCAGCCCTCTCACTTCCACAGGACTGGAATAATGGCACGAAACTGTGCTGTGAAATCTGGTATTTTCCTTTCACAGCCGTTTTTATCCAGCCTTTCACAAGGCAAAACCCACCTGAAAACTCAGAACAAGGTGTTCACAGCCCCACGCTGCTCTGACCACATCAGGCAGGTGTAAGTTGCCCCATCCCTTCCCATCTGGATTTGGCAAACACGAGGATTTTGCATAATTCCTGCAGAGGAATAAATAATTTTGCTGCCATGAGTGATGAGCATTTTCCTTTTTCCCTTTCCCACCTGCCTGCTGTTGGATGCTGCTGCTGGGAGCTCTCCACCTGGACCTGGTGGCCCTTCCCAGAATGGCAGCTGGAATTTCAGAGCCACCCACGGCAGCCTGGTGCCTTGGCCATCACAGAGGTGATGGGCACGGTGGCCACCATCCAGGTGGTGGGAGCAGCCAGGGCTGCCATCCCAGGCCCTGGGGAACAGCTCCTGCTCAGCAGCTGCTCCACAGGAGGGAGCAGTTCCCGTGAGTTTCTCTGCAATTTCCATGAATTTCAAAAGCATTGGATCCTTTCAGCCCGGAGCCGCAGCTGTCTGTGTCTGAATGCAGGAAGGGAGAGTCAGGAATTCAAAAGCATCTCATGGAGACTGAATTTAGGGCTGAGTTTTTTGTCTATGCTCATTAATATAGTTGGATAATTGATGAGAAGCCTAAAAGGCTCATAAACAGAAAAAATACAAATACTCCTTTCCTCAGTGTTCCAGAAACTTCTCTGTTTTGTCTGATCCCAGAGTTAAAGAGGATGTCTCCCTCAGAAAACCAGAACCTACCAGTTTTCTTCTCTGCTTAAGCTTCCCTTTCCTTCTCAGCATCTCTCCTGGATTCTGCAGGCTCCCTGAATTGAAGGCACGAGAGTAATCACTGATCTCTTTGCATGGCCGTGGTGAAATTAGGCTCTCCCAGCTCTCAGAACCCTTCAGAGAGCTGAGAGCAAAGCAGTAATATTGACAATTCCCTAATGCTTTTGTTCTGCCCAAATTAAGTCCATCCCACACCACGTCCTTAAAACCTGACTTATTCCCAGGTAGGCTCGTGGGTTCTGTCTCCAGCTGGACTCCAGTGCCAGCATGAGGCTGGACATGTAAATATTCAGGTCATTGTAACCCAGACTTCAAAAATCAACCTGGAATTCCTGAGTGATGCAGGGGCTGATTTCCCAAATTGTCCTGTCGTGCTGGAGTAGAATTTATTGGCATGATGAAAAAACTGCTGGTGCAGTTCTGCAGCTCGTGCTTCTCTCAAAGCCCGGCCAGGTAACCAAAACAGCCCAGGATCCAGCAAAGGGGAATCCTGCCGGGTTTGAGATGCCCTGATCCAGGACTTCACAAGATCATTAGTGTCCTTCACCCTTCTCCTTTTGGCTGGAAGGATGGAAATGAAAATTTCGGTGGCAGCAGAAAAGCCAGACCATCCCTGGGTTTCACCAGGAGAGGGACATGGAGAGAGAGCCGTGGTTTATGTGGCACCTCAGGAGTTATGGCAGGTCCTGTGTCACGGGGAGGTCACACCCCCTGCCTGGCAAAAAGGGAGGTCCTGCCGAAATATTCATTATCACGGCATGTTTTCCTCATTAACCAGCATCTCCCACTCCGTGTTCCTTTTCCATCTGGTTGGGTGTCAGGTGTGGGACCCAACAGCTCCAGAACATTCCTTTCCAACTGGTGGCTACCAGTGGCTGGCAAAGGAGGGTCCTCGGTGAGTGTTTATTAGCTGTTAGTTGTTTGACAGCTCGTTATTGACCGTCATCCCAGGCATGGCAGATGGCCAATAAAAGGCAAACTGTGGCTCGCTGTCTTTTTGTGGCATCTTGATGGCTCTTAGATTTTAAAGAAAAAAAAACCAAACATTTTCATTGTAGAATGTGCCTGTGATCGGTCAGAAGAAAATGAGACAGATTGTTGAATTCTAGTTTCAGTTTGAATTGAACC
The DNA here is from genome assembly GCA_013398015.1 of Oreocharis arfaki. Classification (NCBI taxonomy): domain Eukaryota; kingdom Metazoa; phylum Chordata; class Aves; order Passeriformes; family Paramythiidae; genus Oreocharis; species Oreocharis arfaki. Next base: position 351,572 of record VZRR01013403.1, on the reverse strand, counting down.
TTCTCGTAGAAGGTGGCCCTGCCCATGGCAGGGGGGTGGAATTAGATGATCTTTAAAGTCCCTTGCAACCCAAACCATTCCATGATTCTATGAATTGTGCAGGAAGATGGGAGCTGTGGCTGTAGATCTGAATCCTTCACACATCTGGAGATGTTTTTTGCCAGATCTTTCCAATACCAAGGGATATAAAAAAAAAGCAGTGAAGACCAATCCATACTCTGAGAGAAGTATCACAAAAGTTTTCTTTTTTTGGCCTGAACAGAATCTTTTTTCTGTTGTGAAATGTGGTTTCTGTGAGAATTCGATTTTCCATGGAGATGTTTGGCATGCCAGCACTCATCCTGCTGCTGCTCAAACCAAACCAGAGCACTGCATTGTGTGATCCCAAGCCAGACCATCCCTGTCCCCAGGTGAAGTGGGTAAAGCTCTTCTCCACCCTTCCTTTGGGAAGATCCATGGCAAGACTGACCTGAATCCAGCAGAGATTTTCTGTTCCTGCCTCACCTGCGCTCCAGAGGTGTCACCAGAAGCTGTTTATTTCAATTTGCTGAAGCACCTGGAGTGCCGCTTCACACCCCCACATTTTCCCCCAGTTTTTGTCATGGTTTAGCTTCTCAGCAGCGAGATTATGACTAAGCCTGATAAATGTGTGGAAACTTGGTAATTCTCCACCCACTTCCTCCAACTCTCCCGCTCTGAGTCATTCTCTGCTGAGCTTTTGACATTTATTTTGAGTTTCTTCATTGTCGTGTGGCTCCCATAACACCCCACAGAGCTGAGGCACCAGAATCATCCAGGTACCACATGGGGGTTGGAACTGGGTGAGCTTCAAGGTTTCTTCCAACCCAAACCATGCTATGAAATGGAGAAAGGGCATCCCTTGGGAGAGAAAAGGGAGGCTTAGGTTTCATCCTGAGAAATAACAATTTCTGTGCACTCCTGGGCCTGTACATTCCTGTTTGGGACCAAATGGGCCTGGGGGGTTGTTTTAGTACAGGAACTTCAACAGCTTCTGGGAGTGAGTTTGTCACTTGTAGGATGTCCATAGAGGTGACCAGGAGCTGGCCAGAAAAAACAGATTTATTCTCCCAGCTCGCCTGGAAACATAATGGACAGGAGGGGGAAAATGAGTGCCATAGAATCATTGAATATCCTGAGTTGGAAAGGATCCCTGAGGATCATCAAGCCCAAATCGTGGCCCTGTGCAGACATCCCAACCATCCCCCCTCGTGCCATCAGGAGTAGGATTTGCTGTGTGTAAACAGGAGAAAACCCCTGCCAGCCCACATCCCTCATCAGGGAGATGAGGCATTGTGTGTCCTAAATATGGGACCTTCTTCTCTTGCTGAGATCTGTGCCAAAAGCCGTGCTGGATTCTCAAAGGATTTGTGGCTGCGAGGATCCAGCACCACATGAGCAGCTCCTCAGCATGGGAAATCAGGTCTATTCCCAATGCAGCTTGGCTCTAAGGGGTTATGGAATGCTCTTGGAAGAGACCTGTGCACGTGCAGACCACGGACAGTGGCCACTTGATCCATGAAATGACTCACGGCCGTTATCAAGCAGCCAAGACATGCCGTGCTGCCGGGATAACTGCTGGGCAGGGGCATCACCTGGAGAGGGTGGAGTGAGGTAACAGCTAAAGCATTCCCAAAAACGGCTCCTCAGCAGGCTCGGAATAATCACTGAAAGCAGACATCTCGCTGCTCCTTGGCTCTGCTTCGGTGTCCATCAGGTTCAGCCACAACACCCCTGAGGTTGTGTTTGCTGCTCTCAACACACGCCAGCTCCTGAGTTATGTGCTCTGTGCCAACGGCACCTTTCATTTTGGGTGTTTCTGTGGCAATTGCCTTAGCTGTGGCCCGCATTTTCCTTCATTCAGTGCACTTCCCATCCTGAATCCAGTTATTTGACAGTGTTTTTCCACGGACCTGGTGCCCCATGTCACAGGATTATGTGCTCTGACTCAGGTTTTTGCTATTGCTATTTTGATTTCTTTTCACCTTCAAAAATGCAAGTACTTAACTCTGTCAGGGCTGTACAAAGACCGTTGAAGAGTGAGGGCAATTGTTGAAAATGCAAAAGAAGACAACTCAAAATAGCAGCAGTACTGTGAGGAACTTACCCACCTTTCTTTCCCTTAGATTTAAAATTCAAAGAGAGATGATGGAATTAACATATACTGAACTACTGAGGAGGGAGGCTGCATAAGAAGGCTGCTGTAGCCTAAATGCATCACATGGAACACTTTTATTCCTACATTTTACAGTGATTTTCATGACTGGCAAGGTATTGTTTAAAATGCAGTTTGATTAAATTCAGTCAGAGGAGAAGCAGTATATTAAATCTTTCAGAAAGCACTTTGTATCACACTGAGCTGCATCAGTCACACTCTGCTATGACTGCAACAAAAGCCAAGACTAAAATTGTTTAATTTTAGATGGTATATGTTTACAGTCTATAATAAGATATCAAATGTTCTCTCTCCAAACAGTTGTCTTTATCACAAAAAAAAATCCTTTCAGACAGTAAGTGAATCTCTGAGCTTTTCCTTTTCCGCCTCAGATCTTGAAAACACGAGGAGTGCACTTAGTCATTAATCAGTGACAGGGACGATTCGACCAATGCAATTAACTGCACTTGTTCTATTAATAATCAAGCACGCCACAAACGCTGCTGCACTCAGGTGTTAATCAGCACGCCGTGTAGCTCTGCGTTACTTCCCTCGAAGTGCGAGAGGAAATGCAGATTAATGGAAAATCGATGTGAGATATGGAAGTGTGACACGCACTTGTCGGTAACATTCCCCTTGCTGGAAAAGACACGGAGATAATGCAGCTGTACAAAAGGCAACTCAATTTATCAGAGAATGTTACAGACCTGACTGGTTAATGAACCCAGAAATCCTTTAATATCAGCAACTGGAGAAATTATCGTGGCTGCTGCCTTGTGTTTCACAGTTATGTGCAGAAGTGCGTCTGGGTGATGAAGTAGCATCCAGCTCCTCCAGCGTGTCACTTTTAATTCTCCAGAGGGCTTGGTGCTGGCAGGGTTCAGAGGCAGGTTCGGTGTGTGCTGTGGTGTCTCTGGTGTGAGCACTCCTCATTGCAGGGGTATCCCAGAGTCCATCCTCTCGCTCCCAGGTCTGCCGTGCTGAGCTGGGGAAGGCGTGGGAGCAGGGCAGGGAGGGCTCTGCAGCACATCCATCAGCAAATTAAGCTCCCGTGCACTAACGAGCCCATGCCTGCTCCACCAAACAGGTTCTGCTGCTTGCCATGAAACTGGCAGCATTTTAATATCTGCTGAGGAGCCAGGCCTTCGACTCCTCTGGTGGTGGATTCACTGGAGATGTGTTTCCCAGTTGCACACCAAGGTTTTTTTCTGTTTTCAGTTAAACAACCCATCCAAGCTCTCCCAGAGCTCTGTTAAAGTGACAAACGTGTAACAGCACAGAGGAAGCTGAGCCTTGGAACTCTGTCTGTGCTCCTGCACAATGAACAGTGTCATTCCCACCACGGAGGTGACAGAAGGGGACTTGGCCTGGTGTCTGCCAGGCTGGCAGGTTGATTTTGGCTTCTCTCAGAAGGAGAGAAGGGCCCTTCAGTCATTCAGGATCAGGCATGATTTACTGGGTCATTTCAGGGTTTCATGGAGGCAGGTATCTAACAAAGTATATACCTCAATGCTATCAATTCATTAATCAGAGCCCTCCCCTTCTCCCTCCCCAAATTAACCCACTAATTTCAGTGCTAATTAACCTATCAGTCAAAGCAGATAACAACTATCTTCCACAGAGATAGTTCAACATCTACCTCCCTATTTATTTATTTGTCTCCCTGGTGCAAGAAACGTGCTGGGACACCACTGGCAATTCTGGCTGCAGCCCCCCAGGGTCACAGGGAGCCCCGGTGACCTGAGTCCTTCTCAGGATGAAGGAGCTTGATTTCTGGAGATGCTCATCCCCCTGCCCCTGTGTGCTGTCATATTGATGAGAATGATTCATGTTTGGAGGCTCATGCAACACAAAGGTGTTTATTCAGTTGGCAGAGGGCAGGGTTAGATGGGATTTTGGGAAGGAATCCTTCCCTGTGAGGGTGGGCAGGCCCTGGCACAGGGTGCCCAGAGCAGCTGTGGCTGCCCCTGGATCCCTGGCAGTGCCCAAGGCCAGGCTGGACATTGGGGCTTGGAGCAGCCTGGGACAGTGGGAGGTGCCCCTGCCATGGCAGGGGTGGCACTGGATGGTTTTTAGGTCCCTTCCCCCCGCAGCCACTCTGTCATTCCGTGATCCTACAAAAAGCATTGATTCCGAGGCACTGTGCCATTTGAAGCCAGTTACTCACAGGGTGCAGGAAGCTCCTCTTCAGGCAGCTTTAGGGCCGTGACCCAGCAGCAGAGGGGTGCTACAGCACAGTGTGGCATGGGAAAAGCAGCGTTATTTTGCCCCTAAAATTGCAGAAGGGACTTGGCCAGCCCTGAACGACACAGATTTGGCACTTGTGGCTCACCCAGCCCATGGCCCCAGAGGAGTTATTCACACAACTGAACAGCTGAGCAAGAGGGTCACGAGGTAGGAGCTGACCTTTACAAAACCACCTCCTTCCACACTGCTCTTGTCCTGAGCTGAAAGGGTGAAGTGCCAGTTTGTACCACAACATTTTCCATTAATTTCTGCCTCCGATGGACTTTGTTCCATTTACTCTGTTTTCTCTGTTTTGCCCTAACACTTTTGCTATCTTGGAGCTATTTATCCAGAGAGGAAGATGAATTTGGCCTCTTAGATCAAATTTAACTAACTTTTATTTTGGTAATCTATTTTAGATGTTTGCATTTAAAAAAAAAAAAAAGAAAAGAAAAACCTTGTTTCCTCCTTTATAGCCCATTATAGTCTAATGATTTCAGGGAAATATCAAATTAAAAAGCTGACAAAAACATATATAGAACCTGGCAATCCCCTCTGGAGTTTTAAAGCTTGTGATCACGCGGTGCTTGCCAGAGAAGATTTTATCTCCCCGAAATCACTGAGCCATTACAAAGCATCCTGTGATTATGTAATTAGGTGATACATCATCTGTATTAAAAACGCTCCTGAAAATTTGTGTTACCTGTGAGCTGCATATGAACAGGGGCCTGTTTTCAGCTGTGGCATTGAGGCTGCTTTAGAGAGCCATGTAATTTTTTTTTTACTCGTGTATCCATATTTATTTCTCTCTTTATTCTCTCACTTTCGCTGTCCATGGTCATAAACACGGAGGGAAAAAAATATGATCTGTGTAATAAAATGTAAATTTGCTCTGAGGCCAAACAATGGAGAAATGTTTCACAGTCCTTGAATCTTGAATCAAATAAAATAAAAGGATAGAAGGAAATTGATATTGGGTTTCTCTCTTTCCAGCACATTTCATTCCCCCTGGGAAATCTGTAGGGAAGCAAACCATGACCGTGAACTTTGGCAGGTGGGTGGCCCAAGACGTGGCAACCACAGAGCCTGAAACCAGCTCACAGCATCCAGCTATCCCCAGAACTGGGGAGAAGGGGCCTAAAGGGAAAAGGGATGGCAGAGAGAGGAACTGAGGGCTGTGGGGATCCCTTTATCCCTGATAACCGTGCACCCTGTGGGTCCTGTTGGGTGTGATGGCTGAAGAATTCCATGCGTGGGGCAGTGGGGTCTCCTCCATGGTCACTCCTTCCCTGCTCCACCCTCTGATCAATTAACTATTACCTGCTCTTTGAGGCAAATCAGCTCAGATTGGCCCAAATTCATTTTGGAGGGCACATGGGAGTATTTTGGCCAGGACATGAAGAGGCAGCACCCTCTGGCCGAAGCACTCCCACCCCTGTTGGAGTTTCGCCTCCATCCTGGAGGAGTTTAGCCAAACCAGCAGAGTTTGCAGGCAGAAAGAAGCAAGACAGACGTAGTTATAAATGTTGTTTTGTTTCCTTGGAGGCAACCTTTGGACTGCATCGATTTTCCTCTTATTTAATACTCAGGCAGCTTCCTACTTTTCCTCACAGCAGCATTCCCTGGTTATTCCCGTGCCCCTTCCCCACAGAGGCACAAAGCTGAGACGTGGCACACACACACCTGCACTTCAGGCCTAACAGCAAGCTCACTAATTCTGCACATTCTGCCTTCCTTCCATTTTTAACTTGCTCCGTAGGAAAGTGGAAAGATTGCTGGATTTATAATATACTGCCATCCAGAATTGGAGAAAAAAAAAAATCACATAAAGAAAAAAACACTCTGCTGGGCAATCTTGCTCTGAAATAAGGGTGGGGAGAAGGGAAAGAGACAATTAAAAGCAAGTGTCCTCCTTTTATCTGATCCCTGCTGTTCTTTTTAGAGCCAAGAAGCCAGCAAAGTTACCTCTGATGCTTTGAAAGAAGTCAGGAAAAGTAATGTTGGCTCTTAAGGAAATCCAGTTTTTCCTTTGAGTCCTCTTTATTCCCTCCTCAAAACAAGGCAGTGAAAGGGGCAGAAGCTCCTGGTGGGGTCAAGGGAAGGTGATCCCACAGCGAGGTGTGTTGGCCCCTCCATCCTGTGGCATCAGGATTTGTTTCCTAAACACCAGGGATTTTTTCTCCTACAGGATGCCCTCGTGCAGGGGTATCCATAGAAAATGGGGGCCTTTCTTTGCCCCAAAATAGCTTTGGGTTCACTCTCAGGGCAGAATATTCTGAACTCTACCAGCCTGGGAGCTTCTGCTGACCCCTCAGAGCCACAGCTCAAACTGGAGATGTTTGTCATGACTGAGGAAAGAGCGGTCTGTGGCTTCTTGAAGCCCCAGTTTGACCCAGGTGTCAGATCAACCCCTTTCACCATTGAATGGTGGATGATAAATGCTTAAAGGAATCCTCACAGTGCAGAGGAAAAAATACCCAGGCTGAAGCTGGCTTGTATGAAATATTCATTGAAGAGCAGCAAGTAGCAAGTGGATTAATAAACCAAGCCAAAAAGAATTTTAAAAATGAATTTGTTCTATTTTTGGACAGTTTTCAAGCAATTAAGAGGGAAAAATTTTATAAAGCCAATCAGTTTTCTCAGGCTCTCCAGCTAAACCAGGGAGATCCCATAGTAATGTTTTGATATTCCTTTTCAAGAAACCTCACAACACTTGTGTGCTCCTACTGCTGCAGCTCATCCCAGCTACTCCCAGCGAGCAAAGAGTGAGATCTCCTCGCTGTTATTGAGCAATGATTCCTCACAGCTGGTGGAAAACAGCTCCTGGCTGTGTATGGTGTAACTTATGCCCTGCTGCCTTTAAAATCTGCGTAGTGCAATAACTTTAATTAATAGGAAAACACCACCAGGTTGGAAAACTCAGCTTCGCCTTTCTACCCCTGTGAGCAGGAGTTGGTAACACAAAACCACGGCCTTTCTCCTGAGAGTTGCAGAGGATTTTTTTTGTCTCTTGGCACCTTCACAAATGACTCAAAGAAAGTTTGTGGCTCACTTTGCATCTGGCAATTTCCTGCCTGGCACACGTGGGAGGTAAAAGCATGTGAACATCACGGCACAGGGAAAGCGAAGGTGAATCTGGCTTTATAAAGGTGCTATTTCACACCTCCACAGTCATCTGTTGTGCATTTTATTTAATTTTCAGTTATTTTTGCCCACCCACCCAGATCCAGGGCCACTAACTTCTGGAATTATATTGATGGGAAACAGAAGACCTCTATTTCACGTCCAAAAAAGAGTTTCCCATGGGAAATAAAGATCTTGTCTGCTTTTCTTTCAGCTATATCAGCTGATCTAATAAAAAGTAGTGTCTTTGCTGAACTTGCTGTGCTTCTGTCCTCAGAGCATTCCAGCTGCTGATAGCACAGTGATTGCCCAAATAAAACATGACACTGATGATTAAGCAGCCAACTTGAGCCACGCTGCAGCTGGAGACAAGCACAGACTGTGCAGGGCCCCGTGCGTGCCTACAAATCAGTGGGGTCAGGGGTGTGTCCCAGGCAGATCCCCTGGTCGTTCCTGACCATTCCTGGCCACAGGATCACTGATTCATTTAGGTTGGAACAGACCTGCAGGGTCAAGTCCAAGCTGTGTCTGATGCCCACCTTGTCCCCAGCCCAGAGCTCTGAGTGCCACCTCCAGCCCTTCCTTGGGCACCTCCAGGGATGGGCACTCCAAACCTCCCTGGGCAGCCCCTGCCAAGGCCTGAGCACCCTTTCCATGGGGAAATTCCTGCTGCTGTCCACCCTGAGCCTCCCCTGGCCCAGCCTGAGGCCGTTCCCTCTCCTCCTGTCCCTGTTCCCTGGCAGCAGAGCCCGACCCCCCCGGCTGCCCCCTCCTGTCAGGGAGTTGTGCAGAGCCACAAGGTCCCCCCTGAGCCTCCTTTGCTCCAGGCTGAGCCCCTTTCCCAGCTCCCTCAGCCGCTCCTCAGTGCTGATCCCCAGCTCCAGGCATGGCTGTCCGTGAGGAATGACCCCTCTGGGCAGTGCTGGACAGGACAATGACCACCAGGAGCTGCTGAGCGCCACTCCGGCCACACGGGAGCTTTCAGCCTGTGGGGCCAAACCAGAGAAGGCACAAACCCAAACCTCTAAGGCTTGTGCAGGGCAGACATCAGGCCTCTTCCCCTCATGTTTTACCCTGCAGTGGCAGCCCTGAGGGCCACGGGCAGGACCCAACCCAGTGAGAGGCTCTGGGATTCCAGCCTAAACCAGTGCAACAGCGGTGCCCGATGCTTTGTGCATGCAGGGCGAGGGCAAGGCCCGTGGTTCCACTTATTTCCTGACCTCACATCTCACCGTGGCAAGTCCACCACACCGAGCCTGGGCTGCAGCTGCTACCCCAGCATTTCACTCTCGTGGTCTGGGTGCCTCTGAAGAGCTCTCCAGCCCGAGGAGCTCTGCCAGGCCCCGGGGTGCCCACAAGCACACCGCCACACCAGCAGCGCGAGGGAGGGACGGCGTTTCAGCCAGCACCGGCGTTTATGGCTCGCAGAGAAGCGGAGGGAAAGAAAAAGCGCTCACTGAGAAGGATGATGAGTCTCCCGCTCTTGAGGAAAATTGTTTTACTCCAGACTTCACGTTTCGGCAGGGCTCTTTTTGTTCCGATTTTAAAGTTATAGATTAATCTCTCTGATTTAGGCAGAAAATAAGCCATTAGTTTAGCCAGCTTTAACAAACATCTCTAATGGAAGCATTTTCAGATATATTCTCATTTCCCATGTATTCCCACTTATCATGGCTATAAAAGTTAGTTTGTGTATGGCATTGCTGAAGCACATTTAGACAAAAAACATAAAGACGGATTTTATTTTCAGTATAAAGGATTTAGCTATGGTTCAGTTGCCAAAATTGCTCGACTGAAACTAATTTAAAAAGGGAAAGTGTATTTTTGATTAATCAGAAATTTCCACAAGGAACATCTGCTTTCTGTAGGAAATGTTGACATGGCAAAGAAACAAATTTCAGGAGCACAGTCCAGCCCAAACATAAACACATTTTAAGCTCCTGAGTTTCAGAATCTTTCAGTTGCATGTCTTTTAGTTGGAATGAAATTCTCAAATAATTCTGCTGCTCTGTAAGTTCATTAAAGGGAATTAGGAATTACCTGAGCAGTGCTGAGTGTCCTGAGAGGAAACCTGTGGAGTTCATCTCTTGCTGGTGCAGGATGCTACTGGTCTCACACCAGCTCCCTCCGTGTCACCTGTGGTGGGGAGGGAAGGAGGAGGAGGAGGAGAAGAAGGAGGAGGAGGAGGAGGAGGAGAAGGAGGAGAAGAAGGAGGAGGAGGAGGAGAAGGAGAAGGAGAAGGAGAAGGAGAAGGAGAAGGAGAAGGAGAAGGAGAAGGAGAAGGAGAAGGAGAAGGAGAAGGAGAAGGAGAAGGAGAAGGAGAAGGAGAAGGAGAAGGAGAAGGAGAAGGAGAAGGAGAAGGAGAAGGAGAAGGAGAAGGAGAAGGAGAAGGAGAAGGAGAAGGAGAAGGAGAAGGAGAAGGAGAAGGAGAAGGAGAAGGAGAAGGAGGAGAAGACTGCTCCAATGTGCAGTTTTCCAGGCACACAAAACAGAATGTGGAGCTGTTCTTAGGAGCTGGATCAATAATCTGATTTATTGTTCCCTGGATCTGAGGAGTCCCTGCAGAACTGGTGAAATGTAAACCTCACCCTGGAAAAAAATCAGGTGTTCTTCTGCTTTTGTGTCTGAGACTCTGTTGGCAGTTAAAAAAAGAAAATATCATTAATAAAGACTTTTTTTTTTGCCTACTTTATGTGATACAAACTGTCCATAAAAGATGGTAGGAGTAACACCACATTCTTTTGTAAGTCACATGTTAGAGATTCACCATCTGAGCACTCCTTCTGCTTCTATTCTCATTTATTTTGTTCTGAGCTTCCAGTGAACCATGTGGGCTGAGACATTATGGCTTTTCAATAGCTCACCAAATATATTTAGAATGCTTAATTGAAGCTTAACCTTTATTTTGTTCAATAAATGTATTCTCCATCTAACAGCTCCAAACAAGAAAATAACTTTGTTGAGGTTTCACATTTTGTCAGCATTGTTTCCCTCTAAAGATAGAGAAAATGAAGCTTCTACAATAAATTGGTGGAACAGGGAATCAACAGAGGAAAAAATAATTTTGATGATTTCTTCTTTGCACTGCAATTATATCCACTACACTTGACAATGAGATAAACAAATAGTACAAATGAAGCCATTAATTTCCTTTCTATCCACACAATTTTAATTAGAATAATTTAATTAGTCTTGGCTACAGTTTCTCAAGAAGATTGCACAGCACACATTTAAGCTACTCTCCTGCACAAAGATATATTTATCATTGTTTATTAAGTACAACAAATAGCTACAACAGTTCTAGGTAGGCCATGATAAATGCTGTTGTCAAAAACAATTCCTTATCACCAAATTTATTTGAAAGCAAAGTTCTCTCCATGTTCATTAGTTATTAAGCTTTTGCTATTTTAATTGTTATAATAAATATAATGACATATTTAATAGATTAACTAACTTTTTATGACGTGTCATTTTTTGTAGCTGGCAATAAATGTCCCTGAGCCCTGAAATAATTTTTCCCTGTTTGGTTTGCCAAGGCTTTTGCTCTAGAAAAACAACCTGAACATGAAATCACAGAAAATTGCTCTGAAAGGACTTCGGGTTCATCTTCAGAGGTCACCTGCTTTATCCTCTCTCCCTCCTCCCCGCTGCTGCTGGTGTTTGGTGTAGAATTGGTTCTGAGAGCATCCAGCTCGCAAGGTTTCAAAGGCTCCACAGGCTCCTCCAATGGTTCACTCATTTCACACTGAGAAAAACTTCTCTGGTCTTATCCAAATATTCCCTCCAGTTCCAGTTAATTATTCCGTGTGGCAGACCTGGAGAAGACATCCATCCATCCATCCTTCCCTGACACGGACCCTGTTTCCGTGTCTCCTTTTGGTCCTCTCCAAACTCCGCTGAGAGTTTCGTTTTTCAGCTCCTTCTCTCAAGGTGAGATGTGTCAGGTTCTGCCACTTCTTCAAAATGCAATAATTGTCAACTGGAAATCTCATTAGGACAGGAGATCGTAGCTCTGGCAGGAATAATAAACCACGAAATTATTTCAACATGTTGGCAGTGCTGGGTTAGTGCTGGATCATCTCAGCGCTTTTCCAGCCTTGATGATCCCGTGATTCTGTGATTTTATAACTGAGCCATTGTCACAACTGAGAAAATGTGAAAGGAATCAATTTTTTTTTCCTGCTGTCAGTCACAAGTCGAACTGGAAAACCAGTCACAACAAGGAGTTTGTCAGCTGAAATCTTGTCTTTCATTCTCCACACGAACTGCCCAAAAACCTGACGGTTTTCTCGGCTGGGTTTTCTACTCAATGCTATCGACTGAAAACTTTTAGTTAATATCTCCTGGCTTCTACCTCACTTCCAGGCACTGTTCTCAAGCCTTCATTAGTCAGGTTTCCAACACCCTCGTTGGATCCCTGAGCCAAAGAAAGCCAGATCCTACAAATAAGTTGGTGAAGGTGTGAGCGTCAGTGTAACCCACAGAGAGCCACAGAGCCCTGAGAAGATGAGAGCAGAGTTGCAGTCAGGGCTTGGAGGTTTAAAAGAATATTTAACTGATGAATTACATCCAAAAATTTGGGTTCCTAAAGCAATACTGTACTACAATCTGGGAGTGGTTTGGGTTGGAAGGGACCTTCAAGATTGTCTCATTCCCTCCCCTCCTATGGGCAGGGACACCTCCCACTGTCCCAGGCTGCTCCAAGCCCTGTCCAGCCTGGCCTTGGGCACTGCCAGGGATCCAGGGGCAGCCACAGCTGCTCTGGGCACCCTGTGCCAGGGCCTCTCAGCCAAGAATTTCTTGACAATATCTAAAGAAATAAAGAATTCTTCTTCTTGAACACATTCTTTGGCATTTCCTTTTTCTCCCCTGTAGGTTTAATGGCATTATTGTATGATAATCCTGATGGTGTGCAGTGCACACGATGATCACATCAGATGGTCCAAACATTTTTTTGAGTGAATCAACACTCGATGATCATAGGTCCCAGAGAGACAGAAAAATTTGCACAGGCATGTGGGAAGAGGAAAATTTCAGAATGTCTAGTGAAAAATTGAAGTGAGAAGTAGCATTTTTGAAGAAGTTGCTAAGCTGATTTGTTAACCAGGGGCAAAACGTGCCTTCTGTGGAAGGTATAAATGGAAATCAGATATTAAATGTGAAGAAAACCCAGTATATAAACACAAGTAAGTGGAAGGACTTTAGAAGTATGCTAAGCTGAAAAGAAAGCTGAATTCTCAGGAAAAGTCCACTCATAACTGTTGAGAAAAAGAAGACACAATTATAAGGGGTTTTTGTACAAAAGAAATCCCAGCAGTGCTCTGGGTTTGTCACTTCATAATAGCAGTGATAAGGTTGTTAATAACAATGCAGGGAAAGGAGAACTGCTCCATAAATATTCACATCTCCTGCTTTCCAAAGAAATATGAGGATGGAGTATTTAGGAGCCAGCTATTACCTACTGAGGGTGTTAAACAACGTGTATAAATATAAATATCTAAAACCTGGCAGCCCTGATCCCATCTACAGAGGGTGACTCCGTGTAGCCAGGTGAGGTTATCTTAGGAGAATGCTGGGTTTTAATACATGATTGATCCTAGAGAAATTCCAACAGCCTCTTGGAGCATTAATGTTGTGGCAGTGCTCCAGTCACGCAGCCAGCACAGCCTTGGCACCTCTGAATGATTTCCCCTGACCTCAGTCCTGGGCAAATAATGGGATTTAAGCTGATACAAGATTCAAGAAGAGGTGAAGATGGGAATGTGATTGTTATTCCATGTGATACCGTGAAATGGGTCCTGTCAAACAAAGAACCCCATTTTGTTTCACTGCTCACATCACCAGCATGGCTTCTGTGCCACTCTGACTTGTGTAGGGTGAGTCAGCCTTGGGAATATTCTGATTAAAAATGAGAATTACTCAATAGCAATAAAACAGAGGTTAAATCTATTAAAAATGGGCAAGCTAATGGATCTGAAATGCAGTCATCAGAGGGGAATCATAATTAAGTGCATGGGATTCTGCTGGTATCTGCTTACTGCTATTAATCACTTTCAGTAGTGATTGGCTGGTAAAAGTTTCAGATGACACAAAGATTGATGTGAAGGTAAATAACCACGAGAGCAGAGAAATAATGAAGAGTGTTCTGGATCCCTCACTCACCCTCTTCCTCAGAACAGGAATGTTTATACACTCAGGTTCAAAGGTGTGTTTAGAAGACAAGAATGGGGCCATAACTGCTACATTTAGTTTGGTACCTTGCAAGTTATCCCAAGGAAAATGATTTAGCTTTCCATACAGCAGAGGAGCAACAGCACTGAGAGGATGCACCAGCAGAAAGGATCCATGTTCCTGACAGCAGGAATGGGGATGTAAATCCATGCTGGTTTCTCTGGAGAAATTCCAGTGCTGGTGGAAAGAACGTGGGGAAAAAAACCCCACAGGTTTTATTTTTCCTCTCTCCTCAGGGGAGGAAAATGATTGTCCATGGAAATTCGAGGGTTTGGATTGGTTTGGTTCCTGTTAAAAGGGGGCTCCACTGAAAGGGTGCTGCAGCACGTCCATGTGGGCTCGGGCAGAGCCCACCAGGAGCTGCTCCCCACTCCCCACTCCCAGGGCAGGCTCATGCACTAGCCAACCTCACAAGGGACAGTTCTGCTGGATGCTGGGAAGACCCCTGATGGAAAAGGCATCAAATTCGAAGTTGAAGCAAGATACATTCAAACAAGAAATAAGACAAATGTCTTGAAGAATGGAAGTTCTTTCTTTTTTAGGAAAAACTGGGAGGGTTGTCCTTCACCATCTGCTGAGGCTTTCAGAGCCCTTTTGGAAATGACTCTTTGACCAGCGAGATGAACCACAAGGATTATTTTAGGGGAACTTTGGGTGCAATAATAATATTTAGAAAGATGCCAAAATCGTCTGAACTGAATCTTTGTGAATCCACATTAACTAGTCCAGTTGTGGTATCACTGTAAACAGTTACAGCCAACAATTCTGATCGTATTTAAAGGCTCATTGTGCTGACCCATGTGCAAACAGAGATGAAAAACTGGGACAATGATCCAAAAGCAATGGAATTTGGGTTTAAAAGTCCCAAAAGATGCAGCCCTACCAATTGCTGTTCCACTCCGAGGAAGTTTTCCCATGGCTTTTTCTGATTTTCTGCTTCTTATTATTCAATTTATGGCTCTGAAATGATGATGTCTCCTTTCTGTTCCCTGTTCTGTAACTATCCACATGTTTGTCTTTATTTCTCTATCTGAAATTCCACCTTTTTTTCACAAATCAGTGCATTTTAATGAGTCTACATTATATATATATATTTATATATAAATATATAATACTTATATATATATATATATCCTAATGAAACCACACCAGAAAGAAATTCTTCTTACCATTTCTGTGATGTTTCTCTATTTTCAGCCCTAAATCCTACAGCCATTTTTTTACTACAACAACATATCTGCATTTCCGTGTCATTGATTCTGGAGTTTTTTAGGTTGAAAATATTAGGTGATAAAGTCAGATTCAATGAGTTGCTGGTGAAACTCATAAAACTCTTTGCAAGTTAATAAATATTTTGTTTTCATCATTGCATGTAATCAATCACCTTTTAATCCCCACTACAGGAGATAATATTTCTATCCGAAACAAGTGCTCAAAATATGATTTTTCATAGAAAAGAATCCAGTGTTTTGCTAATATCAAAATGTGTCTTCCACACACTTATCTTTTATCTGACATGCAAGTTAAATATGAATACTAATAAAAAAATTCAAGCTCATCTAAGAAGCATCTGCATTCATCTGTTTCCTTCTCGTTGTTCAGGTATTGATAATTAATTAGTTACAGCTTCATCTCATGTTCATGCAGACTTTTAAGAACACTTGACATGAACTTTAAACAACAGAGCAGCCTTGAATTCGTCCCTGGCTTTAAGAACAATGATAACCAAGCATGAGATCTCGGTTTCTACCCTCATTAATATGAGGAGCAGCTTTTACTCACCAAACGCAGCAGAAAAGCTTTGCTGCAACTCCTCACACAAGTGAAAATACACTTGAACAAGAGCCTGCAGCAGCTGCTTGAACTACTTAAATAAAAACAGCTTTTTGTGGAGAGCAGGAGCGATTCAGTGTGAATTATGAACGACAGTGGACTTCAGAATGTGTTCTCTGTCTGCAAATACAAATATCACTTGTAGGACGCACATTTTTTTCCCCCCTTAGCTACTGTAGCATCAAATAAGTGCTGCTATATGTCTTGATTTACCAACTAAAGTTAAGTGTCAGATTTTAGGCAAATAAAAATGATTAAAATATGACAGCTGGTAAATTATGCTAACACCTGGTAACAAATCATTCCTGACACTTCAATAGTGAACTTCTTAAAGCACAGCTATTAATATTATAAACAGCACAATGCAAAAAATTGTGGGACTTGAATAACATGCTCAGTTTATCTTAATGTGGAAAAATGTCATGCCTTATTCCTTGGGATTGAAGAAAATTGGAGCTGAATAATTGCAAACACGCAAATACTTCTGAGTAACATCGGTGTAGTTGTTCAGAACCAGAGGAATATGAAATTTTCAATGCAGGATGATGTTCAGACCATTCCTGGTGCCGTTAATTCAAATAATGTTCTGTTTGTGAGGGGGGATTTCCAATATTTAGGTGGCCTTTGGTATCGATGTCATCAAATTCTTCATGATCTGGTAGAAATCAGAGTCATTTAGGCTGGGAAGACATCTGAGATCATGGAGTCCAACCTTTAAATGATCACCACCTTGCCAGCACCAAGTCTGGACAACTGGGATTATTTGGAATAAGAGTGACCCATTCCTCCCCACCAGGTTTTGGAAGATCACACTCCTCACTCACATCCCAAGGGAATCTTTCCAGATGGGTCCATAATTTTTAATGAAATGAATCACTTCTAAACCCAATAATTGTCTCGTTTGTCTGATAATGGCACAGCACTGGACTGCTTAAATGAACCTTCAAAGGATTTCAGACTGTGGATTTCATAGTTTTTGGATAATTACTTAACAAGACAATCTAAAGACAATGGAAATGTGTCTGCAGACATCGAGGTCCATCCTGCAGCTCACAAAGGACTGGAGGAGAGGGAGAAACGAGCTCTGCTTTCTCCTCACCCACCTTTCTCTCTAACCTATTTCCTGGGCTCTTAAGCTGAACTTTAGCTCAGCATAAAATTCAGCAGAACCAGCTCTGTCCCAAATGTTATGAAGGATAGAGGAGGTACCAGCCATGCATCTATCCCATCCCTTGGCATATGGGGAGGATCTTCAGCTGAGTATTAAATGTGAAAATATATGAGCTAGAACCATAATCTCTGTGCATGATAGAGGGGACTGGTTAATGTAACGTTAATGTGCTTTCAAAGACGTCATCAGGCAGAAATCTCACAATTTCACCAATGAATTTCATATTATTTTTTTACTTTCCATGGTGCCTTTCTGGTTTTATTTCACCAAGTTGCAGTGGAATAATTATTGCTGTATTATACATGTGGCTGTGCACAGTTTGAGGAACTAAAAATAAACTATGGCTTTACTGATACATTTTTTGACTGATACATTTTTTGACTTTGTCATAGATAATTTATGGAATAATTTTACACTTCTGCAACACCCAGCTCACAATTCACATTCCAATCCATGAGGTGTCATTTGCAATTTGCGATGGATTCTTAATGAAATTCTTTGGATCTTACCTTCTAAATGTTTCATTTTATGCTTGGGCAGAAGAGAGAAAGTGTGTTCATATACGTTTATACATTGTAAATGGAAATAAAGCTATGATCTGGTTCATCTTTCTAATCTATTTATCCTCCCAACTCCCCCAGTGCTGTGGGGAATATTATCCTCTGCATTACACGGGTAGGGAAGGGAGAAACAAGGAGCTGATCGGACTCGTTCAAGGTCACAACATGGGAGGTAGGGAGCTGAATCCACATGGGATCATGGAATATCCTCAGCTGGAAAAGACCCACAAGGATCATCCAGTCCAGCTACTGGCCCTGCACAGACACCCCAACAACCCCACCCTGGGCATCCCTGGCAGCGCTGCCCAAACGCTCCTGGAGCTCTGGCAGCCTCGGGGCCGTGCCCATTCCCTGGGGAGCCTGGGCAGTGCCCAGCACCCTCTGGGGGAAGAACCTTTCCCAAAAATCCAGCCTAAACTCCCCTGGAAAGAGTTCATTCCCACCATCCTGGAGGCTGGGAGGGAGATACATCCTCATCATCCCCATCACCCCATCCCAGCTCCAGGCATTTTCCAGGTTTGAGCCTCACACCATCTTGGCTGTGCTGGTCTCCCTCTCCACTTGCTCATCCTGCTTCTCCCTCCAGTTTAAATGAACTCATTAACTCACAGGACTTAAATTAATGCTGAAGCTTGGTTAAATGCAGTAGAAGTCACCTGGAGGAGCAGTCACCAAAAAAACCCCTTGTTGTGATCACAGCAGATAAGGGCTGAGCACGTGGTCCCTCGGAGACACCGCAGCCAGAGCAGATCCTGGGCTCCTCAGATAAAGCAAGAGGAGGAATTTTAATTACTGACAGATTATTCTACTATTTCAGTGCTATGTCCCTTTGTGCTGGCTACTGCCCAAGAAAGATGCTGATAAATTGGAATGGGATCAGATTTGTACCAGCGAACGATGAAAGGATTGGAAACATGCCCTCGAGGGCAGAGACAGGGAGCTAATTGAGCTGTTGTGGTTTTTTTTCCTTGGTAAAGCAAAGATCAAGGGCTAAACTTAGTCTGGAGAAGGGAAATTCTAAATAACACACTGCCTGTCTAGCCAGAGTGTAACCAGGCAAAATAGCTGCAAGTTCAAGCTGAACATTCAGGATTTACAATTAATTTTTATGACAATTTTCAAGGGATTCTAGTAGGTTCTCCATCCCTAGAAGTTTAGACATGTCAGATCTCAGTAATAACCTCTGGCAAACAGTTTTTCACTCTAAAAGTCTCACTTCATTTTGGAACATGTTGTGTACAGAAGGCAACAAAGAAAATAAATTACAGAATTTGCTGTGTGTCAAAATTATGAATGCAAATTAATGGATTGGAATTTGTTCAATGTAATTACAGAACAATTTAATTTTTTTTTTTAACCCCACCTGGGGATGCAAAAAACCCAATTAATGTAGAAGAGAACATATTTTGCAGGTTTCCTGCCATCTGCATTACAGGTGTCTCCTCCAGCACACATCCAGCTCAAACAGCTGTTCCAGCAAATCCAGTGGGATCTTTTCCAGGCTTCTCCAGGGATTTACCTGTGCTCAGAGCACGGGGAGCTGTGGGCAGTGCCAGCAGTGGGGGAAACACTTTTCACTTGTTATTGATTTGCAGCTCTCATTTGATCCACACAAAGCCTCTCTCCTTCCAGAGTTTGGCTGGTTTTGAATGATTTGATGGCTTTAAACTCAAAGAAAGCAGGGTCAGATGGGATGTTGGAAAGAAATCCCTCCCTGTGGGGGTGGGGAGGCCCTGGCACAGGGTGCCCAGAGCAGCTGTGGCTGCCCCTGGATCCCTGGCAGTGCCCAAGGCCAGGCTGGATGGGGCTTGGAGCAGCCTGGGACCGTGGCAGGCGTCCCTGCCATGGCAGGGGTGGCACTGGATGGGATTTGAGGTCTGGTTTTGATGATTCTGTGGCCCTGTTTGGGTTTGGATCATTTAGGGCCCTCTCTCAGCACGTGCAATGCCTTCCCCAGCACGCAGAGCTGAGCAGCACATTGTTCAATAGAGAAGCTTTTACCATGAAATCTGTTTCCATGTTGGGCTGATTAAGCTTACATTTGTCGACCTTCAGGTCTTGGTTCAAAGCTCAAGCGGATTTTAGCTCCGAGTTAGAGAGTCCTTCATTGTAAAGAGCTGTTGAAACTCCAGGACCCCTCTGGGGGCTGATTTCTGTCAATTAGTTATCTGAAATATGATGATTTATGGATCCCTCATATTGTGTTGCTGGATGGGGATGTTTAGCAAACTGCAAGTGGAAACAGAGCAGCCTCCGTGGGAGCAAATGGATGGAGAAAATAATGCTCCCTTCCAGATGATCAAAATGGCAGAGAAAATGATCCCTGCTTCGAGATCTGTGTTGTGCATACATATAAATATATACCTACGTCTCACAGTGCACATCCTGCTGCCCCAAAAATGAGAGAGGAGATTAAATATGGATTTTTAATGGGTGTGTATTTACAGTCAAAGGCATTTCTCCCTATCAAAAGCATCAATGTGCAAATATAATCAAAGAAGGATGTACAACTCTGTATTTGAGAAAAGAAGACTTCCATAACATTTTGCATTCCTCAACTTCATGTGTTTTTACTGTAATTCATTTTCTCCCTCGGTTCTGAACATTCAAGCATTCTGCAGTGTTTTGGTTTTTAAATTTATAGTGACATCTTCCAGTAAATTGTCTGAAGAAGACAATAAAATTGGGCCCTCTGGATTGCTGTGTGAGTGGATCAATGTTCTATTTTCCAGTGTTATGATAATGAGTTAATTTTAAAGATGTATTGAGTGATTTGGCATTAATTCTGCCATTAAAATTTACCTCATGCCTGGACAACAGTGCGCTTTGCTACAGTGCTTACGATAAAAAGTACAGGATTGTAAATGGGATTTCTGAGGTGGAATTTAGCCTAAAAGTTGGAAATTTTGAGCTGTTGACTCAGCTCTAATCAGCTGAAAGCACTCGATGCTGCCAGGACTGATGTCCCGTGAGATGGGGGACGCAGAGGCAGGGAGGGGGCTCAGGGTGGCCCCTGGGGCTCAGGGGGAGCATCACTCCAAAATCCCCTCTGCTCTGTTCTGCTGGAGGCTCCTCTGCTTGAGATCTGCGAAAGGAAAGGTAAATTATATTTCTAGATGATCTCACGAGAGGAAATACTGGATGGGACAATGAGGAAATGCTGCTGGAGGACACTGAGGAGCAGCTGCACCTCCTTCCTGCTGTCCCAGTGAGCGGGGGACAGGATGGGACTGACCTCACTGGGGCTGCTGGTGTCACCTCTGCTTCTCCTCGTGTCTGCACCCCACAGAGGGGTCCTCAGAAGAACAGAAAGTTGAAGGGTTTCACCTCAGAACCTGTGTGCATCCGAACGGGGCAGAAATCTCTTTCTCCTTAGGAAGAGCAAAGAAGATGAAATACGGTTGCAGAAATACAGAAGGTGAATTTCCTTGCGGTGGTTTTTGTATTTCAGATGATTTTTCCCAGGGCACAGGAGCTGAGTGCCAGGCACAGTGATTTTCAGCAGGTAGAAGGTGAGCGAGCTCTAATTGTTGGCACTGCTGTCACACCACAGCCAGGGAGTGAGGCTGGGAAGGGGGGAACAGTTTGTCATGAGCTTTCTCACCCCGGCTCCTACTAATTCCTTTCACACCATTTTGATGTCCTTAAATCGTTTCTTTTCACAGCATTTCAAGGTGCCTTTTCCTTTTCCTCTCCTCTGTTTGCAGGAACACTTTGTGATGCACCTCCGTGCAGAGCTGCTGCAGACAAAGCAATCACCTGCGTTGCATATTCAGGAGGGGCACATGAATGCAGATGCCAGCATATCGGGAAGGGCCATGGATACACATCCTGGGCAAACACTGGTGATGGCAAGGAGTGAAGAGGAGAGACCAGCCAGCTCCATCCTGCTTTCCCTAGGTGAAAAAAATTGGCTACTTTCACATGGAAGAGGCAAACGGGGAAAAAAAATTCAAAGTTGTCCCTAAAAAGCTTTGAGTTGTGCTCAGTCCTTTCCTACTGAAAGGGAGGAGAAGGAGCTGTCTTTACAAACAGACTGTGGGCCCGATGGCAGATAAAGCCAGATACTGATAGGTTAAAGAAGCAATGGGAGGAACCATGAATTCCGTAGGAATCCCACTGATTCACACAGGTTGTTACTCACCCAAGGCTGTGCTAATCCCTGGATTTAGAGGAAAAGAGCAGAGACACAAGGAAAAAGAAAAAGGGGGAGGGTGCACATTAGAAGGGGTCTGTATTAGGCGATTCGGGAAGTCTGAACCTCTCAGGCACCTCAGGCAGTGGGGGAAGAGAGAGGGAAATGCGGCCAGGAAATTGGGATAAAAAGGAGGCTGCGCCCTCCAGCGACTTGAGAGACCCCAGGGGAATGCCCCATGGCCTCCTCTTTATTTTAATAAAGGTACAAGACTCCTCTGTCCCTTTTTTGGACATAAACCTCTGGCGTTTGTGGATTAATTTTCCTGGCGCTACCACTGTGCAGGCAACCCCAAAGACTTGGAGCTAAAGGGTAGGAGAGGGTGGCAGCAGGACCTTGCCACCATTGTCATCGTGTTCCCACCTCCCTGCCCTCCATACAAAGAGCTGGACAGAATTCCCAATCAGTTCTGGGCAGCTGAGGCAATGAGAAAACATTTCAGGGCGAGATGTCAGAGGGTGTTTTAAAGCACCCAGCAAACAGCCCAGGAGTGCATCCAAGCACTGCCAGCTCCTTTCCCTGCATATGCCAGCACCAAAGGTCGCACAACAAAAAGCTTTGGGTTTCCAAACTCAGCACAGGCAGAGCAGGAAAACAGGTGATTTACATCCTGGCATATCCATCTGACCCTCCCAGCACTCGGTTTTCCCTTATTACTCCGAGGAGGCCGCGTTGAAAGCGGATGAAAACACGGATTGCAGTTTGCACGGAGTGTGCTGCCCTGAACGCCAGGCAAGGATAATTCCCTTCTCCAAGAGGGGGAGGAAAGCCAGTGGATAGCACTGACACTGATAACCCGGGGAGATAATGCCATATAAACATCCCCAGTCCTCCTCTCCTTGAACCAGAACCCAGCACAGAGCCCGGACTGGCTCATTGCCTCCGTTCTGTGAGAGCTGTAGATTTTCCCCATGGCCTCAGACCCCAATTACTAAGGCAATATCATGCAGGAATATTTCCTTTCTTCCTCTCTTTTTTCTGCTTTTTTCCCCCTGTTTTTCTGAGATCCTTTTAAAAGCAAGGATTATATTTGACAGGATGTTTAAATCCCCTTCCTCAGTTAGGGTCAACAGAGGCAACAATTATACCTGAGGATCTGTTCTAGGTTTTGGATAAGCTGTTTTAATGATTTTATTCCCATGTTAACACCCAGCTCTCTCAAGGTGTGGAGAAAATAGTCATTAGATTCTGTTAAATATCAGACATTAGGAAAAGGCTTGTCTGATATAATGGGGTAATATTAATGGGGTTTGTGATTTATTCTGATATCTCCTTGCCATAGTGGCACACTCTGGTGTGGGGATTATGGACACTGGAGAGATTTTTGGTACTCTGAGATTGTGCAGGATATTTTTACCCCATTTCCATTTGAACTATTTAAAAGCCCAGATGCTGAAATGCTTAATTGGGTGCTGTGATTAGCCCAAGATGGAGTTTGATTTCCTGTTGATATAAATTCGAGGAAGCCCTTCTGGTGTCCTCAGGAATAAACCACAGAAGAACAACCAGAGGGCAGAATCAGATCCTTTTTATTCTTACCTGGTGAGATCCAAGGAAACCAGAAGCATCTTGGTTTTCCATTGGCTCTGAGTTCAATCAGGACTACAGCAGGAAAGGTATTTCAGGGAAAGGTGTCACTGTGATTCATTAATTGTTCCTTTGCCCAAAGCTCCACGTGGCAGCTCCATGGCTCTGACTTCTGCCAGGTTCTCTCCCACCCGAGTCACTCCTTGGTGATGGTTCCAGCTCACACAGCAGGATTTTTGTCCTCGGATTTAGTTCTGCAACCGGCCTCCAATACTAATTGCAAAATGTATTTATTATTAACTAGGTATGAATTTTAAATAACTTTGTTGAACATCCCAATGCATAAAACCTGTATTTTCTTCCATTCCTGCAGCCAGCCTTGCTGTTGATATCAATTTATTCAGCATTTTTGTGTAATTTTCACTCACAAGAGGAGAGGATAAGATCATATCCCACTTCACATCTTTCGATGTATATGCATGGATAATTAAAAAGTAAAAACCTACTCAGTGTATTACTTATTGAATAATTTATTATGATTATTATAATAATATTTTACTGTAACTATTAAACACCAAAATGTTTTCTTTGACCATAGGGTCTGGACTTGCTGGGGTAGAAGGAAGGCTTTAAATTCCATATATAATTCAGGCTTATCTCTGCCCTTCCTAGCAGCGTTGTTCTAGAGAGTGTATGGGAATTTGGTGCCAGTTTTAGGGACTTGTCATGGTTTAACCCCAGTGATTCCCCAGCCCCTCACTCATTCCCCACCAGTGGGATCAGGGAGAGAATGGGAAGGGTAAAAGCTGGAGAACTCATGGATTGAGGTAAAGGCAGTTCAACAGGGAAAGCAAGAGCTGTGCACACAAGCAAAGCAAAACAAGGAATTCATTCCCTGCTTCCCGTGGGCAGGTGTTCAGCACCTCCAGGGGAGCAGGGCCCCGTCCCATGGAACGGCGGCTTGGGAAGACAAACATCATCCCTCCAAATGTCCTTCCTCCTTCTTCCCACCCGTTTGCATCCTGAGCATGATGTCATGAGGTATAAATACACCTTGGGTCACCTGGGGTCACCTGTCCTGCCTGTGTCTCCTCCCAAACCCCCAGGCATTCCCAGCCTGCTCTGCAGCACAGCCCCACGAGGAGCAGGAAAGGCCTTGGCTCTGTGCAAGCCCAGCAATGACAAAATATCTCAGTGCTATCCACCCTGTGCCCACCCAGCAATGACAAAATATCTCGGTGCTATCCACCCTGTGCCCACCCAGCAATGACAAAATATCTCGGTGCTATCCACCCTGTGCCCACCCAGCAATGACAAAATATCTCGGTGCTATCCACCCTGTGCCCACCCAGCAATGACAAAATATCTCGGTGCTATCCACCCTGTGCCCACCCAGCAATGACAAAATATCTCGGTGCTATCCACCCTGTGCCCACCCAGCAATGACAAAATATCTCGGTGCTATCCACCCTGTGCCCACCCAGCAATGACAAAATATCTCGGTGCTATCCACCCTGTGCCCACCCAGCAATGACAAAATATCTCGGTGCTATCCACCCTGTGCCCACCCAGCAATGACAAAATATCTCGGTGCTATCCACCCTGTGCCCACCCAGCAATGACAAAATATCTCGGTGCTATCCACCCTGTGCCCACCCAGCAATGACAAAATATCTCGGTGCTATCCACCCTGTGCCCACCCAGCAATGACAAAATATCTCGGTGCTATCCACCCTGTGCCCACCCAGCAATGACAAAATATCTCGGTGCTATCCACCCTGTGCCCACCCAGCAATGACAAAATATCTCGGTGCTATCCACCCTGTGCCCACCCAGCAATGACAAAATATCTCGGTGCTATCCACCCTGTGCCCACCCAGCAATGACAAAATATCTCGGTGCTATCCACCCTGTGCCCACCCAGCAATGACAAAATATCTCGGTGCTATCCACCCTGTGCCCACCCAGCAATGACAAAATATCTCGGTGCTATCCACCCTGTGCCCGGCACAGATCCAAACACAGCCCCCGGGAGGAGAATTCACTCTGCCCCGGGTGAGCCCAGCACAGCGCCCGGCCCCGGGGTGCCCGTGGGGCCAAAGGTGTGTCCTGGCAGCGCAGGCAGCTGCCAGCTCGCTGTGGGGGTGCCTGGAGCTGGCCAAAATCCACGTTTTGGCTGCCGTGGAGAGCCACTGTGGGAACAGCTCCGTGGCCAGATGGCTCCTGGTCAGCGCCGGACACGGGCACAGCCGGCAGCGCCTGGGCAGGCTCCGTGTCCCTGGCAGACCTTGCAGGGAGGGTGGCACTGCTGAAGGACCCTGCCCTGCTGGGTGACACCCCCTGCCAGCGGGGAATGACAAATCTGTGCTGGCAGCCAGGGTGGGGAGTGCAGAAATGCCCGTTCTGGGCGCTTGGCTGTTTAGAGGTGGCACTTCCAGCGGCGTTTGGGCCCATGGAACCTGTGGGCTGGGCAGAACGCTGCCTGGGCTGGCTGTGGCACTGGGAATGCTCCCAGGCCTGAAGTCTGACACCCCATCGAGGCGTTTGAGTGTTTCACTTTCCTTTTCCTCCCTCACCAAATAAGCGGGAAACATTTAAATGAATCTCAGTGTCTTTTGTGGAGAAGCTGTTTGCTAAAGGTCAGTGTGGAATTATTCAGACCACAGAATCATGGAATATCCTCAGCTGGAAGGGATCCACAAGGATCAGAGTCCAGCTCCTGGCCCTGCACAGACCCCCCAACAACCCCACCCTGGGCATCCCTGGCAGCGGTGCCCAAACGCTCCTGGAGCTCTGGCAGCCTCGGGGCCGTGCCCATTCCCTGGGGAGCCTGGGCAATGCCCAGCACCCTCTGGGGGAAGAACCTTTCCCTGATATCCAACCTAAACTCCCCTGGCACAGACAGACAAGCTGATGGAGTAAATTAAGTGACCTTAAGCAGCAGCACGACAAAACAGCCAGAGGTGGAGGGCAGAAGCTGGAGCATCATTTTGATAAATGAGAATAAATGAGATTATCTGAAAAGATCAATATAATCTTCAAAGGAGCAGCAGTGCAGGAACAACCAGGCAGCCACAGCCCATCTTCACCCACAGAGCACAGCCTTGGTCAGTGAAAACCAGGCACCTCCAACAGGAGTCAGCTGGCAGGTTTGGCTCTGGCCATGGCAAAAATTGCAAAAATAGGATTATTATTGCAGTTCTGCCCCCCAGCAGTGGATCTCAAAGGGAATCAGCAGATCCCTAGAGGGAATCAGAGCTGCTCTGGGTGGAGGGCAGATCTCTCCAGCCACAACTCAGGGCAGGATTTAAGAGCCAAGAACTCCATGAGATGCAGCCCATGAGGAAATCTGTGTAAGTCATGACTAACATCCTTCAAGGTGCTGAAATGGCTTTTTTGGGGTTTTTTTAGAACACTTTCTGGCAGAACTCACAGCAATTAATAATAGTAAAAGCCCACAGTCCACCTCACTCCCTCCCAGGCAGCAGATGCAGCGTGGCCAATGAGCTAATTAAGCAAATAACAGCAAAAAAAAGGAAACCTCAACAAAACCCCAACACTCCTTAATAGCTCCAGATCAGGTATTAATCACTGGCTTGTCTTAAGAGCATAGGTCATGGAGAATTCCAGGGACTCATCCTTTGTGTGCAGGTTTTTAAAAGCTGCACATGGAATCCTGGAGTTCTTTATGGAATCCTGGAGTTCTTTAGGTTGGAAAAGCCCTCTCAAATCATCGAGTCCAGCCTTTAACCCAGCGCTGCCAGGCCCAGCACTAACCCACGGCCCCAAGCACCACATCTACGTGGTTTTTGAATATTTCCAGGGATGGTGATTCCATCGCTTCCCAAGGAGCCTGTCCCAATTCCTGACCACCCTCAGCAAAGAAATCAGTCCTAATATTCAACCTAAGCCTCCCCTGCTGCAATTTGAGGCTGTTTCCTCTTGTCCTATTCCTGATTACCGGGGGAAGAGTCCAACCCTCACCTGGCCCTGACCTCCTATCAGGGAGCTGAAGAAAAGTCTAGTATTTCTCAGATACTCATCTGGCAATAAAGTCATTTTAAATGTAGCTTTTACAGAAGGTTTGGAGTGCAGTTTAATTTGGAATTGACATTTACTAAGCGCTTTCTCTTTTTTTATCAGCAGAACAGGGATGTGCTTGTGTGAGCTCAGAGTCCAGCTGAGTTCAGGTCCTATCTGCAGAGCCCCAGAAAGCAGAGCCTGGGCACAGACCCTGAGGAATCACAAATGAGATCATTTCCAATATATTTGCATCTGGAGACGTTCTGCTTTGTTTTGCTCTGTCAAAAGTTCTAAAGGTTTGTGATTGCAGGTGGTATTTGGTGTTAGAAATTGTCTGCTAAGAGCTGCCCTGCTTCCCTCTGCCTTTATTTAATTTTACCAGTGGAATGGATGGAGTTGTAGATCGTGGAATAATTATGGAATCACACAGTGGCTTGTGGGGGAAGGGAACCTAAAAATTATCCCATCCCACCCCTGCNATTGACATTTACTAAGCGCTTTCTCTTTTTTTATCAGCAGAACAGGGATGTGCTTGTGTGAGCTCAGAGTCCAGCTGAGTTCAGGTCCTATCTGCAGAGCCACAGAAAGCAGAGCCTGGGCACAGACCCTGAGGAATCACAAATGAGATAATTTCAAATATATTTGCATCTGGAGACGTTCTGCTTTGTTTTGCTCTGTCAAAAGTTCTAAAGGTTTGTGATTGCAGGTGGTATTTGGTGTTAGAAATTGTCTGCTAAGAGCTGCCCTGCTTCCCTCTGCCTTTATTTAATTTTACCAGTGGAATGGATGGAGTTGTAGATCGTGGAATAATTATGGAATCACACAGTGGCTTGTGGGGGAAGGGAACCTAAAAATTATCCCATTCCACCCCTGCCATGGGCAGGGACACCTCCCACTGTCCCAGACTGCTCCAAACCCCTACAAGCTGGCCTTGGACACTTCCAGGGATCCAGGGGCAGCCACAGCTGCTCTGGGAATTCCATCCCAGACCCTCCCCACCCTCACAGGGAAGGATTCCTTCCCAATATCCCATCCACCCCTGCCCTCTGGCAGTTCAAGGCCATTCCCTGTTGCCCTGTCTCCACAGGTAAATCGTCCCTCTCCAATACTGGGGGAGTTTGAAACCACAGAGTTAATTTTGCCCAGGAATGTCCCTGCTCCGGGTGAGTCCCAGCAGAGTCGAGCTCCCTGTGCTGGCTCCCACACACAACAAATCCAACCAAAACCCGAAGTTATGGAAATTTTAGTGGAGCAAGGCCTGCTGCAAGACTGGGTAGGGGCATTTGAATTTCGTAGGATCGCCTGGTACCAACCTCTTTGTGTGGAATGCCATTTTATTCCTCAGTTTTGCTCGCTCTGCCTCGCTCATCGTTAGCGTTTTCTTCAGTGCCGGTCGTTCTCACACGTGTAGTACCTCGTTAGAGCACGTAAATACCTGAAATTGTTACCCCATCTTCAGGATCTTTCTGTTTGATCTTTAGTGTTTTATTTCTTTTCTCCCTGCGCACACTCTGACAAGTTTTTTCTAGTTAGCCCAGGAGAGTTTCCCCAGCACACTCAGGCTTTTTGTGCTTTCATCTTTTCTGTTAATCTGGTTTATCTCTATTCCTCTTCCTTTAGCCTTGTTATTTATGTTTCACAGGCTGGATATTTACTTCGGGGATAAGTCATCCCTGGTTTTTTTGGGTTTTTTTTTCTAGAAAACATACTTCTCTTTTATTGAAAAAACCCATCCTGTCAAAAGTTGCAATACCATAACTCAGAGAAACCAAATTCCTTCCATTTCCTCTAAAGCCTACATTTTAATTAGATGATGTTTTCTTTTTATATTGTCAGAGAATAAAGTTTAAGACAATATTCTTCAATACTTTATGCTTTCAATAAATAATTTATACCGAGGTATATCCTAAGCTACACTGGCTGCTTACTTTTCAAGGGCAAGGACTGCAGAAGGAGAACAGTATCCATAAATATTCTAAAAAAGAGATATTTAAAGGAAACAAATGCAAAGGAAGCTGTTACAAGCAGAACTTTGGAAACCAGCCTGCAAAAACTGTATGATAATTCTGATCACTATCAGGCTTGAAGTGGATATCTGGGTCATGTTTACAACAGCATTTTCTCTCTGTAAACTTAAGAGTTTTAGGAAAGAAAAATGTGAAAAAAAAAAAATTGATTAAAATACAGAAACCTGAGAAGTATAAATTTCCTCAGCAGGTTTTCCTTGGAGCTGCAAAGTGCACGGGGTGGCCTTGGCTAAAGAAATAGAGAACCCCAAACTCACCAGCACTCCTGTGAATATTCTAATTTTGAAAAGGCTTTTCAAGAAATACACAGATATCCTGAACTTCCTAACCTGACCTGTAAAAGCAAAACTCTTTAAACCCAAAGTTTAGGCTTAGGAAACAATGATAAAACAATTAGGAGGAAGTAATCAGCTGCAGCAGAGTGATCTTCTGTGTCCATGGATTAGCAATTCCCCTTCCTATTTAGAGATGCAACGTTTTTAAACAAACGTTTTGACCCAGTTTTTGCATGCTGCTTATGCAACCTCTGATGCTGAATTAAAACCCTCGTGTTTGATGTTTAGTGAATGAGGTAGCACACCCTCTCCTTGGCTAGGTGCATTTAATTTGAGGAAAATTCCCTTTCTTTTCCATGCTGCTGTGAAAATCCAATATGTAATTACAGAGCAGAGACATTCTTAATGTCACCTTGTACTTGCATTAAGAAGTGAGGTATTTTTATTAATTAACGCCTGGTTCCAGTATCTATAACCCCCAACCTTGCTAGAACACCTTCACCCTGTACTGTGCCACTCTTTGTGCATCCTTCTTCTATTTTATTTTTTGTCTCCAAGACATTTCTTCAACGTTTGTGCAGATTTTCTGACTCTCCACATCGGGTTTGGAGTGTGCTGGCTCCTGGTTCTAATTTCAGATCCAGTATTTTGTCATAACCAGCTGCAATTAGAAACAGAATAAATCCTTCAGGCCGGGGGAAGGTGACAGTGCTCAGGAGCTGATTGCAGAGGATGGGTGACATTTGCCTCTGGTTTGCACTACAAATTAAAGGGTGACGTTAATAATCAGTCATTCAAGAAACAGCATTAAAATGAGAGTTTATCCCAGCCTTTTTGCCATCCTGCATCATTAGGAATCTGCATAGTAAAATGATTAGCTCACGTTGCTCGCTGATTCTCATCCAGTCGGGAATTCACCTATAAATATAACTCTGTGTGCATTTTTGCAAGGGGAACGTCCTTTTTCACAGTAAAATCTTGCTTTTATTGGTGCACATTTGCTCCCTGACTTCTCTGGGCACAGGTTTGAGGCATCACCTCCCATCTTCAAATAATGACAAAATTGAGGTGCCTTGGAAATTCCGTGTGTTACCTTTGATTCCTTGGGTCATCTGGTGGCTATGAACCTCACACCTCCAGAAAGCACCCAGGGGAAATTTGTCCTCCTAGAGAGCAGAATCATCCTGTCTGCACTTAGATAGCACTTCCCTAGACGTGCATGAGGTGATGAATGGGAATTTTCTTAGCTAAAACCAAATCTTCTACTGTGAGGGGATGGTTTGAATACTGAAACTGTGATATATACACACTGAGACATCCCGTGAGTCTGCAATCCCATCTCCAGTTCAAATCACTCCCATCTAGAGCTCTGCAAGACCAATTCCAGCCTGAGCAAAATTTACACTGCCCTGATTTTTTGGCTCATTAAAAAGTAAGCCCAACACAACTTTACATGCAGAAAAGTTGGCAGAAATAAATCACTGAAGTTTTGCCCTCTGCTGAAAATCACGGATCCGTTTTACCAGTTCCATCACATGTCCAAATAGACTTTCACTGCAGTTCGTAGCATGATGTACAAAGTGATGAAGCCCCATAAAGCAGATGCTTGAGACTCGGGACACAAATATTAGAGAGAAGATGTTGCATTTTTATTTAAGTGCAGCTCTGTGTGGCTAAATGGGGGAAGGCACCGAGTGCAACGTAATGAATGATGTGGCAAATGCACTGCAGTGCAAATAAACCATTAGGAGTTACACTTCATTTTCATCAGGCACTCAGCTCATATTCCCCTGCACTTTGGAGAGACCCAACAAATAAAAGCGTGGCAGAGTGCTTTGCATGCAGTTCAGGCAGCGCTCAGCACACAGCTCAGCCCCCGTGGATTTTTATGGGAAGTGCATAAGCAGCCTGCAAACCACGGGATATTTATATTGATTGTCACTTGGAAGGGAGAATTTAAAAGTTGTTGCTCACTAGAAAGAGCTGTGGCACTGGGGGTGATCGCTAAAGCAGGGAGCTCACCCCGGGGAGGGAACCTATGGATCTGTACCCTCACACACCGTGGGCTGTTAGGGGACTGCCCTGGTGGATGCTGTCCTACCCTGCAGCCCACGGGGCCTTTCCAGTCCTTCCCGCTCCAAAGGGCTCTGTCACCTGCAGACTCCTCTGAAAAGTGAATTTATGCTGCTCTTCCGGATGCCTTCTCGTTTGAAATGATCCTTCCCATGGCAGGAGGCTGGAACTGGGCAATCTCAACTTACCCCAGCCCAAACCATCCCGTCACTCTGTAATTCTGTGGCAACAACACCACATCCCACACCCACGGAGGTGCTTAGATGGCATTAAAAGCTTCATGTGCATCAAACTCAGCTTTTTTGGGGAGCAAAAGAAAAATCCTCGAGGGCAATTACACAGGAGGTAAACAAAAGCAACAGCTCTGGGTACAGTACTTTACTTTGCACAACAGTGAGTCTTGCTTTAAGCAATTGTGCCCCAGTAATTCAGTAATTGTGCCCCACCCACACCAGTCTGGGCCCTGGTGTTCATCCTCAAGGACTCCTAGGTAGCAGCACAACGTATTTCATTTGTGACAGTGGGACCTGTCCCCCAGGCAGGGGGTTGATAGCACAGCTCATTCCACACATTTTATTAATTCTACCTCCAACAGCCTCAGCTCTTGGTCTGATCTGGCCCAGAATGAGAGACTGAAAAAGCAGGAGGTGCAAAATAAGCCCCGTGCACCGTGACCAGACAACACATTTCCAGCCAGGTTCATGCAGCTGCAATACGATATTCACATGTAGCACTCAGGGGTTTTAAATATCTATTGTTAACACACTGCTTGGGAGCCAAGAGCCACAAAGAACATGAGGAGCCTCAGAGCCAGCGTTGAGCCTAACAGTGGTCCTCGGTGCAGTGGGTGGGAGGTGTTTGTAAGCAATGAGTTAATGCAGGCATCACGAGGAACAAGTGCTGGTTTTGCTTCCACTGAAGAGCTGGGCTGTTGGAAAGGGGTCGGATAAATGCGTTTTCATGGCATTGTTACCCAGCTACGTGTGTTGCAAACATGTATAACACAGTATACACACACTGTATAGATCTATAGATAAATACATAGGTAAATATAAATATATCTGCATCTGTTTATGCAGCTCATTTCCATTCCTTCAGGCAGCAGCTGCCCCTCCCGTGGCTGTGATTCTCTCGGTTACCATATCATACTCCTTGCCGTGGTAGGGACCAGGAGTGAGCACAGGTGGTTTGGATTCCCCTCAGTGCTGTCACACCTCACTGAACCTGTGGGCTCTGAACCTCATGGGTTTATTTAAGGCAGGAGCAGGTGCTGCCTTGGCTACCTAAGGAGGGGCAGCATGGGGCTGTGTCTGGCCTGGGGAGCACTTGGATGCAAGGTAGGCAGGAGTTTTGTGAATTTTTTACGTACCACCATTATTAGTGCCTTGGAGATGGAGTCTGTGGTCGATCCAGCCTTGCTGGAGTGTGAAGGTTTGAGAACAATGTTTGAAATTTGGGTAGGATGTGGAAAAAGGAGGGCATAGTGAGGTGATGTTGTGTTTTGCTGATTTTCTGCTGTGCCTATGAAAGTTTGATGGAACAGCCTGGGAAGAGGCAGGGCTAGAGAGCTCCATGCTTTTCCTCTCTTCTTTCTAAACCCAAACCTACCAAGGTATAAACTCTGATTAATCAAGTATTTCACCTTTCACTGTGGGCCGTGGTTTTAAGCTTAAGGTACAGGAACAGGGAAGATGTGTAGGAATTAGATGTCCAAGGAGAAGTCAAGAATGATTTCTTCTCCCAGGGCAGTGAAAAGAACTAATCAGTTGGTCAAAGCAAAGGCCTGAGAACTGGAACCAGTGAATTTTGATCAGCTCTCAATGGAAAAACAAAGCTGCTCCCTTCTTGGTCCATCAGGTGTCCAGAGCTCAAACTACTTAATTCTCTTGATCTAAAATGCTTTCCATCTCACTTTGCTATCCCCGTGAAGTCTTCTGCTTTCTCTGCTTGCGATCCCACTATTTTTCTGGAATTTATTTATAAGATGTCTGGTTTTTCCAAACCAGGGGGTCAATAGTGCCTTTCAGCAGTGAAAAAATGCTGCTCTTTTAATTCCTGTTGATTGTTGTCTGCCAGTATTGCTGCGGGCATGGGAGTGGTTTCAGACTCTTTAGCCTGTTAATGAAACTCGGCAAGAAGGAAATAAGAGAAACAAATTTGGTCTTGTAACAGCTTTATGGACACTTGTGTTTTGTGCTACTTAACGCTTGCAAAAAGCCACTTCGGTAATTTAGTCCACATCGTTGTTTTCAGCTGATAAAACCACAACAGAGCCCTTTTATCACAGTGGGAAACTTCCCTTTCCCCTCGGATTTGGAGCAATAACAATTCTGGGGGGGTAATAATTATTCCAGATGCACTGTACCATGTAAATGAATCCACTGCCTTGGTGCCGCTGCTGCACGAGCGATGCTGATGGAGGACGCTCAGAATGAGCAAATTAATTAGGCAAACTGCGAAATCAAATAAATCTCGCAGCAGTGACCTCTGTGTCACCCGACAAAGGAAGACATTAGGTTGATGTGTAGTCGCTTTTGTGGAAGTAAACCCAGAACTTAAGAGCGAAATGTTCCCATTACTCTGGCTTCAAAGAGGCGTTGAGGCTGGCAGTGCCCTGCTGGCAGGGAGGGAGGGATGCTTGGGTGTCAGTTTAGCTTTTACTGCCTTTGTGCAAACAGCAGAGGCCCCACGCCAGGACGTTTCACTGGGAGGCTGCACCGGGGATAAAAATCAAACCCTATAGATCCCCGGTAGATATCTATCAGCGCTGGTCGGTATCTGTGTGCCCTACACGAGCTCCCGGCATCCCGCAGCTCATTTGGCTTTGGGAGCACTTGGATTCTCAGCTGCTGAACCTGGAAATGCCCTTCAGGCTTTGTCTCCTCCTCTCCAGGAGGGGTGAGAGTTTCCTGAAGCTCTGAGGAGCATTCACGACTTTGGATAACAGCAGTACCCTCTTCTCTTCCCTCCTTCTGTAACCTGGAAAACAAAAGCTGATGTCTGCAGCTCCTTTTGTGGTACAGAAAGGAAGTTGGGGTGGAGTATCAGGCTCGTACAGCAGCACAGGTTCTGCAGAGTTGCAGATGGTATCAGCCACGGTGTTATCCGTACATGCTGATGGGACAGGAATTTAGTGGTGTTTTGCAAGGAAACGATTGCAGATAACTCAGTCCTCTGAGGGTTTATGCTGTCATCTATCACGGAGGTACTGCAAGGTGGAGAAGTGGTTTTCACCCAAAGGAAAAAATAATGCAGTTTTTACTGTGTTTATTTAAAAAAGGCCATTAGGATATTCAAAATTTGATGTTCAGCAGTCAGCAAGTGAATGTGATTTACTGCTGGGGGGTTAAGGGGCTTTTGGGTGGTGCACTGGGAGGAGGAGGAGTCGCTCAGCAGGAGATCTGTCTTGGGCAAGGAGGTTTTATGGGATTCAGTGCCACTGATCACCCAGCCAGCAATTCCCATCGGAGCCAATTGCCCTGTAGTGCTTCAGGCTGCAAAGTCAGTGAGTTATCCGAGTTTGTTTCCCTTTCTTGTTGAAACTTTCCATGTCCTGATGGTGACCCAAATGATTGATGCTGTGAGGTTTCTGCCCTACAAATTGGAGCGCTGCGAATTCTTTCTCCATCCACTAATCCTTGGCTGGGCTGCAGCAATGATCCTTGATCCCCCAAAGGCATTTTAGCATGTCTAACTCCCACCAGGTTCACTGAGAACAGGAGCAGCACTAGGAATGCATCCCCTAAAACTTGGGACAGTCGAAACCATCTCAGGAATGTTTCATTCAGCTCTGGATGTGTTGGTTCTGGGGGGTGACACCACCAGGAGCCACTGTGGTGTCACCAAGGCACAGTACCCGTGTGGGGATGGTGCTGGCAGGTACAAGACAGACATGCACTGTGCAGGAACCACAGGATCTCTGTCCAGAGTATTCAGGGATAATTCCTTTGATCAGGAGCTATCACAAGCTCAGTTCCCTCTGGGCTGGTATCTGCAGTATTGATGGTGAATGCATCTGTCAGTAAATTCTGTCTGCAAAATACACAGGTTTTTCTCAGGTGAGGTGTGAGATCTCTACATCTGCATATCCCTGAGCCAGAAGAAAGTGATTCTTAAAGGCAGTTGTAATAGTTTATATATTTTTTTTGTGAGGAGGGAATGTTTTTGGATATTTTTCATTTTACAGCAGGAGATTAACACTGGAAATGTCCAAGGCCGGGTTGGACAGGGCATGGAACAGCCTGGGATAGTGGAAGGTGTCCCTGCCCATGGCAGGGAGTGAAATGGGATGAGCTTTTCATCCCTCCAACCCACACCATTCTATGATTAGGAGTAAGACTTTAAATGTCATAAAACTTTGGGATCTTTCCACAGTGAAGCCCCAGCAGCAGGCTGAGGGTTGCTGTTGTGTCCCAAACTGGCACCAGGGTGATCCAGGGCAGGATTTGCACGAATAAAGACCAATAGTGAAGCCAGCAGGGGGTCAGTGCCTCATTCCCTGTGTCCCATGAAGTTTGCAAGATGGACACTTTTAGCTCTGGCTGTTCTGCCATGAGGGAACAATATTCCTTTTTAAGGAACAGGTTGGTGATGATTTTCCATCAGAGACTCCATCTGCACCGAGGTTTCCCTAGAAAACAGCAAACCAGCTTTGCTGTGGAGCTCTGTTTAACCCTCCTGAAGCAGCACCTCTGCTGTGGCTGCAGGGTGGGGTCAGCCATGGTGAGAATGGAACAAATATTTCTCACCCAATATTTGTTTGGTAAAGCCAATTTGCAGTTGATTCCTACAGCTCTTCACTTTCATCTTCTAATTTCTGTTTCAAACCGCTGCCTCAATTTTTGGTTTCAAATCTACCCACAAGACGACAGCCTTGGGATTTTTCCTTTCAGATAAATCTTGTGAGAGGAATTTATTGAAACTAATAAATGATATTTCAGTAAGGTGCATTTGATCCAACTCCTCTTTTAATCGTGCTGATGTAACTTCATGGAACAATTCCTGATGGATCAGCATCACTGAAGGGAAAACCAGGCTGGAAGGGTTCGTCTGAAATGCAGCTGATGGGCACAGAGTGGAATAAACTGGTTGGGAACTTGCACAGAAAATTGATGTGGACAATAGGTGGGGAAATCCCTCAAAAATAATTCAGCCAATTATTTTATTTCAGTTTTACCGAAACTGGTATTATTTTGAGTGTTAATTTGATAAATCATAGTCTGTGTTTGATTTATGCAATATTGTACATACGAATACATTATCCAAATTAAAATTTTAATATACATGAATTACAATGAATCACAACAAAAAAAATTACTCTAAGGATATGTTTTGACATTGCTAAACCAAACCAGGAAACTGTGCATTTCTTGCTGGAAACGCTCTTTAAAATTCTCTTTTGCCACTGCTGCTAGGCTGAATTTCAGCTAAAAATTCCTCAAAAACTTGTGGACCAAGTGTAATTTTAATATTTCCTATTCTGAATGAAAATATTCAAGTACCACTCTCAGATTAGATAAATATACTATTGTTTACAGTTATGATAACCTTAAGGTCCCAAAAACGTCTTTTTAAAAAAGCTAATTACACGCTTTTATTTGCTGCTAGTAAAAACAGGCGAATAACAGCCCAACTCATTTAATCCCTACTGTGATTTCCTCTGGGCTAATTAAAGTGTACTCGACTGGTGTCTCAGCTGCACAGCTACAGGCAAGCAAAATGCTTAAAGGGACCAGTGCCGTGCTGCTCTGCAGGGCTGGGGGTGAAGTTATGGACTTTGAGGTGGGAGTGTCCCAAGGAGCTGTCCTGGAGAGGCTGTGCCAGCCCATCTGTCCATACCCACACTGGAGATTCTCCCCTTTGGAGGGCAGGCCCTGGCACAGGGTGCCCAGAGCAGCTGTGGCTGCCCCTGGATCCCTGGCAGTGCCCCAGGCCAGGCTGGACATTGGGGCTTGGAGCAGCCTTGGGACAGTGGAAGGTGTCTCTGCCCTTGGATGGGTGTGGGATTAAATGGGCTTTAAGGTCTCTTCCACCCTGTTATAAATGAATCAGCCAATTTGATAATTAAAGCGAATTTATTAAATAATCAAAGTATGAAATTTGTAAAAGAGCCACAAGCAAAGCAGCGCCGAGCCAGGCGGTCGGCACTGGGTGAACTGGATTCGGACTCTATCCGCTCTGAATCCCTCCAGTTCACCGCTGCTGTTTCTGTGGGGTACCTTTTTATACATTTTTGGCTTTGTTAATCTTATCTTTTAGTTTTTCTTGTCTTGCTGCTGAAAAGTTCTTGGGACCAGTAGATGTTTATCTTCTGTTTGCGGAGATCATTTCTGGCGACACATATTATCATATACGCATATTGAATGCATATCGCTGGAGCCTTGCCAGACGGAAGAATTTTCTGGGATGCTCATCCTTGGAATTTACTGCATCAGAGTCCGTTTGAAATGCATATTTTTGGTGGCTACATGTCTCTGGTATTTGTATCAGCTTCAGAAAAAATGCTGCAGTCTTAATTTTTAGCACGAATTATTTTACAACATATATTACACACCCCAAACCATTCTCTGTCTCTTTGCTACCGAGCTTTCCCTGAAAGAACAGGCCTTGTGCTGTCTCTATCTACCGCTATCTGCATTTTAGGTAAAAGAGCCTTAAAAACACCTTTATTCCGAGATCAAAGTGGGTTTTACACACAAACATCCCAGCGCGCTGAAGTATTTTGAAGGAAGTGGAGGTGCCACTGAGGTCAAAAATCGCTTTTATTCGGCCATCGCCGTTCTGTGCCTGGGTGCGAGCGGATTTCCATGGCGAGATGAAGGCTCCGGAATGCGTGGCTAATGCTCGGCGGTGCTGAGGAGGGAACGAGCTCTTAAGAAAAGCTTTTTTCTTTCCGAGCAGCTGCCGCTGACTTTTCCAGCGCTGACATTTGCGTTTCTAAAGCGGCGTGAGCGGCACCTTGCTCACCTTTGAATGCCCACGCCGTGCCTGCCCCGCTCCCGGCTGCTCCGCCTCGCTGATGAGTCTTTAACGCCACCATTCCGCCTGTATTTTAATTTTTACAGCTGTCAGAGAGGCGCTGGAAGGGGAATACCGAGTTTTCAGCCCTTCCCTGTCAGATTAAACCACGGAGCTCGGAGGCAATGAATAACAGAGATGCATCCCGGCGATCTAAACCTCTCCATTAAAACGCTCAGTGGGGGTGAAGGGACTTTTGTGTCCCGTGGCTTTTGTTTTCTTGAAGTGTTAATGTTTAGCTCATCCCGTTTTCCATCCACCCTAAACAGCCGCGTTCTCTCCTGCCGCTCCTGAGGTAGAAATGGGGATGTCGCACTTTTTTTTGGGCGTTCAGCCCACAGGGGATGCCTGGAGCCATTATCAGGAACGGGTTTATTTGCTTTTCTGGCGTGAATGCTAATTATGGCCTCACTTCTGCCGTGGCTTTTTCTTATTCTTTAGAATTGAAAATTTCTCCCTCAGTGTGGGTTCGTTTCCACTATTTTTCCTCAAGGTTTTTGCCCCTTCCACTGTTATTGTAGCATAGAGTATGAATTTCCAAGAAAGCTTTTTTAATCTCCTCCAGTTGCTTGTAATCCTATGGATTAGCTATTTTTCCTTCTATCTCTTTAAAATACAATCCATTTTTCTTGTTAGGCCAAACAAGAATGGAAAAGAGCTTTTTAAAAGCCTTCTTGTTTTGTTTCAGGCTGTGACCTGAAATGGCTGGGGAAAGCACATGGTCCCACTTTCCGAGTGAAGCTTTCTGCACTGATGAGATTTAAGTAGTGTATGTACGAGATGTGATCCAACATTTAAGTGCTTAACCTGAAACAGTTCAATTTCTTCATCACTCAAAGCGTGTACAACAGCTTTATTCAAGCATTAAGTGAAAATAATTCCTCCTGTCTTCCCCAGAACCCCCCTCAGTGTCCAGAATGTCAGTCAAGGTCTGGCTGTAACGTGGCCACGAGCAGAGTGAGCTGTCCCAGGGCTGTGGAGTGAAGTGAAATCCCTCCGGGAAGGGCACTTTTCCTTTTAGAACCCTAATTGTGGAGGATTATGGCTGTTATTTCTTACACTGAATATCAGAAGTCATATCTGGCAGGTGACAGGACTTCATTAAACACCAGCAATTGTATCAGAACTGGCCTCAGAGCTGACCCGGTTTGTGTTTTACAAGTTTGTTCTTGAAGGGCTCAGGATTTCTGCGGTCGTTTGCCTCATCCTTGAACTCTCCGTGTTTAGGGGGAGAAGGAGCCGTGCTGCTGATAGGGGGAATGATCAGCCCCATCTCCCTCTCTGTGCCTTGATAGGAGTGTCCAAGGTAACCTGGCACTTCCCGAGGGAACGCAGCAGGTGTTCCACAGGTGAGGAGCCATGAGATTCANATTAAGTGAAAATAATTCCTCCTGTCTTCCCCAGAACCCCCCTCAGTGTCCAGAATGTCAGTCAAGGTCTGGCTGTAATGTGGCCACGAGCAGAGTGAGCTGTCCCAGGGCTGTGAAGTGAAATCCCTCCGGGAAGGGCACTTTTCCTTTTAGAACCCTAATTGTGGAGGATTATGGCTGTTATTTCTTACACTGAATATCAGAAGTCATATCTGGCAGGTGACAGGACTTCATTAAACACCAGCAATTGTATCAGAACTGGCCTCAGAGCTGACCCGGTTTGTGTTTTACAAGTTTGTTCTTGAAGGGCTCAGGATTTCTGCGGTCGTTTGCCTCATCCTTGAACTCTCCGTGTTTAGGGGGAGAAGGAGCCGTGCTGCTGATAGGGGGAATGATCAGCCCCATCTCCCTCTCTGTGCCTTGATAGGAGTGTCCGAGGTAACCTGGCACTTCCCGAGGGAACGCAGCAGGTGTTCCACAGGAGAGGAGCCATGAGATTCATAACAAAAGATGACTGGGGGGTGAAAAACCTGTCCTTGGCATGAGCGTTGTGTCTGCTGAGCTCTCCCCAGCTTTAAACCAGCGTTAGGAGCACGGTGGGTGCCGAGTTGGAGGGATGCATTTTCAAGGACAAGTATAATATTCTTAAAATAACGGGCACGGGGCTGACCCAGAAAGAGAATTGAGGATTTTAAAATCCTAGAACATAAAATTTGCTGGAAGACTGGGCAAAAGTAGTAGTGACAATGCTGATAAGGGATTATAGAGGATGAAGAAATGGGCATATTTTGGCAGAGCAGAGTAATTTTGATAGAATGTCAGGGCAGCCGAGGTACAGGTAACTTTTGTTTCCCTGTGTTTCGCTTTGGATAAAAATGTTTCACCCAAAATACTCAAGAAAAACCCACAGAAACACGTTTATGATCAATCTCTATGATGAAATACATTTGTAGGAAGTAACTTTTTTAAGGCTAACTGGGCCTTCAGAGAGACACAAGGTGAAATTCATGCCCTCCTTACTCTGGTGAAGATTTCCTTGACACAGAAAGGACAAATCTTCTCGGCATCCTCCTGAACCTGAGCTGAAACTGTGCTCAACATATTTCTAAGCAATTCAGCTCCTCATTTATAAAACTAAAAGCAAATTCATGCCTGCAACACTCAGTTTTCCTAGCAGAACTTGCATTTTCGAAGCTGATGTTAAGACTCTGTTTAGATTCTGCAGGCCAAGTGAAAACATGGAACAAAAAACAGGAAAAATCCTTCCCTTAGGTCCCCTNTGCTTTTCTGACGTGAATGCTAATTACGGCCTCACTTCTGCCGTGGCTTTTCCTTATTCTTTAGAATTGAATATTTCTCCCTCAGTGTGGGTTGATTTCCACTATTTTTCCTCAAGGTTTTTGCCCCTTCCACTGTTATTGTAGCATAGAG
Source organism: Oreocharis arfaki (assembly GCA_013398015.1). Taxonomy (NCBI): domain Eukaryota; kingdom Metazoa; phylum Chordata; class Aves; order Passeriformes; family Paramythiidae; genus Oreocharis; species Oreocharis arfaki. The sequence continues at coordinate 310,317 of VZRR01013403.1, read as the reverse complement.
TATGAATTTCCAAGAAAGCTTTTTTAATCTCCTCCAGTTGCTTGTAATCCTATGGATTAGCTATTTTTCCTTCTATCTCTTTAAAATACAATCCATTTTTCTTGTTAGGCCAAACAAGAATGGAAAAGAGCTTTTTAAAAGCCTTCTTGTTTTGTTTCAGGCTGTGACCTGAAATGGCTGGGGAAAGCACATGGTCCCACTTTCCGAGTGAAGCTTTCTGCACTGATGAGATTTAAGTAGTGTATGTACGAGATGTGATCCAACATTTAAGTGCTTAACCTGAAACAGTTCAATTTCTTCATCACCCAAAGCGTGTACAACAGCTTTATTCAAGCATTAAGTGAAAATAATTCCTCCTGTCTTCCCCAGAACCCCCCTCAGTGTCCAGAATGTCAGTCAAGGTCTGGCTGTAATGTGGCCACGAGCAGAGTGAGCTGTCCCAGGGCTGTGAAGTGAAATCCCTCCGGGAAGGGCACTTTTCCTTTTAGAACCCTAATTGTGGAGGATTATGGCTGTTATTTCTTACACTGAATATCAGAAGTCATATCTGGCAGGTGACAGGACTTCATTAAACACCAGCAATTGTATCAGAACTGGCCTCAGAGCTGACCCGGTTTGTGTTTTACAAGTTTGTTCTTGAAGGGCTCAGGATTTCTGCGGTCGTTTGCCTCATCCTTGAACTCTCCGTGTTTAGGGGGAGAAGGAGCCGTGCTGCTGATAGGGGGAATGATCAGCCCCATCTCCCTCTCTGTGCCTTGATAGGAGTGTCCGAGGTAACCTGGCACTTCCCGAGGGAACGCAGCAGGTGTTCCACAGGAGAGGAGCCATGAGATTCATAACAAAAGATGACTGGGGGGTGAAAAACCTGTCCTTGGCATGAGCGTTGTGTCTGCTGAGCTCTCCCCAGCTTTAAACCAGCGTTAGGAGCACGGTGGGTGCAGAGTTGGAGGGATGCATTTTCAAGGACAAGTATAATATTCTTAAAATAACGGGCACGGGGCTGACCCAGAAAGAGAATTGAGGATTTTAAAATCCTAGAACATAAAATTTGCTGGAACACTGGGCAAAAGAAGTAGTGACAATGCTGATAAGGGATTATAGAGGATGAAGAAATGGGCATATTTTGGCAGAGCAGAGTAATTTTGATAGAATGTCAGGGCAGCCGAGGTACAGGTAACTTTTGTTTCCCCTGTGTTTCGCTTTGGATAAAAATGTTTCACCCAAAATACTCAAGAAAAACCCACAGAAACACGTTTATGATCAATCTCTATGATGAAATACATTTGTAGGAAGTAACTTTTTTAAGGCTAACTGGGCCTTCAGAGAGACACAAGGTGAAATTCATGCCCTCCTTACTCTGGTGAAGATTTCCTTGACACAGAAAGGACAAATCTTCTCGGCATCCTCCTGAACCTGAGCTGAAACTGTGCTCAACATATTTCTAAGCAATTCAGCTCCTCATTTATAAAACTAAAAGCAAATTCATGCCTGCAACACTCAGTTTTCCTAGCAGAACTTGCATTTTCGAAGCTGATGTTAAGACTCTGTTTAGATTCTGCAGGCCAAGTGAAAACATGGAACAAAAAACAGGAAAAATCCTTCCCTTAGGTCCCCTATCCAGCCAACTTGTTAAGGATATTTTAGCTATAAATGAGTCTCAACAACCAAAATCTCTGCAGGAATGTTGTAGGGAGGTTTTTATCCCAGAATTGCCATTTTTTAATCGCTGTGCAAGCGTCAGATGGGTCAGTGGGTGGGTGTGAGTTGAAGTCCTGGGTTCTTGGAGAAGGCAAACAAAGAATGATGAAGCTGTCAGCAAACCCATGTAAAATTCCCAGAGTTAATGGAGCTGCACTGGTTTTTACTGGGCTGTAGAGGAGGTCACAAAGACCTGCAAAGCCAAGAATTCAGGCACAGATTTACACATTTTAGTGACTCAGCCACGCTGATAAAACACTGAGGGAGGAGGGAACCCGACCTGAACCAAACCAGAGCCAAGGCCAACAGTATCTCTTGGCAATTGTCATCAATTTTGGGCTCGAGGCTCTGAAAAATCACTTCAGCTCTCAGCAAACCCCGAAGGTTGGGAACATCCAGGTGAAGTTTGGTACAAATAGGCTGAGAATTAGGAAATCAGCATAACCCCTGTGGATTATTTGCGTTCTAAAGCAGGTTCTGAGGCATCAAAGTGCAGTAAAATACACAACCCTTTGTAAAGCAGCAACTGCTGAGGTGCAGAAGGTTCTGTGCTGTCCCGCAGCCCTGCTGGGGGGAAAAAAACAAATTATTTTGTGTAGTCATCATCAGATCTGCTCTTTGGGTCCGTTTTTGCCTGATACAGGGCAAAAATAATGTTCCTTGAGTGTGGTCCTGGTATCAAGCCCTGGGGTGGCTCTGCCCTTGCAGGTGATGCCTCCAGGAGTTTCCCTCCTGTGAAACGGAATCGTTCCCACTTCCTTCTTGCCTTTTGGATTCTAAACAGATCCATCTTCTCCAAGAATATGATAAACTAAGCCTCTCTTAGAAGGCATTTGAAGGCATCAGGAATTATGCCTTTATTGGAACTAAATATGAGTGATTTGTCCCTGCTGAATCCAGGATCCAACATGCTACAGCATTTCTAGGAGCTTATAATTATTATTATTATTATTATTATTATTTCCATTCCATATGGATCTTAATTGTAAATCTGCCAATGAATTTACTTTAGCGTTGCACTTGCCCGCCTGGATGAGTTTGGAATTTATTATTTCAATTTTATTCCCTCCACTTTTTTTTGTAGGAAATATTTGGTGTTCTTTAGTGAAAGAGCTGACGCTGAATTTACAGCCCTGCCTCCATCAATAAATTCAGAAAAATCAAATTATTTTTTGGCATCAAGCCCCCAAATACTGTATTATTAAAGTACATTTTGAGACAAGGCATCATCTTGGTTTATGAGAAGTAGCTCAGTGCTGGAAGGGTGTTAGAGCTTTGTCTGAGACACTCGGAGTGATTAATTTTATTTAAAAGATTGAGAAGGGACAGCAGTGATTACTAGTGAATATTTTTACTACAGTAACTTGATTCTGCTTGTGTTATTTTCATGTTTAAATCTGGGGTCACTCTGAAATTACCAAAAGTGAGGCATTTTGTGTAAAATCTTGTCATCTCTGTGTGATAGAATGAGCAGGAGGATGGAAATCCAGCGTAGGCTCAGCGATCATCCTTTGCTTTGGTTTGGAACTTGTGGTCTGTCATCCTAAAGCTCCCCAAGATAAACCTGTGGCTTAAAATGCAGCTGAATTTTAGGCACAGACTAAAAATTATGTAATAGTAAGGTCTTCCCCAGGGCACCAGAAGGGTCTGCATTTATTCATTTAGTCCTGATGAGAACCATTGTGGTGGGGAATCCATTTCCTAAAAGACTCCACAAAAGCTCAGTGGGCTCAGAATTGTCAATAATTAGGAAGGAAACCAAATCATTAAAAATTTGAGGTTAAAAAATAATTTTAAAAAATTGTTTGGAAAACAAAGGAATGATTTATTAAGTTGAGCCTTTCCAAGTTTCCATCTATTCAGGAAACTCTGCAAAAGACTCGAGTCCAACATCAATCCTAAGGAGATTAAATACTTAAGCATTATACTGTCCTCTAAATTAAGGAAGTTGTATAAGCTTCATTTCCAGAGGATTCCAAATGTGATTAAGCAGGATATGCCGTGATTAAATATCTTGCTGCTATCCATTTCTGGGTGGATTAACTCCGTTCAAATGAACCCTTCCACAATATTTGTTTCAGATGTTCCCCTGGGTGATTTTGTGTCTGTGTGTTTTAGAGGCTTGCCTGTATTTTGGTGGTTTTGCATGGAAATTAGAGAGTCTAAAAGCACAAATATTGCAGGAATCTACTGGAAGCCCCTCAGATTTGTATTCCAGCCCTCTGGAAGCTGCATTTATTTGTGGGGGAACCTGTTCCACACTCTGGAGCTCAGGTTTCTCACATTCCACCTTCGGAGGTGGCTAATGCTGGATTCTCAAGAAAAAAACCTTCCAAAAACCTCCACCCATCACTCCCAACTCTCCCAAGACCAATTTCCTTTCTTTGTGTCTGACTCTGATCTCTCTAAATGGCCAAAACAGTATTTTTGTAAGAATTAAGAGGTAATTTCACCTCGCGCTGAGGGCCAAAAGATTTCTTGGTGATTTCTTTGAGTATTTCCCTACACTTTACAAAGGTATTGAACCTTGATGTACTCTGGGAACTGTTAAATATTGGGAAAGTTAATTTCAGGTAATTTATTGTCAGGAGATTGCGAGGGATTAACTAAGGTCTCCAGTCCCTAATATTCCTTAAATAAGAGCATTTCATGGGAGTTTTCACTGGCCCCAATGAAGATTTCAGGAGCATTGTACCCTTTCAGAATGGCAAGAGATTGCAGAGTAGAAAAAATTCCCCTTTAAATAAGATTTGAAATAATATTTTTAGCTCTTAGCTGTTGCCCAAAAGAGGCACAAGAGGTCCAGCCCTTGTGGGCTGGGTTCCAACTGGTTGTGGAACTTCCCACTCCACTCCTGCAGGCTGATCTGAGCATTAAATTTCACACCTGGGAGCTCTTTCTTCAGCTGCAGGTTTTTTTTTTTCCCTGGGCAAGCCTCACTTTTTCTTCCTCTCACATTAGATCTGGGATTTGCTGGATGTAAAAGGGAGGTGAAAGTGCCTTAACCTGCAGCTGGCAGCAGTCAGGAGGAGTATTTCAGGAGGATGGAGGGAAACCTGGAAAGAACCACACACAGACTTAAAAAAAAACCCTCAAATCTGCATTGAGAGGGAGCAGCATCCCCTCTCCCCTGGATGGAGGATCAAACTCATGTCTAATTCACCACAAAAATTCAGGAAGGCTCCTGCTGTGCTTCCACGTGGATCAATAAGGGATGCTGTGTGCTTTTTGTCTCCCTAGCCTGTCCCACTGCTCCGGAGTCTGAGACTTGCAGGAACCACGGAACCATTTACCAGTTTCTTTAACCTGCAAATATATTAATGTCTGCCATTTTTATACCCTCATTATCCATTTATTGCGAGGTGAACCACTCCGAGTTCATTAGGATAAGCTGTCTAAACTATTGCTGAGCTTCTGCTGATGCTTTAATGGCTTTTGTTGAGTTCATCCATTATCCTTGCTGCTTTATAAACATGAGTTGCCTCTGTAGAGCTCCCTCCTGCTCTCTCTGCCCCTGCCCTGATGGCTCTGTGTGTATATTTGGCTGATTTGCCAGCTCTGCTTTCAGCTGGCCTAATGGCTGAATCAGACGCAGAACCGAGGGGTTGAAGCCACAGTTTTGTTCTTCCATTTAAAGCCAGTTCAATCCGAATAAACATCAAATCTACCTGACTGCGTCTGCTTGTCAAGTAGGTGAACGTCTAAAATCCAGAGCCTTCCACATGTGAATTCCTGAGATTCAAAATCAGCAGTTTGGGCGACAGCCTTTGAAAAGCTCCCCTGGCACGAGGGCTGCACGACAGAACTGTGGAAAATGCACAGGAAAAAAAAGTAACAATTTCAAGGAATGAGATGCTCTCACACTTCATAATATCCTTCACTCCCCCGGTCCTCTCCCAGCGGGAGCAGATTGCTCACAGAAATGCCGTCTCATCGGAGTGAAAGTAACAATGCTCCCTTCTCCAAGTTTCTTACCCCAAATGCCAGCGATCAGCTCACCGGCAGCAAAGTGCCCCCGGCGCCTGCTGCCAGTGAATGAAAGGTCTGTCCACAACCAAGTTAGCACCGCTGCTGATCTGATTTGGGGTGAAGCACCAGCCCTAGCCCCGAGCAGCAGGGCCCGGTTTAATGTCACCGCTTCAGCTCGGTCCACTGTTAGGAGTTTCTCAGTACAGTACAAAAGAAGCCCTGCAGAAAGGCAGTGGCAGCAGCAATCTGTCAGCTATTTACTGAGCCTTTCCCTAATTCCCTCCCTCGCTGCTGTCCCCAGCATCTGTCTGTGCAACATGGACTTCGACTCTGCTGTACTGATGGCTTCCCTCCCTATTTATCCTATGGGAAGAGATCTTTCTCAGCTCCCAGGTTCCCTTTGCACGCTGAGCACCCCTGATCTCTGAAAGAAATACTGACATCAAGCTGGGGGGGAAAAAGAACAGTGCTAAACGGTGTTTATTTCTGTTTCTGTGTATAAAAAGCTGTTTTTCTGCCTTGCTGTGCAAACTTGAATGTGCAATCTGAGCACCTCGTTGCTTACACCTGCTATGGCAGGATCAGGAAGCACGTCCTCCAAATGGGCATTTCATGGTGATCTGATCGGAGTTAGGAGCTGAAAGTGTTGTTTTTATGTGGAATATGCAGAGTCCTAAATAACCAAAAGAGAGATAGGGCTGATCTGAGTAAACATGATTTTTCAGCCCTTACCTGAGACAGCTGTCAAATGGCAAAAGGATCTATTGGCAATATGGCCACTGTTGAGTTAGCTACAATATTCCCCTCTCCCTATAATTTTCCTTTTCACCTGCCAAACCTACCCATTTATATGCTTATATCCTGTTATTATATAAAATCAGGATGACAAATTGTGTGTCTGCAGCCCTCTTTGTTCCCATTCTCCAGCCCAGTGAACATTCCTGGTGTACATCAGTTTTATGTGAATGTAGGATGTTTGGGGTTTGTGAAAAATGTTGCTCTGCATGATTCATTTTACTGCAGCTAATGCCAGGGAAAGAAAAAAAAAACACAACACCTCTATTGAAAATAATAGCCTGCTTCTTGGACTTTGCACATATATTTCTTTTGTCTGCTTGTTCTTTTGTTTAAGCCACTATCCAGGTGGAATAATCAGGTCTCTGCAAGCAGGAACCTATCAACTCTGGCATTGTAGATCAAGGTTTCCAAGCATCACTCACTTGTGTCAGCACAGGGGGCTTGTGCCTGGTTTATTTTCAGGTTTCCAAAGCTGTGCCCATCCAGGGGCTGCTTTGCAGCGGAGAGGGGGCACAGGGTGGGCACTGAGCAGGAGGCAGAGCAGGGTCCTTCCAGTTCATCCCCTCCCAGTGCCAAGGCAGGTGCTGATGCCCTCAGCCTGAGCTCACACACAGGAGCAGCTGTAAAGAAGCAGAGATGAAACCTTGGTTCCACTCACATCGGGCATAAAACTCTCATTGACTCCAGCAGGGCCAGGGTTTTATTCCTGATATGAATTTCCTCTGTCAGACAATTTAAAGATGCTTTTACGAGGACAGGAATCTTGCCATCTAAAATAGCATGTTTGCAATTCTGGAAATCTCTGACATATGTTTTAAGAGTGTGTCATATTTCCTACCCAGGAGACTTTACGATCCTGTAGCTTTGTGGGGAGATACCTTTGCAGGGGCTGTGATAAAGCAGCTGAGATATTCAGTGATGCTGCTGGAGGTCATTTTAAAGTTACAACTTTTTCTTTTCTAACCGACTTCCTAAACCTCACTGCGGGGTTTAAATACAAAACAAAGCAAAAAAAAAAAAAAAAAGTTGGGGTTTTACTTTGGGCCTCTTTCAGTCAGATTTGGTGCTGAGAAAAGCTGTACTTGGCTTTTTCATTTTCATGGAATTCCTGAATGGTTTGGGTTGGAAAGGGCAATGAAGATCTTGTTCCATCCCCTGCCATGGGCAGGGACACCTTCCACTGTCCCAGGCTGCTCCAAGCCCCATCCAGCCTGGTCTTGGGCACTGCCAGGGATCCAGGGGCAGCCACAGCTTCTCTGGCACCCTGTGCCAGGGCCTGCCCACTCTCCCAGGGAACAATTCCTTCCTAATATCGAAGTTAAACCTGCTTTCATTCAGTTTGAATGAATTTGAATTCAGTTTCCCTTGTCCTGTCACTACGATTCCTGATGATTTTTGTGAATCTCTTGATTTTGCTTTATTCCTTCAATAACACATCAAGGACCTGATCCAAAAGCCTCTCAAAGCAATAGGTGGGTTTCCCTTTGCCTTCAGAGGAACCTGAATCACTAACATGAAGAATAAATGCTTTTTATTTTGTTGTTTGCAAGTACCTCGAGTACTGGCGTGCTGCTACATCTTTGTCTCTAATTGAAAAGAGCCTACTTCACACCAGCTTTGTTTCTTTGCAGAAGCTCCCCTGTCGAATTCCAGGAGTGCAGTTATCAGCAGAATCCCATGCAGGATTCTGTGGGAACATGGTCCCTATCTCGTGTCACTGCTCTCGGTGAGTTTAGCACAAAATATAACCCTATTAAAATAACAATGCGTTTATCACCTCGCTCGGTTCAAAGAGCTCACGAGCCGCAAAGAATTTAATTAAAACATGATGATTTAATAGGCAGGCTCCATCCATTGTTTACTCAAGGGGTTGAGATTCTGTTTAAAATTAGGTCCCAAATTTAATTTAGGCTTCTACCACCCTTGCCATAGAAATGAGACTGCTGGAGAGTGAAGCGAGTTGCGGACAGCGAGAGGGTTCCTTCCTCTTGCACAGCATGGTTTGGAAACTGGAACATGGTGGGGTCTGTGTTTCTTTCCTATGAGGAAAAAAGAAGGCACTGAGGAACAAAATGCTTTTTTTGTAGGATCATGGAATGGTTTGGGTGGGAAGAGACCTTGAATCTCATTTCGTTCCACCCCCTGCTACCTTCGGCTATCCCAGGGTGCTCCAAGCCCTGTCCAACCCATCCCTCTCGTACCCAAATATCCACAAAGTTATTTTCTCACCTGCTCACCAGCGCCACTGAGGTTGGTATAACCCTGTCCACAGCCACACTTGCATAATTTCATTTATCCATCATGCACAGCAGCCAGGACTGGGCAGCCAGGCCTGCAGGAGCTTGGTGTGGCCCAGGGTTTGGGGGCAGCACGTTTCACACGCTCCTCTTTACGAGGCAGATCTGTCTCGATCCAGATGCATCTTGGTGTGATTCAAGCAAGATCTTATACAGGACTTCTATGAAGAGAAAAAAAATGTACAAATCCTGCCACAAAGTGCATGACTTAATGTATATATAAGAGAAGGCACCATGCCAGGTTCTCAGTTTCTGTCACAGTTTTAATGAAAAGTGATTTCAGCATTTGAAAAACCTCAAAAGCTGTCCTAGCCAAGTGCCATGCTTCTATGTATTTTCTGAGCCATACATCTAAATCTGAGTAGGATATTCCTTACCTCAATTGATAAAAGACAGTATTTAATAATTCCTTATCATGAAGTTAATTCTTATTTATTACAGCCATAGATATACAACAAAACGTTTTAGGGAAATTTCCTCTGCGTAGCAAAATGATCCATGGGGAAAAAGATCTTAACTCAGTTTCTCTGCACAAAACTATCATGTACTCCCTGCTAATGCACTGCAATCTTAATTCAGCGGATCCAGTAGTCTGCTTGGATAGTCAGGACATGTGTTTTCTCATCAGAGAGCCCAGCTCTAACATCCACACCTTGACTCTTAGCAGAAAATTGGAGCTGAGCTGCCTGCTGTGTTTTGCATATCAGTAACCCAGGTTAGGCAAATTCCTGGCTCTGCAGCCACCGGTGCCCATCTGGCTTTGCAAAACTGAGGATTCTGCCCCTGCCCTCAGAACAGGGAAGGTTCTGGTCCAGCACCCTCGGGCTCTGTCAGCCCCTTGTGTGCTGAGGGTGCTCCTGGGGGCTGCGGAGAGCCCTTGGTTGGTGTTGTGGAGGTGGCCCAGCAGCCATTCCTCCAGTCTGTGCTACATTTGGGGGGTGCTTGGGGGTAAAAGGCTCTTTCCTCATGTTCAGAAAGCACCAATCCCATTTTTTAGCCATGAGCTTGGCTGGAGACCCCACAGCCACCAAGCAGCTGGTGCTGAGCACTGCGTCCTCCCCAGGCACTTCCAACACCCAATGGGCTCAGATGTAAATTCTCTGTCCCCAGTGGGGTTTTCACCCCTGCTTGTAGGGTTTAACTCTGAATTTAGCAGAGCTTGGCCGGGTCCTGCTGCCTCAGCCTTGGTGGGCCCTGCTCTGCTGAGAGCTGCAGCCTGTTCCTGCTGAGCAGAGCCATGAATTATTGACACTGCCCTCATATAGCAACTTATTGACTACAGCATTGGAAAGCACCCTGTTAATGTTTAAAGCGTTTCGCTTTATTTTAATACAAGTAAATTATTTAGGAAACGTTAAAATGCTTTATGCTTTGGCTAATGAGAGTGAAAAGTGTGCGCAGCATCTTGTTTTAATTGGATGTTTACCCTATCCTGTAGAAATCGGGCATTTATTATTTCATCCTTAATTAACTGTGCGTGCAGTCCCTGATGGATACACATTCAGTCTTCTTCCACATGATCGAGTCATTAAGGGGCAGAAATGCGCAGGTTATTTTTATTGGGAAATATGAAATAATTCTGGGTTTCAGGTTCCTCGGTTGCCCTACACAGAACCAGTCACTCCACACAGTGAGGTGTTGGTTGTCTGAATTAAGGCAGTGCAGTACATGAAATCTGGGATAGTGTGAGTTGATTCAAGGGGTGCAAAACCCAGCCAGCCTGAAATGAGGGATGCCTTTGAGCCTCTCTTTAGTCTTTGTTAGCACAGCAATAGTCTGTGAGATGGTTTCTGTATTGTCATAGTGAATTAGAGTCGTTTTTGGGAATATTGTGTGTGGGATTAGGGATGTTTGTGGTATTTCAGTGTTCTCCTGTGATTGCCTTTTGGGTAAGGACGTGGAGCACCCACTTGTGTTCTGAGCCGTGTCCTTGCATGACAAACAGGACACACAGAGATGGGATAAAGGGCCTAGCGGCAAACTTGATTTTGTTTTATCCCCCACCTCACCACCGGAAGTTTTCTTTAGAGAAATCAGACTTAAATTTGTGAAAAAACAGCAGAATCACTGAAAAAATAGCCCCTGCCCTACTCTGAGGACAAGGCAGCCCCTGGCTTGAGGCAAAACTCACATTTAGCTCAATCTTGTTGTTATTTCTCTTGCCTCTGTTTTTATTCTGTGTCCTAGCTCTGGCAAGTCCTGATCAACAAAGATTTAAGCTGATGCCTGATCCAGAGCCACAGCAATTTGGGAGTCAGGAGCAGCTGAGTGCTGAGGGTGTTTGAGGCCAGGCCCTTGACAGACAAGCTGTGTAATGTGCTCTAATGTCGTCCCAGAGCAAAGGAGCCTTGGCTGATGACTCCAGGAGAAAGAGAGCTATGAAAGAGCAGGCAGCAGATTCCTCCTTGTGTATATCTGATCAGCCAGCTGTTGTGGCTGGGCTTGCTTGCAGTGGTCATGTTTTCTTCTAAAATAAAGCACTTCAGGCTTCAGCTGGAGCAGAGGCAGATCAGAAGGAGCATGTTCCCAGCCAAGGAGGAGGCAGTTCAGGGAGAGGAAAGGTGCAGGCACCAGGGGAAGGTGTCAGTGGGGGAGAACTGCTGGGGAAGCATCCATAGATTGTGAGGATGAGGATGGCAGGCAACTCCCACGGAAAACCAGCGCTGGCCACGAAAGTAATCAGGGTGGAGTTACAGTGGATTTGTATTTGAATGGAATTCCAGACTGGTTTGGGTTGGAAGAGAACTTTAAGCCCCTCCAGTGCCACCCCTGCCATGGGCAGGGACACCTTCCCCTGTCCCAGGCTGCTCCAAGCCCCATCCAGCCTGGCCTTGGGCACTGCCAGGGATCCAGGGGCAGCCACAGCTGCTCTGGGCACCCTGTGCCAGGCCCTCCCCACCCTCCCAGGGAACAATTCCTTCCCAGTATCCCATCTAAACTTACTCTATTCCAGTGTGAAGCCATTCCCTGTGTCCTGTCCCTCCATCCCCTGTTCCCAGTCCCTCTCCAGCTCTCCTGGAGCCCCTTTAGGCCCTGCAAGGGGCTCTGAGGTCTCTCTGGAGCCTTCTCCTCTCCAGGTGAGCACCCCCAGCTCTCCCAGCCTGGCTCTAGAGCAGAGGGGCTCCTGTCTGAACACGAAAACCAGCACAGATGAAGCCCAGTGCTCTGGTTTTCCAGCCATTAAACACCACCCCATCAGATCACTCAATGCTGGGCCCTGATCAGATGAAAGTGGAGGTCAAGGAAGTAACAGGAATCCCACAACTTTGGGTTACAGAGATTAAAGCAAATTAGTCTTTCCCAGCCTGCAATATCACAGCAATTTCCCTCCCACCACCCTTTTCAAAAGTCTTTCCCAGTTACCACCCAGGCTCCATGAAACCCTGGTAAGAGTGCAAACAGACCCCAGCACCGATGAGCTAATTACCCTCCAGGTTTCTGATCTTTTGGGTTGCCTTTGGGGTGCAAAATTGAGGCTTGGGAGCGAATTCCTGCCTCCTTGTGCTGTAGGAAATGTCCGTTTACTGAGGCACCTTTTACTCTGTGTGCAAATTGTAAACGCACAGCTTCTTGCCTGGAACCAAATCTGTCCCCATGGCAGCTGAGTTTTAGAAGTTTCCCAGATATTTCCAAATATTCTACTTTTTTCTTTTCCATGGAAAAATACATTTCTTCTCATGAGTAGTTATGACATATGCTATTAGCCCAGGTAGCATTGTTGGCAGTAAGGCCTCCTGCTGAGGTTTCAGCACGGGGTTGATAGGAAGAAATGCATCCCTGTGATAAAAGCTAAAATAAAAGGCTACGTGGAGTGTCTAGCTCGGAAAGAGAGCACGAGTATTTCAGTGCTGGTGATCTGTTTATTCCAGAGGCAAAGCTGGAAAAATCCTGCACTAAACAGTGATGGTGTGGGATAAACCTGGCTGCTGCTTTTGCACTTTTCAGCAGGAAAAAAGGGTCATTTCTTGAGGCCTGTCTTAGAAGAGGTTGAAGTAAAAATGTTTTCAATTGAATATTAAACTGAAAGAGGGGAAATTTAGGTTGGATGTTAGGAAGGAATTGTTCCCTGTGAGGGTGGGCAGGCCCTGGCACAGGGTGCCCAGAGCAGCTGTGGCTGCCCCTGGATCCCTGGCAGTGCCCAAGGCCAGGCTGGACAGGGCTTGGAGCAGCCTGGGACAGTGGGAGGGGTCCCTGCCCACGGCAGAGGATGAGTAAGATCCCTCCAACCCACACCAGTCAGAGATTCTATGATATTTCTGCTTATTTCATTTGCACTTCAGGACTTTTGATTCCTCTCATGCCCCTGGATTCGTTGCTTCCCTGCCTCTGCACATTCCGTGGGTAAACTCGCCTGAAAATGCATTAATTGTGCATGAGCCCTTCCTGTGGCCCTCTCTCATCTCCCTGTGTTCCTGTTGTGCGAGAGGCAGGGAGACATCCAGCTTTCAGTATTGTTCCTAACTCATTTTTACACCCTTGTAAAGCTGCTGCAGAATAAAGAGCCACAGCTCTGTTCCGTATTAGCCCTTCGCAGGCAGCTCCTCCGAGCAGCATTCCATGCTATAGATATCATGGAAAAGGTGCCAAGAGGAAAACTCTTCCCTCTTTACAGATGGAAATAAAAGTCACGCTCAGCTGGGATGAGCTCATCTCTCCTGGTCTGTTTTTCAGGGGTTTTTCCCCCCAAAATGTAGGTTTATTGTTTGAACTCTGTTCCAGACTTGAGCTCCTTTCCTCCTAATCCACAAAATAACATCCAGGAGTTCTGTGCGGCCAAAACTTTTCCTGATCTCCCCCAGGCAACTTCTCCGAGAGCTTCCCTGTTTGTTTTCAGAAAAATTGAAAAACGACGACATAAAGAAAAGGACATATTAGCTATTTTTATCACTTAAGGCATTTTGGTCCAAACTGACTTTTTGGAGATGAAAACCCAGCAATCGAGATAGAGACGGATAAGGGGAAAAAAACTATCCCACAGCAATTCTTTGTGTCTTGAGATGTCAACAGGTTTATCATCCCTACGGGGGATGAAGTGCCCTGAAATAAGAAGGGAAAAGTGTTCCTCCAAAGAGTCACGGAATTATGGCTGAGCTACTTAATCAAGATCCCTGCAACCGCAGCAAATGCAGGTAGAGGGGTCTCAAAAAGCCATTTATTTCATATCCCAGAGAGAGGATTAACCACATCATTCCTGTCCTTAGAAATTTCCCCTGATAGAGACATCCCACAGCTAGAGAATGGAAATATTGTGTTGCTTAATGGGTTTCCTGGTTAAAATATCTTTTTTTCTTTTTTTTTTTCCTGGTGTTCATCCTTCATCTTTCTCCCAGATATTTCTGTGGCAGAGCGAGGAAGAAGTTGTCTTTGAAGTCTGTCTTAAGTCTGTTCTTCCTTATTTACACCACAGCAAGACCAGGTTTCTAGTCAGAAATGTCATTTTAGATTGATAAAATTGGTAAAATCCACCACCGTGGATTTGGTTTTTTTCTTGTTTTCTTATAGATGCTTATATACATAAACAAAAAAAGAAAGGGGACATATGCATTTATTTATAGCAACATATACATACAAAAGTTTAATTATTTATAATGGCGAAGACACCCAATTCTGTTCATTATAATGTCATTTTCAGGAGCTATTTTTTACATGGGCCATATGGAGCTGTGAGGGATGGCTGAGCTGGCGGCGTTGTTCACAGCTTACCGTGGAAGTGCTGCAGATTCTGTGTTTTACAGGAAAAAAAAGATCCCTCTGGGTGGTGGCAGGGCAGAGCTGCTGGCTGGTGCCCTCCTGGATGCCCCTTTGGGCAGGACAGAGGGGAGGGACGGCATCCATGGATGAGACAGAGGGAAAAACCCCTAGGAAATGCTCTGGGTGTGCTGGCAGGAGGGAGGAGGATCGTGCAGGTGTGACAGGAGGAGGTTGGGTTTTGCAGGGCCTGGGGTGGATCCTGTGGGGCTGGTTGGAGGTGGAAGCTGTGAAGCTGCTGGGTGGCAAGGCAGGGCCCGCAGGGAACCTCAGCAGGGTCTCACTCGGCGCTCCGGGTGTTCCCCAGGTAAAGAACCGCTCGCTGCTCTCTGGAAAACAAGCAGTTTTCGGTGCCTGGCCCCTCAGCACCCTGAGCATTTATCAGGAGTCTCTCTGGAGCTGTTCCCCCCCTGGAACACTGATAAATGTCACCATTATCACCTCGCGTCCCCTGCCTGTGTCCCCCACAGATCACGGTGACACGAGCGAGCCCAGCGCCCTCACCCTGCTCACCCCGGGGCTCAGCAGCTCCGGTATGAGGAATTTGGGTGATCACATGCAAAGAAAACCCTAATCCAGCATCTCCCAAATTACCGGGGAGTGATGGATGGGCGTTTGGGAGGGAAGGGCTGCCCGTTGTGTCCTCTGAGCTGTTTTGCTCCTCTGCTTCCCGAGATGGCCAATGGCAGGAAGAACATAAAAGGGACAATCCCTTGGCTTTGAAAAATGCAGCAGCAAGAAATGCTCTCAGGCAGTATTTAGGGTGTGGGATTGTGCAGCCTCTCCTTTCCCTCTCAGCTGCACTGCCCAGGATTTGGCCAGAGCAATCCCAGTGCTGGGAGAGCTCAGCTCTGGTGTGTAAAGGATTCAAGTATTGGAACGTATCAACACCTCTGTTAATTTGATGTGATAAAGAAAGGAGTTCTGCCTTTCTTCCCAAACACAGCATTTCACATAAACCCAAAGATTCTGTAACTGGATCATTGTGTAAGATTCCATGGTTAAATCACAGAATAAGATGAGTTGGAAGGACCAGAGTCCAGCTCCTGTCCCTGCACAGACACCCCAACAATCCCACCCTGGGCATCCCTGGCAGGAGCTCTGGCAGCCTCGGGGCCCATTCCCTGGGGAGCCTGGGCAGTGCCCAGCACCCTCTGGGGGAAGAACCTTTCCCAAAAATCCAACCTGACCCTGCCCTGGCACAGCTGCAGCCATTTCCTCAGTCCCTGGGCACCGCAGAGCTGAGATCAGTGTCTGTCCCTCCTCTTCCCCTCACGAGAAGCTGTGGCTGCACTGAGTGTCCCCTCAGCCTCTCCAGCTGGACACACCAAGTGCCCTCAGACCACACTCGGGGGTTTTTCCACAGGCAGGAGGCTGTTCTACCACACAAAATTTTCCCAGGAAGAAAGATCACTCCACAGCCTGCTCACCTTGCCAGACATTTTCTGGTTTAATGGGGAAAAGCTGGTTCTGGCTGACCAGGCGAGGTGAGACAAGTCCCAGCACCATCCTTACAAACCATAGATCTTGGCTCCTCAGTGAAGCTCCCTCCTTCCCGTTTGCCTTGCCCTTGGCTCTTGGGGGCTGCCATGAGTGCCCCCACGATGGGGCACACCGGGGCCAAGCCGTGCCTGGGGCTGCCACCCCACACCTTCCCCTCAGAGCAGCCTTTGGGAACCTTAAACTGATTTTAACGGCGTCTGTGCATCCTTTTTGAAGGAGAAAATGCCTCAGAGCATGTTTTACACAGCAAGCCGAGCACAGACACAGCTCCAGACGAAGGAAATGAGTGCTTTGTTTATGACAGATTTCTGTTTTTATTCCCAAGGTTCAGAAGTAAATTACTACAAAAACGCAGACAGAACCTGCGATGTTTGGCTCGGCATTATTCATCCAGCAATCTGGGAGCTGCAGATCAGTGTGTGAGAGACAGCAGCTAAAATATGGGGCTGCTCCAGCCTCTTCTGCTCTGGTGTAAATCAAGAGTAACTCTCAGCGAAACCAATGGAGCGTAAAATTGGTGTAAGTGAGAATCAGTACTATCTCCTGTACCTATACGTCAGGGAAACTATTTGTTTAAAGTGTTTATAGACCCCGCTAGCATAAATTGCTTATTTTCTTACACATTAAAAAGATCAAAGGTAGCCAGAGTAATTTTCTAGCACGAGTCAAACAAACATGTATATTTATTGCCGCATAACTCGCAGGAGTCACACTCTCGTTGAGTCTGAAGCCAAAAATAGTGTTTGTTTTTGGTTTTTTTTCCCCTGGGTTTAATAAAAGGCATCGCAGCGCTCTATGAAAACACGCATTCATTTTATTTGATTGGCACCTTCAATTTTTGGATGTATATTCTGACTAATGGAATGAATATTGCAACGCACGAATCAATTATATTTGTTCAGTTGTCAGGTTTGTGAAGTGAGAACTGTTTAAATTATATATCACCCAGCTGTCTATACATTAGGTCGTCTTTACAGACAATACTATCATCAATACACTTGTTTTGATGAGGAGCTTATCAGCACCCCCAGCTCGTCTCTCACCCACTGCTATTTAGGGAAGCAATGGAGTTTTATCCTCAAAATAAAACATTCCTCGCTTCAACACCAGGAGAATACAGCTGATGAAGGAAGATTTGGTGCTGTAATTAACATCACTTATCGTTATTGAAATCATTGCTTTGCAGCCCTTACTATTTATAATATTTTCACTGAGTATTTTGCCCTGGATTTTAGGCAATATTCTCAAAATACTCGTATTTTAATGCTGGGTTGATCTCTAAAATTATTTCAGCATGGACTTCAAGCAATCATTTTGAGATGTAATTCAACAAAGGAATGGCCCTTTGAGGAATCAGGACTAGGAATAATATTGCAAATTCTATTTGCTATGATTTTCCCCTTTCTTGACCTTTCCTATAATTTAGCAATTTGATATTTATTAAGTTTTCAGAAAGAATTATCTGGTGACGCAAGAATTGGCTGCAAAACCCATTAGGCAAACAAAGAATCCGTGTTTCCTTATAAAAAGGGAAAGGATACACCAAATGGGATTTTGTAGGAGTCATAATCAATATTTTTATTAATTAGATAAATGGTTGAATACAAAGCTTCCGAATTTGTGAATTTGGAGGAACTGGGAGTGCTTCAAAGGATAAAAGTTGAATTTCAGATTACCTTGTTTTCATACTCAATAGTGAAGCCTTAATTCTCTGAAATTGTATTATGGCCTGTATTTACTTAACACATTCCCATATTTTTTTGCAGATCACATTAACCGTTTGTATTATGCAAATAATGAACATGGCAAAAACATTGCAAATCAGTCCAAGACGCTTTTTCAAGAAGCTGGGTAAGTTTCAGTTTTGCAATTTGAGTTACTTCAGATTTGCAGAGGATTTAAAGACCTGAATTTGGTAGAAATAGGGTGAATTTTGGTTTGTTTGACCAGCAAGTTTGGAAAGAGTTTGAAAAGTCTGTTGGAAGTTGGAACTAGATGGTCTTTAAGGTCCCTTCCACCTTTATCACATAGCACTTATAATTTACAGAGCACTTATTGCTCCTAAAAGATCAGGAAACAAGAAAGGAAATTAATATTCTCTTAGTGCTCGGGCTGGAGCTGTGTTCCCTTTCCTTCAGTCCCACATTCCCATCCCTCTGTCTCTGTCCCTAAATCCTCCCAGGACATTCAGTCAAGGTTGTGACAGTGTTCTCCATGGGGCTGGGAACAACAGAAACAGGATAATTCCTGGAGTATAAACTTTCCTGTTTCTGGCTGCTAACGGCCTCTAATTCCCAGCAGAGAAATGAGGGATGTTTCCATGGGAGCACGTTCTCCTGTTGGCTGCAGACCCCAGCAGTGCGTTTTCCCAGGTTTTGTCCTGCCTCCATCACAGAGAGGACGGGACATGAGGGAGAACGGCCACTTGGTGATTCCTGTGCTCTGAACCAGATCCAGAGCCGTTTTTCCAACTGGGAAACGGCTGCACTGTGAGTTCAGGGATCCCCCAGCAGGATCCAGGATCCAGAGCTGCTCACAGAGGAGGCGACAGGATGGGGACCGAGCCCTGCCTCCGTGGCCCTTGCTCCATCCATCCAGCACCTCACAAACACGACGTCGAATGGAGCCTGTGCTCTCTATTCCCAGGGAGCTCTGGGCAGGAATGTCCGTGGTGCTGTGCCACCCACCGCTCGTTTTAACTCTGCTGGAAGTCTGAGGAAACGTTCTTTTCTGAGGCACGGGCTGGTGTCTGAGCTCGGCCTCAGGAAACATTTCCGTGGCCAGGAATGTTAATTCACACACGTGAGGGAGTTCTGGGACTGAGTCAAAGCCTTTCCTGAGCCTGCAGGTGCCCAAGAGAGCTGCAGTGGTGTTTGTGGAGGAGAAAATATGCAGGAATTATACTGGAAATGCCTTTTTTTGTAACACTGACACTTTTTCACACTGGGAACTCACGAATGGAAGAGGAACATTCATCTGTCTTGAGGCCGGGGGGGTTTTTTCACTCGTGTGATGTTCTTGACAGTATTCTCAGGGTACTAATTTGTTACTTTTGATGATAATTCCCCATCCACATGAGAACTGGCATAGATCACACCCAGACACATGCACATACACTGCACTCGCCTGCATCAAATATTTATGCATCATTATTGGCATTAGGGATATCTGAAACTCAAATTTGTAGGAGGCAATTTTGTAGAAAATGAAATTATGGAATATTTATTCACCCGGTAAGCTGCCCTGAGTCTGTGTCTCCTGCAGAATTAGGGAGTTATTTATTTATGAGCTGCTCTCCTGCTCTCTCCCTTGAAGAGAGCCCAGGTTGAGCAGGATGTTTGTTTACAAATTGGCCAGAGAGAGCATTGTTCTCGGCTTGATTTGCAATGACTAATGAGCAACATAATTTTTACTCATAGCTTTTCCAGCCTGCCACGCTGACAGGCGCGTCCCGCCCGAGCTCCACTCTTCGTGGATGCTAACAAGGGAACAAGAGCCGTGGGAGAAAGATCAATGTGCCAGGAGAGAACAAGACTTTTCCAGCGAGCGGGTGCGTTGGGAGCATTTTTCATGTCAGGCTTTCCTGGGATGTGTTTGTGGCGCGTGTGCGGAAAACGCGGCTCCTCGGCTCGGGCCGCGGAAGGAAACCAGTTTGTGTGCGCTAATGAATCGAAGCCTGGCGGTCGCCAGGGGTAAATAGAGCATGAGATCTCGGCGTGGGGAGTTCTGCAGGACGGCTCCGAAGACACCCCTGCCTCTACGGCGGGGAAGGCTGGAAGCAAATTGACGTTGACAAAGCTTTTAAGATTCCTGTGCCCGCGGCCCCGTAGCTCGACGCGACAGATGCTCATTCGTTCTGCCACCTTCTGCACAAAGAGCCCGGCCGTGACCCCTTCCTCTGCATCCCCGGGGATTCCAGGAACTCCCCTGCCTGAGGATGTGGCTGATTTTCACAGCGTTCCTAAACCAGCGACCTCAAGGAGCTTTGTGACCTCGCGTTTCCCTCCTCGGAATTTGGAAGGAGCAAAAATAACTTCCCAGGTCCAAAAAGGGATTTTTTGAAGGTGAAAAATGGGAGAGGACAGGGCAGAACAAGGGTGTCAAAACACATCCTCAGCGGGTCTGAGTGCCAAACTGGGCAGTGCTCTGCTTGTCCCCTGCCTGTGGGTGTGTCCCCCGTGTCCCCTGCCTGGCTGTGCAGGCTCAGAGGTCCCCTCTGCACATC
This sequence comes from Oreocharis arfaki, assembly GCA_013398015.1. Classification (NCBI taxonomy): domain Eukaryota; kingdom Metazoa; phylum Chordata; class Aves; order Passeriformes; family Paramythiidae; genus Oreocharis; species Oreocharis arfaki. The sequence continues at coordinate 290,079 of VZRR01013403.1, read as the reverse complement.
CTCATGTGACCCTCAAAGCGTTATTATTCCCCTAACAATGATATACAGATGTATACACACCATTATTCCTTGATAAACCCACGTTTGGGCGATCATTAAGGTGGTTTCTCTAATACCCAGATAACAAAGCCCTTCTAAATAAGCTGCTTTTGCTTGAAAGTGCTTTTTATCCACTTTTTCCTGGTAACAAAGAGCCTCTTTAAAGCGGAGATGACTCTGATAGCACCGGAGATATTAACACATGTTGTTGCTGCAACCCCTTTAACGCTTCCAGGAATTTAATTTTAATTAATTACTTTGTAGTGAGAAGGGAGAAAGTGAGAAATGGATCACCTGCTTTTCCGGGGAAGAAAAGCAAAGTTCGAGGCTTCTCGAAAGACGCAGTGAAAGGGAAAACAAGACTGCTACATTTTCTGCTTCTGATGCGGGGCTGGGAGATACTTTGCATTGCATTATCAGCTCATTTTGCATCTTAATCTCCATAAATCCCAGCGGCATGTGCCAAGTGCTGCCAGGAACGTGCTCCTCCGCTGCTGCTTCTCTGACCATGTATTACAGGAAAGACTCCCTGCTATGGCAGCAAACCAGGAATAGGGAATAACGACACAGGATTTAGCCAGGAGCCCTCATTAGACAAAATCAAAGGTGTACCAGCCAAACTCCATGTTTTTATAGGGGCTGGGTGTCCTCATTTTGGAAGTGCTTGGGCAGCTTTAATGGAGGAGGACTGTAATGGTTTTTGACATGTGTTAATGGTGTGTGTCACGTTCTTCCTCTGTTCATAATGACATGGCTAATTTCTGATGGCGTGTGTCACATTGCATATGTTGGTGGAATATAGGTCACAAGCTAAAAATGTGCACAATGTTACCAAAAATCTATATGATAACAATTTCATATACATCCCTTATCGCAGCAGCCACGACCAATCACAAACCTGACTCTGGAAAATATTTTTTCAAGCCCCGTCTTAAAAGATGGCAGTGAAAAGTGAAGCTTTGGTGGAGCTGTTGCTGAGGAGAAGCAGGAATTCTGTCTCTCTGGAGACACTCCTGGAGGTGGTGCCTCTTCCCGTGGAAGAAAGCTGAGGAACGCTGATCTGTTCATGTGGCAGTCGCTGATTTCTGCGGTTTGGCAAAGGCTGGCTGGAAGCAGCTCCTGGGGGAGGAAGGGTGGTGGGAGAGCCCTGTTTGAGGCTATCCCTGGAAAGCGGCCGCTGGGCAGTGCAGCCCTGACCTCCTGCCACCCCCAGGGCTCACTGATGTCATTCTTCTTCTCCAGGGAGGAGCACCAGTGATCGGGACCCGTTCTCCTCATCCCACAGTCCTGTGACGTGGAGCCAGAGCTGCTGGAGAGGCAGCAGGTGACTGTCCCTGTGCTTGTTGTCCCCTTATCAATTAATTTTTTCCTCTCCTGACAGTGGCAGAGTACCTTCACGTGAGTCTTACAGTGCCCAGTCCAGATTCTTCCAACATTCCAATGCCACGCTTTGCCTCAATAGCCCAATCTGACAGCACATGCTGAGCTTGAGGCTTTTTCCTTTGAAAAACTTTGAGAGAAGCAATAAATGAATCTTAAATAATCATCAGACAGAAGTGAATTAAGTCATGGGTGCAGTGGTGGCCACATATCTTTTAATAAGACATTATCTTTGATTCTCATTAGAGAAAGCTCATGTTTACTTTTGCCAGCTAGAAAACAAGGCTGTGATGCTCTTCTAGCATTTGAATGCTACTCTGGTCTTCCACAACTGCTTTTATTGTAATCAAAGGAAACTTCTCCAGTAGCTGCCAGGTCCAGCTGTGGGGCTGGTGTGAGCTGAGTGATGCTGTCAGTGCGTGTGGGTTGGAAATGGGAGAGCAAGTTGCTTTTCCTGGCTAAGGAGAATTAGATACCCTAATGGACTCACGAGTGTTGCCGAGAAATGAATATGAAAAATAGATAAAGTCAGCTCTAAAAGCCAGGTGATTGAGATAGAGAGAGATGTAGATAGAATATGTGCATGTCCAGCACAGCCAAGCTTTGAACGAAGGAAACGTGAGAAGAGATTGGAATGAAAACCATTTCATCCCAGTCAGAACCCATCTAATCCCACTTTAATTTGATGGTCAACAATTGGAAATGAAATGGGGGCCTTGCCTGCATCGCAAACAGCTGACCTTTCAAAGGGCTTCTACAATTCCAACTCCATTCCATCAGAAACGAGGCATCAGGGGAGAAAGAAAGTTCATCTCAGCCAAGACACTTCCTGAACTTGGTAATTTTACTCCAGAAGGATTTTTTAAGTCATAAATCCCTCAAATCACAGCACTCCTCATGTCCTACCTGCTTCTGCCTGTGCGTGCATCACCTCAGCTCTGGCCAACACCTCCTGGTTTCCTCCTCCTGATCATTTTTCTGGATTTTCCAGGGATTAGGCTTTGCTCTCCCGTCCACCACCTCCATCAGAGATGCTCCAGCATTCCATCCCTGCTGCCTCCTACTCTGCCAGCTCCTCCTGTGGAAAAATCACATTTTTCCATGTTTGCCAGCCTTTGAGAGGGGAATTTGCTGGCCAAGGACTGCTGCACCAAAGGCAATTAGAATCTGCTGCATTTGCATGGAATAGGCTCCATAATCCCACCTAAAATGAAGATATGACTAAGAACAGCCCATGAGGATGCTGAGCCAGAGGAAGCATGGCAACAGATAATTTCAAATCCAGCCAAGCTTGAAGGAGGTGTGTTCTCCTCCTTCCTTGAAGTTAAGAAAGAAAGAGCTGTAAAATCTCCTCACCTGAACAAACAACCTTCACTTCACTCTGCCCTGGCCTCAGTTTTACACCACTCATGAGAGAACATTTTGTTCGTCTTTGGGAGACAAAGGTTATTAACCAGCTAATAAAGAAGAGATAGAAAATACCTGCACTGTGGACAAACAAAAGGTGTCCTCTTGAGTCCTGTTTCTACAGGAATAATGTCCCAGTGCCACCATGGGAAGAGAAACAATAAATTATTGCTGAGAAATCAGAGTCTCATCTTCCAAATTAATTCAGTGATACCATGCAATTGTATTTTAGCTGAAGATATTGATAGCTCTTCCCCTTAAAGGCCAGATGATTTCAAGAGGAAAATACCCAAGACACTGGGTTTAAATATTTTCTTGGCTTTTGTAGGGCTTGGATGAGTGACATGGAGGATGTTTTTTTTTCTACTACATGAAGTTATCCGTGATCAAGACAAAGATCAAGAATTTGGGAATTTGTTTCCCATTCCTCTGCGATATTTTGGGTGTGATTGATGCTCGTTGTGCATCAATGCCACAAATCATATTTTGCCCGTAAAACAGAAAGAGGGAAAGGAGATTCCTGTGTGGTTGTTGCCATGGGGTTTATTTGTGTAAGTAGAAGCTGCTAAAACCTAGGTGGGGTCACTGGGATGATAAAAGAGGAGCACAGACCATGGCAGGGAGGTGTCAAACCCAGGCAGGAAAAAACAGGGGCTGGGTTGTCCCTGGCTGGTGTCCCTTTGTGACACAGCTGGGACATCACTGCTGAGCTGCCTCGTTCCTCCTTCACCTGTGGATGAGCCTGAAGGACACCCCATGACAGCCCTCCTCGTGTTCTGGAACTGCTGTGCAGGTTTTATGTCAGATGAGCTCTGCCTTGTGTCAATAATGTTGAAACAGAGAGCATTGCCTTAAGGGGAAAAAACCCCAACTCCACAACAGCAAATAAGATATAAAAAACGATGCAGACTATGAAAAGCCTGGAAAACCTGAGTTTTTATTTTGCTTTGGAGCCATAGACACAAACAAAAGAAACAAATTATTTTTAAAGTTTGGATATCGAACTCGGGAAGACAATCAAAACTGCTTTCCCTGCTGTTCTTTTCAACATTCACTTCATGTTTGATTTGGAAGTTAGATTCATCTTCGCTCTAAAATGTGCTCCACTTTTATCTGAAGTATTGCTGTTTCCAAAGGAACAAAGACTGTTTCTTATCGGCGTCTTCCGGCCGGACTTCCTAATGCATTTGATTTCCAGCTATTAACCTGGGAGCTCTGTATTCGCAATCACTTTGTGGTTTCCCAGACCCCACAGGTTTAGAAGTGCATGGACGTTCTTCTAAAGATTATGACTTTGTTTTGTACTCAGCAGTGTTTGCCAATATCCTCTTGGCTCGTGGCTGGGGCCCGCCAGGAGATCAGCGAGCCAAACCCCTGCACATCTTCTTGTTCTGCTTGCATCTCTCTTTGTGCTCGGTGAACCCCTCAAAACACAGAGTTTTGGTTGTTTTAAAGCAGAAATATCACTCTGTTGTCCTGATATCAGCAGAGATGTTCACAAGGAGTTATTAAAATGTTCTCATGAGTATAAAATCATTTAGGTTGGAAAAGAGCTGTAGGATCACTGAGTCCAACCTTTAACCCTTATGACTGCAAATAATTGCCAGAATTATTACAAATCTGTCTAAAAACTGATTTAAAGTAAAACTCCTTCTTGAAGGTTCTACTGTCATGTCTGAAAGCTGCTGGAATTAGTGATGTCAGGCGAGGGTGCTGCTCGGAGTGGGGTCAGAGCCCAACCAAACACCCCCAGGAAGGAAAATTGGGTTATAAGAAAAGCTGGATTTGGGGACCATCAATCCTGGAGCCAGCCCCCAGCTCCTCCTGCTCTCCACAGCACCCCCTCAGTGCTTCTGGAAACTTTAGTTAAGATTAGAATATTTCAAGCCAAAGTTGGTAAAGGCTGCTTTTCTATCCCAGGCTAATTCACATCTCGTTTCAAACCATCTGCAAAGTTTATCCTGAACTTTCAAATCACACTGCAGTGCTTTCTGTCAGCTGGTAAATCACCAGTTTAACAGAATGGTGTCCCTTTGATTTTTTTTTTTAAATGAAATTATCAAATTTCAGGGTGGCTTTCCTGTCTAAACTCATAGGGGAGTGAATACCAATTAGCATTTATTCCTGCTACGTTTTTATGGGTGTTTTGCAGATAACCATTGAACATGGATGGGAAATGTGTGTTTAACAAAACAGTCTTGAAATACCAACCTAACATTCGTTTGCTTCAAGTTCTGTGGAACATAAAAGCTCTTGGGGGGGACCTTGTGGCTCTGCACAACTCCCTGACAGGAGGGGGCAGCCGGGGGGGGTCAGGCTCTGCTGCCAAGGAACAGGGACAGGAGGAGAGGGAACGGCCTCAGGCTGGGCCAGGGCAGGCTCAGGTTGGACATCAGCAGGAATTTCCCCATGGAAAGGGTGCTCAGGCCTTGGCAGGGGCTGCCCAGGGAGGTTTGGAGTCCCCATCCCTGGAGGTGCCCAAGGAAGGGCTGGATGTGGCACTCAGAGCTCTGGGCTGGGGACAAGGTGGGCATCAGACACAGCTTGGACTCCATGGCCTTGGAGAACTTTCCCAAGCTGAGTAATTCCATGATTCTGTAGCATTCCACACCTTCCCAAGCCCAGGCCCCTCTCAGTTGCACACACTTGGTTTAATCACGCTCGGAAAGCTCTCGGATTCCAATGGGATTTAAGGGTGTGCTTGAAGGGAGGCCTGGGACTCGAAGGGTTCTGGTACCACCCACCCACCCATGTGCATGTGCAAGAGCTCAAAAGAAAAACAAGTTTTACCTTGACCCAGGTAAATTGTGGAAATAATATCTATTCTTCATGATGTGTTTGGTTTATCAACAAAACACCAGGTACAGGCCCGGCCTTACAAACTGTGAATATCCTCGTGGTAATTATATCCAAAAATAGCTCTTCTTTGCAGCTGCCTGCTCTCAAAAGCATTTCCACGTCGTGTTCCTGCAGACTGGGCTCAGCTTAGGCCTTGGTGCTGGTATTTTTCCTGGAAATACCCTTCCTCTGAAGCATTATGCTCCAGTGTTAGGATTTATTGCTTGCATTTCTAGCAATAAAAAAGGCAAATAGCATCCTATTAATTGCTTTTTTTTTAACCCTTCAACTGAAATATCCACGGACTAAAGACACTTTGTGTCATAAAATGTTATTAGTCTAATAACACCCTCTCAGACCAAATGCATTTGTGCTTTGAGGGAGTCTTTATTTTTTGGTATATGAATTTGGATTAAATTTTTGATTGTTTTCCTGTGAAAATGTTGACAGTCCTTTAGTAAACCCTGGAATCCAGGCAAATCTTTCAGTAAACTTTGGAATCTTAAAATTGGGCAACAAGTGCCCCCAGCCTCACTTTGGAGTGCAGCTATTGAACCTGGCGCCATTCCAATCAGCTTATTAGTTTTATAAATTTGAATTCTCCAGGTGCAATATCAGAAACAACACAAAGTTTCACACCTAGGAGCATTTCTGGCTAGACATAGTCAATCAAATCGTCATCTGCATTTAAAACTGCTGTAAAATTCCACATTTTCTTCTTCCAAATCTCTGCCTCCGTGCATTAGTGCCTTTTATGCATAACTTGCATGAACTCCCTGTGCACAGTCATGTGAAGATTATGTTTAAATCAATGAGGAAAATATGGGAAACATCTGGAAGCGTTCACATTCCCACAAAAATCCTTTATCTGCACAGCCCATTATGTTGAAACCACGGGGAAAGTAATTTACCTCTCCAGCTATAAAGTCTGCACAGTTCTAAAATCTTATCGAAAGAAAAAGTGCATTGTCTTATCTGCAGAAATGCTGTAAGCAGCCCATAATTATTTACCATAATTTGCTTTCATTACCATTTACAGTAGAAAAATAAAGAATATTCTGGGTTAATTATATTCTGTTGCTAAATCTAGACCGGCCTCCAATGGATGCTGGACTGTGGGAAGCTGGGATGAAGAAAGGAGAATTCTTTCAGCACCTCTGGTTTCTGCAGTTCTTGGCAGCACGTGAGGGGCCCTGGGTGGCTGCACACACCTTGTCCTTACATTCATAGCCAGAAGTGGACTGGAAAAAGAAAATTCCCTCTGCTTATTCCCCTGACACCTGCTGGGTTTCTCTCTCCGTGCACCCACAGACCGAGGGATTTGGGATTTTGTGACTATTGGGAAATTTTTCCCCATGGAAAGGGGGGTCTGGCACTGGCACAGCTGCAGTGGTGGATCCCCATCCCTGGAAATGTCCAAAGGGATGTGGATGTGGCACTGGGACATGGGTTGGTGATGAACACTAAAGGCTGGGCTCAATCTCAGAGCTCTTTTCCAGCCGTGATGGTTCCATGATCCTGTAACACTTCAGGAGCAGCTCAGCAGGTCCAGCTCTGAAACTGCTCTGAGAGGCTTTCTCCCCATTCTGCACTCACAGATTTGGGGCAGAACCCCCTGTTTTGCTTCGCTCATGGGAGTTAATGTTCTATTAACCCTCCATGTGGTTCACTCCATCACTGATTATTGCTCTTCCTTCCCAGGGGCAGTGGCAGATGAAGAACTCCTGGAGTTCCAGGAGCTGTGCAACAACCACCCAGCTACAGGAAACTGCATCTCTGAGCCAAAATCTTCTCTCTAGATATAAACCCCCAGCCAACAGGCAGGTCCTGACTGGAAGCACAGGGAGGGGTACAGGTAAGCTGATCAGCAGCCCAGCACAAGGGATGCCTGCTCTGGGTTCTGCTTCCCTCTGTTTTTCTGGAGTGCAGCCCACAAACCAAACTGGAGATCCTCAGCGGCGCTGAATAAAGCACCCTAACACACAGCAGAACACCCAGTTAATCCTGCCTTCCCCAGAGGGTTCTGAGAAAGGATTTCTCCCTCTGTTTGGCGCTTTTCTCATATATTTTTACTCTGTTTGGGTTTTTTTCCAGGTGTGTGGTTTCTCACAGCAATTCCATTCACACACAAAATCCCTTTCCTAAAGCGTAGGAGCATTAGCAGCAGGAGCAAACTGGAAACTCGTGTTTGTGCTCGATTCCTGTGAGGAGACATACTTGAAGTGAGGCCAAAATTTGTTCCCCAACATCTTCAGGTGGGAAGAAATCTTCTTTCACCTGTTGGTACAGAACCCCCACCCCCTGCAAATCCTCATGGCTGGCTCCTGTGCCTGGTTGGGAACAACTTCAGCAGCTGCACTGCTGCAAACGCTCTCCGTGTGCTGCTGGAAGATTAGTGGCCACTTTACCCAGCCTGTGAACTCCAGATAAATCCCAGAACAGCAGCGGGAAGAAAGCAACATAAGCTCCAGCAGAAGGTCTCTGTTTATTGGAAATCCACGTTCTGTGTCTGCTCGAGCAGCTCCAGGGTAACAAACTGCTCTACCTGCCTCTCCAAACATGCAAGATCACCAAAGCAGCTGCTGCCCTGACCTCTCTCCGTTGCATTTGTGCTGCTCTGCTGATTTGGAGTTAGTTGTGCCCCAATTGTATCGCTGTATTTCTTATTCCTGTTTAGTTCCGTTGCTCGTGTGTGGTTTTAGAGGTGTTGTGTCTGGGGAAAGGGCAGGATATGGGGATTGTGTTGTTTTTCAGGGTTTCCAGTTCATAGATTCCCACTACAGGAAGCTGGGATTTCTGTTTTCAGCAACTCTGCAGGTCCTGCCACCCAGCTGGGACCTGCTGCTGGTGTCACTGGTCTCCACATCCAGCCCAGGGTAAGCCCAGACTTTCCCAACACCACTGGGATTTTTGGCACAGCCTGGGCACGTGGCTGAATCTCTGAGGGCAAGAATTCTGTTGGTGAACATTTCACCAGAAAGAAATTCCAGGAGCTGCACTTTGGGGATCCTTGTGGGTCCTTTCCAACTCAGGAATTTTATTGCTCTATGAAAACCTGGCCTGGCTGAGGGTGGGGGTTTTTTTGTCGAGGTTTTTGAGGGTGATGAGGTTTCCCTTTATTCCCAAGGTTTTATTTGACTACACTGCCAGAAGAGACCCCCAGGCAGAGGGAAAAGCTGCAGTGCTGGATTCTCCCCAGAGCTGCCAGACCCTGGGGTCCCCCAGCAGCCCCAGGGCATGGACAGCACTGTCCCCAAATGCCCTCAGGTGTCCCTGGGGGGTTTCAGAGCAATGCCATGGAGGCAGGGACAAAATAAACCCCCAAAGGACCGCACAGCACAGCAAGACCCATCCCTCCTGTCCCCTCTGTCCCCTGGAAAGGCTCACAGGGAACAAGAGACCCCTTGGGGACCTGGTGAAGTGTTGGCAAGGAGGTGTAGATGGAAATCACCTTCTGGTGGTCTGAATAACTCAAGCAGAGCCTAAAACCTCCCAGTTTTAAGGGATTTTCCAACTTTTCTCCCTCTACAGGTGTACAACTTGAGTAATGTGGCTCTACTTTGACAACTTTACTGCTCATCAGGTGCTTCTTGCAGGTAAAAAGGTGATTTATGCCCCTCCCTGCCTTTGTTGTGGATTGTTTGGAAGTGCAGAGCAGAGCCCAATGCTTTAGAAATGTTTAACTGTAAAAAAAAAAAGAGAGAAATTCCTAAAGATGGGGCCATATTTTAATGGCTCCTTTGTAGAGTTTGACTTACAAAATCTATTTTTTGAGGCTGAGATACAAATGGAGATTTACAGATATTTGTGGGCCATGCCTCAAGGAAAAACTCTTTACTAATAGATACAGAAATTAATTGAGGTTTGTGTTGTTTCACTAAAACTCTGGTTTTATTTTTTTTCCCCCTCACTATTTTTAGCTCAAGATGAAACAGCAGACTGGGAGAAGAAGTTGAGGTGCATAAGCAAGGAAGATTGCTAGGGGGAAGGACCATTCCAGCTGGTGGTGGAGGATTTATGAAAGGATAAACTCTGGGAGGAGATTTCAACAGATGCATATCCCGAGCAGGAGAAAGAAAAGTCATTGAATGTGCAGTGTTTGATGGAGCACACACTGAAAATGAGGGATACCAGGAGGATTCCTCTTCCAGCTGCCAGGTGAGGCTTTTTCCATGCTTCCCACACAGGGCAGCACCTCCTGGGGGCTGATTGAGAGTGGTCAGGAATTGGAACAGGCTCCCAGGGCAGTGCTGGAGGCACCAGGCCTGGAAAGGTTCCCAAAATCCAGTAGCTGTGGCCCTTTCTGCTGTGGTTTAGTGGGTGTTGGAAAAGGTTGGGCATGATGACCTTGGAGGTCTCTTCAACCCTTAATGATTCTGGGATTCCATGGCTAAACTCAGCTTTTTGAACTTCTGCTGGCCCTTTAATTAGGGAAATCATCTGCAGTCAGCACTGACTCTGGTTGGGGCTCTGCTTTGAAGATACTTTTATTTACTCTCCCTGCCAGGGGCACGTGATTCCCACGGCATTCCCGCTTTTCCAGCCATCCTGCAGGGATGTACAAGGAGCCATGGTCTGAAAAAAGTGCAAATATCACAGAGCACAAGATCAAATTCAGTCAAATTCCTCTTTTTACCCTCCCTTTTCATTATTCTAAGGCTTAATAAACAGCGTCCTGTGTTTAGTTTGCTCTTCCAGGAGCTCATTCCTGCAGATTCCTTTCTCCTATTATTTAGAGCACATTAAAACATGCCCAGACCACACACTAAATGTTGCTTTTTTAAATAGCCCAGCATCCAAAACCCACAGCCTAACAAGTCTCCAATTAGAGGGACACTTGCTGAAATCAAGGCTGGTATTTCACTACTGTTTCTTGTTTCTCCTAAAAATCGCTTGGGATGATTAAAAACTGATCTCTTTGTGTTAATGGAGATCTCAGCATGGTTCGGGTTGGAAGGGAGCTTAAAAATTATCTATTTCCACCTCCCTGCCATGGGCAGGGACACTTTCCACTATCCCAGGATGCTCCAAGCCCCGTCCAAGCTGGCCCTGGACACTGCCAGGGATGGGGCAGCCACAATTTCTCTGTCCTGAGGAAATAAATGCCATGGAAAATCCCCCTGGAGCATGAATTCAGCTCTACCTGCTGCCTGAAGAGAGAGCCAGAGCAATCCCTGTGGTTGAATGAAACACGGCATCCCTGTGATTAATCCTAATAATCTGATATCAGGCCCTAATAACCCTGATATCAGACCCGAGAGACTCCAATATCCTTCCCTAATAACCCTGATCTCAGGCCCTAATAAGCCTGATATCAGACCCTAGGAACCCCGATATCAGACCCTAATAACCCCGATATCAGACCTTAACAACCCTGATATCAGGCCCTAATAACCCTGATATCAGGCCCTAATAACCCTGATATCAGGCCCTAATAACCCTGATATCAGGCCCTAATAACCCCAATATCAGGCCCTAGTAACCCTGATATCAAACCCTAACAACCCCGATATCCGTCCCGAGTAACCCCAATATCCTTCCCTAATAACCCTGATCTCAGACCCTAATAACCCCGATATCAGACCCTATTAACTCAGATATCAAGCCCTAATAACCCCGATATCCATCCTGAGTAACCCTGATATCCTTCCCTAATAACCCTGATCTCAGGCCCTAATAAGCCTGATATCAGACCCTAGGAACCCCGATATCAGACCCTAACAACCCCGATATCAGACCCTAGTAACCCAGATATCAAACCCTAATAACCCCGATATCAGACCCTAATAACCCCAATATATAGGCCCTAATAACCCCGATATTAGACCCTAATAACCCCGATATTAGACCCTAATAACCCCGATATCAGACCCTAACAACCCCGATATCAGACCATTTCTAATCTCCACAGACTCAGCTGACTTCTGACCGTGCACCGAGCTCGAAACCACCCTCACTGGAAAAACAACCCCACTAGGATGGACCAGCCTGGATTTTGGGCATCCATCAGCTGCGGGGAGGGATTTTATCTCCTTCATCCCTGCCTCGTGCCAGAGCCCTGTGCCAGCCATCTGCTGAGCAGAGCCCCGTGCCAGCTGCTCCTCGGGGGCTGCAGGTAGGAGCAGGCTGGGGCACGGGCAACAGGGAGCTTCATGGGGCATTTCAGGAGTTTGGGGAGGGATCTGTGAAGGAAACAGCATTCCAAGCACAGTCCCAGGGTTTGGAGCTCGGTGGTTGCCCACGTGCTGAGGCTTTTGTTCAGCCATGCCAGGAAAAGGGCACTGCATGCCTGCTTGGGGGCATTTTTGGGATAGAGATGACTCCAGCCTTGCTCTCTTTATGGCTCTGAGCACAGGCCTTTTGCAGGACATCAAAATACGCTCTCTGAGACGTCCCTCTTTTGGGAATTCAGTCCATACCCACTGAAGTCAGAGACCTGCTTTGTCATTTAAATCGGGGCTTAAGTAGGGCTGTCCTAACCCTGGATGGCTCCCAGGACTTTGGGCTCACCTCCCAGCTATCCCTGCAGTGTAAAATAACAGCTTGGATTTATTCCACCAGACCTCTCGAGATGTCTTCATTTTATTATTATTTTTTTAAAGCCAGGCTAGGAGGGAATGGAAGAACCAGGGAGTTGCCAGTCTGGTTATGATTATCAGAGCTAGGAGGGAGCATCCCCTCCTCCACAGCCCAGCCCGACCTCTGTGGGGACATTTCTGGGCTGCAGCATTCAGCCTTATTTCCAAGAAATTTGAGCTACAAAGGAAGGTTTTATCCACACTTTCTCTCTCCCTTCTGATCCTGACACGAATACAGCCCAGGAAACAGATCATGTCTTAACACTGCCCAGTACCTGGAAAAGTTTCCCACAGAATCTTTACAGATCACAGCCTGAACTCTGTCCCCAGTCAGAATTTATTTGATTCTGTGATTTTAAGCCTCTTTCAGACACACAGCCCGTCAAAGGCACCCACTCATGACATACCTGAATTACTTCAGTTCAAACCTGTGTTTTCAGGAGACCTTCACAAGGTCCCTGATGTCCTGGCCAAAAATCTCCCAGCTCTGCCCTGTGAATGGCCGTGAGGAGTGGACTCCATCCATCTCCTAAATCCTAAATCCCGTGAACTCCTAAATACTAAAATTACACGATTTAACACAGTCCAGTTCCACTATCATGAAAGCACACATTCTTTACCAATATAGGAGCACAGAGAGGTTTTTTAAAATATTTATGTGCACTTCTGCAATTTTCTTCATTAGAAATGCTGCGTATTTTGGATATTTTAATTTTTCTTAGCTGTTCTTTGTGACAGCTCTACTCTGGTTGTAAAGACTGTTTCTTAGGAAGATGAATGACACCTGTGAAGACACTGGCTGCTCCATTTGTTAGGATTTGTTACTTTAAACTCATCTTGAGAACAAAATGCTTTAAGCAACCAGTTGCAGCACCCTGCATGTTTTTTTACTGGGTTAGAGTAAATTCCTTTACTAAAATGTGCTGTAAAAAAGAGCTTCACTCTTTGTGTAAATAATACAGCTGCTGACATGAGACCTGTGCAGAGTCTAAAATTAAATGCTGTAAAATTGAAGTGATCAAAATAAGACATCAATCACATTAAGATGTTAATTAGCAGACCCTGATATTTTCAGCCTTACATTTTGATAGCTTAAAGAGGCTAAAAGGATCAGCTGACACACATTAAATGATACAGTGCCTGACATGTGCATTCCAGGTGATTTATAGTTTTGTCACACGTAAGAAACTTCAGGAATGATCCATCCATTACAAACACTGTGAGTGTGACTCAGTTTAAAGGTAACAAGTTGAGAGATATCTAAAAGTGGCTCCTTGTTCTCAGTATTCACCAATCCTTTCCAAAACCACATTTTAATGTGGCTCTGTCATATTTGTCTGTGCTATCAGGGCTTTGTTTTTCTCTCCTTGGCTTATCAGCTTCCACAGGATTGTTTTAGATTTCTGATTTTACAAGCCAGCTGATGTAAGAGATAAACATCTCCTGTGTTTTTACCTAACATATAATTAGACCAGCAAGGGTCTAAGTCTTACAACAAAGCCTTAAAAATGATAACTTGCTTCCCAGTACGTGACTGAGAGATTTAAATCTTCTCTTGAGGGAGAGTGGAAAGTACCAGTCCAGATATTTGAAGATGAACAGCGTGAAAATACATCAAATTCACTCAGGTAAGGTACAGGGATTGTGCCGTTATTAATTTTCAAACCTGCATTGGGACTCCTCTAAAGATAAATTCAGGACAAAAGAGGCCAGCTATCAAACTTCCACAGGTTAGCAAAGCTCTCTTTGGAAGGCAGTGGGAGGATTAAAGATGTGTCTGGGAAAAAAAATAAGAGCTGAAGGCTCCCAAGGTTCGGAAACATAATTTTATTTTTATTATTTTGCCCTTGCTATTCTTTTTCCGGTTGCTTTTCCTTATTAATATTTATTGATAAGCCCAGATTCTTGTGCAAAATTGAGGTTTTTTTCTCAGTTCTTCTAAAACTTCCTTGTCCAGACAGGAGGGGAGGGCAGATAAATCCTGTAGGGAGAGTACGAGCCCACAGTGAGAGCAGAGACAAAAGGGGGATGGGTCCTGGGCTCCACATTGCCCCAATCTACTCCTGGGATTGCATTGGGAAGGAATTTATTGGTGCCACTGGGAAGCTGGACCCACATCTGTGAAGAGAGCAAGGACCAAATCAGGCAGCTGGGATCCTGCCCTGGCACTGCCTGGCTGCTCCTTGCCCCGTTCGTTTGTAGGGTTACAGATTCCACTTGAGCTGGGGCAGAAACCTGCAGTGACTTCCAGACACACCAACAAACATCCCCTGCTGCTATCCCACGAGCCAGGGAATCCTCTGAGTGCAGTCAGAGACGATTCCATGTAATTGGCCAACGATGGATGTGCTGCTACGGGACCAGGCCACTCCAGAGGAGCTGCAAGGTCACTCCTCTCCACACCAGGGTTGTTGCAGTTGTGGTTTAGGTGCTGTTGCAGAAGTTTGATGGGTTTTGGTCTCAATTAAAAAGCAGAACCAGCTCCACGCATGTTTCAGAGACTACCTCAGAACCTGAAGCTGGCCAGCAGCTGCTGAGGCAGAGCAGAGTCAGAAATCACACCTGAAGAGTTTATTCTGGCCTTTCCTCTGGCTTTTGTTGGCACAGAAAGTTCATTAGTTGCGTGTCGTGCCAGGCTTTTCATCCTTTTCTTTCCCACGTGACTCAGTGTTTGTCCCCATCAGCCCTGAAATCTGACACACGGCAGAGATGTGCTTCAGGAGGAACCCACTTTATCGTGACAAAGCATTTTTTGTGCATTACTGGGAAGTATCCTAAAGTCTGACACATGTACCTGCAATCTCTGAGCTTTAGCAATGCTTTTGTATTGGCAAAAATGCACCAAAATTCTTCTAAGCTCCTGTTAGTAATGATGGCACAAAGGAGGACATTCCCTCCCTTCATTTTTCCGTGTAGGAATTCAGATAAACAGTAAACAGCATCAACATAAATTTACCTCTGTATTTTACATATTGCTATATATATATATATATGAAAAATCAACTTTTCCCGTTATCATCTTAGTTTGGACACAGTCTGAAAGCAGGAGCTGGAGGCTGAGCTTTTATCTGCTCCTCAGAGGTCTCTGGCTTGACTCTTGAACTCCTGCTCACTCCTGTTCAGACAAGGGGCAGTATTTCTCCTGCCTGCCATGGGAACAGGATTGGGCCATTGATGTGTGTTTGACACAGCAAAGCAGAATAATTGAAGTCAAAATGGTTTGAGAGGTCTGGTTGGGTTGATTTTAATGAGGATTTTTAAAGCTGCCATCCTTTCCATGTGGTTGTTTTTTTTTTTTTTTTAATTCTGGGAGTTTTTCCTCGGCAACAATACAAGTTATAAAGTATTTAGCCAGCCTTTTGTGTTTTCCCAGTACCACAGAATGTGTGCAGCTCACCAATTCTAAAAATAAATACAAATGAAAGCCAAACCCTTTCCCTTCCCTTTCTTTAATCACATCCCTCCATGAGCAGGGAGTGCACTTTGCCCAGCTGAATTTCCCTTCCCTCTCAACCCCGTGAAAAGCAAACAGTAGTGGAGCTGCATCTCCATGGCACAGAGAACTCACTTGGAAATTCAAGTGACTGCACATGGAAGTTTTTTTTTCAGATCTCTTTCGCAGCAGCGAGGCAGCTCTTGAATGGCATCGGTGGCAACTGTTCAATAACCGAAATTGCAGCGGCCAAATTCCATCCTGATAATTGCAAAATTAACTTGTGTCACTGTTTCAAGAGGGTGTTTCCCCCTGAGAAGAGGGCTGAGCCAGGTACGGGCGGCCAGAGCACCTTTCATTTAGCAGAATATATCAGTTTGATTAAAGTTAATAAAGCAAGAAGAGATTTAGCAAATGGAACCAATGTCCAGAGATAATTTCAGTTGGAACAAATGAACAAGAGATGGGGAGAAGTAATTACAGGCATTTGCTGAAGACCTCTAGGGTGAAATGCACATGACCACAGCACGCCGTGTGAGGGAGCAGAATGAGAAACTAAACACAGTAATGGGATCCTTCAATTATCCAGGAGGAAATTGGGAACAGCCCGTGGTGATGCTGCCTCCGTGTTTAGAGCAATGCAGAGCGTTTTAGAGGACCTGAGGGTGAGAGTCTGGGGGAGAATCCGGGAGCTGAGTGTTGTCAGGGTCACTCTGCTCTCCACACAGCTGGGGCAGCAAATTTGGTTGTCTGAGGGAGGGATCACCCAACACCAACGCTCATCCAGTCACAGAACAGAATCCCAGAATCCCTGAGGTGGGAAAACTCCTCCAAGACCATCCAGCCCAGCCTTTGACCCATCACACCTTGTCACCCAGAGCAGAGCACTAAAAACCACGTGCAGTCATTGAGGGCTTGCTGCACCTCTTATAGTTTCATTCCATTTCCAAGAATGTTGAATTAATTTTCTTCTAGAGTAGTTTTTAGAAAGAAAAAATAATGATAAACAGATGGGTTTTAAGCCATAAAGGAAATTTTTAACTTTTACTCTTCTTTGGCTGCTCTGGTTTCCAGCACAGTGGCACTCGTTTACCCTGATGAACTCTGACTTTGAAAGACTCTGACAGGACTTAGCTGCACTCTTTTAATCTAAGAGTATAACCTGTAATCAATAAGCAGGGCTTTTAAAACCATCAATAATTTATTCAAAATTATTCCGTTTTCCAGCCTTCCAGGAACACCGCTCGCGAGTCACCGTGATTTCAGCATAAATAACACGTTAATTTTACCCTTCTCCAACGCTCACCTTGTTGCAGCAATACGAATTAATCCTGAAAAGCTGCAATTCATTGTGCTGGGTGAAACACTAAAAGCCTGCTGGATGCTGGGAGGTGTCGTGGTGCTCGTGGGGCAGCTCTGACCCAGCAGCTCTGACCCAGCAGCTCTGACCCAGCAGCTCTCAGCACGTCCCCATGCCTGCAAGAAGGGGCTCCCTGCATATTTTGCAGCTCCTGAGCTCTGGAAAGTGCTGCTCTCATCTGGAAAGGGGCTGTGTGAAATCGTGGGTGCTGAGGTTTGTGGGAGCTGTGTTTCGCTGGTGCCTGGGCAGATGTGCTCAGTTTGTAATTCAAGGTTGTTTCCTCCACAGCCACACTCAGCAAATTCAGCCTCGAATCTGTGCTTCAAGCTCATTCCTTTCCTTCCATCCTCACTCCAATCCTTCCTTTCACTGCTTTCCCTATAATAACACAGATTCTGGTGTATTTTTGTACCTTACAAAGAACTTTGTGTTTCCAACAGGAGCTGCTGTGGTTAATTTACAAAGCAGGATCCAGCTGCACCCCCGACAAGGAATCAGTGCAGATTTCCTGCGTGCGGGGAATTTCTGTAGATCCAGCATTATTTTAGGGAGGTTCATTTGTCTGGCTGACATTTTAAAATAGATGTATAAGCAGATATCATGGGCTGCTCTTGTAACAAGCATGAAAAAAATCTATTCTGTGCTTAGTAGGAACTTGATAAAAAATATAAGGGGATATAATCAGGTGGCTGGAGAGCTGCTGCATGAACACACACATGGAAGGTGATGTCCTCAACAGAGCTGCTGAGCACTAAAAGCACAAAATTCCTGAGTTTTCTGCTGTGGATGTTGAGCTGATAGATCTTGGTCACAAGAGTAAGGAGCACCAATGGCTGCCTCTATTTCCAGCCTTAGGACCGGCCTCGTTTGATACCATTTCACCTGGAGGTTGCATTTTCACCCCACTCTTCAGGTAAGATAAAAATATATGGATGGGTCACAGCATTTTGGGGCAAACACAGCCTCAGTGCTCTGCAGGACGTCACCCCTGCTTTGGTGGCACCGAACCTCAGCACACCCAGCGGGCTCTGCAGTCCCAGCAAGGACTGGAATTCATTTCCTCTGGGAGCTGAGGCTCCTCTGCCCATCCTGCTGGATTTTTAGGGGTTGAGCTTTGGGTTTGTTCCTGTTTTGCTGTCCATGATGGATTAACACGAACCCTGTAATGCTGCTGGCAGGGCTGGAGCTCCCTGAGAGCTGCAAAGCCCCACCTGGGTCAGCAGCTTACCCAGGGATCCTCCCTGCACGGCCACATCTGCTCCTGTGGCACCAAACCCTTTCAAGGACAGGGGACAGGAGCCTTTAGTTTTGAAATAACAGACAAAACCGAGCACTCAGAAACAATATTAGCAAGTTTTCATTGCCCAGCAGCTGCAATGAGAACAACGATCTGTGAAAAGGGAATTTTGGGGGGGTTTAGCTCACCATTGTCTTCTTGTTTGGCTTTAACCTGCAGAACTTCTCTCCATTATTCTTTCTCTTGTGTGGATCACACAATTAAGTGACAAAGGCATGTTTTTGACATCTGTCGGATTTCCATGACAACAGATTACGAAACCAGGTGTAGTGAGCATGCGAGACGAAACCTGAGAAAAATGATGAAGCTAAATGAAGATTTAATCAACGTGAAGAACAGCAACCAAGGGGGGGAGGAGGAGAGACACAACAAAGGTATTTCTTTTATGGAAGACGTGTGTTTTTCTATTTCCTTTATAAAATAAACGTATTTTTCTATCTTCTTTCTGCTATCCAAATGTTATAGGAGATAGGAATAACCTGGACTCGTTAGGGAAAGGCAACAGGAGCAGATTTTGAAAGGAAAGGAGCCTTGGTTCAGTTTGTGGCCCTCACTGAGCAGGTCTGGGTCCTTCCTGCAGGAAGGGGAGGATGGTGCCCATATTCCAACCACCAAAATTTTCCTTCTTCCTCTGGTGAAAACCAGGAAAGATGGAAAGGACTGAGTGACTTTGTCAGGTCGAGTTTCAAAAGGCTAAAAGGTCACTTCTGGGAAGAGGTGAGGCTGCTTTCCCTGCCTGCTGTGGGTTGGACAAAGCAGTCATGAATCCAGCTGCAGTGAGAGATATTTATGTTTTTAAGAAAAAAAAAAAAACTCTGTATTTTGGAAAGGTGGTTGCTGGGAAAAACAAAATGATACAAAGGGAATCTGTGGACTTTCCACAAAAGCAGGGAAGAACACGGCAGAGAAGCATCTGTCCAGCCTGGTCCAGGGAGAGCTGGTCCTCACTGGCAGTGGGAAGGATTCCATGGCTTTTCCAAATCTCTCCAAGCCCGGTTTTCTGCCACACTCAGCCCACAAGCACTGAAAACTCCTGAGCTGTTTAGCCCCTGATTTCAGCTCCAGCAGTTTGCTTGTACCACGGGCTTAAGTTCATAAACTATCTCATAACAGGCTAAGCTGGACATCTTGAAGGACTGCCAAAAAAAGGGCCAGCAAGGAAAATAACTGTAATCCACAGCCTTTTCAGAAGAAGAGGCATAAATAAGTTTTAAAGCCGTGCGCACACAGAGACAGAAATCACGGGAAGAGCCCTGGCTGCCTGAGCAAAGAACTGGTATTTAGGCCCTGTGTTGGTATTCCAGAGACACACAGTGAATAATGAGGGAGAGACCGATGTTGCCTGATTTTCGAGGGATAACTCCCATCCATTTCAGTGGAGTCATTCTGAACCCCCCTGGATTCCCTCCTGAAATTTCCTTTCTGCAGGTGAGGGGGTCGCTCGGCAGGACTGGAAGCAGCTCTGGGAAGTGTAATTCACTGGCCTGACTTGCAGTGGGGACTGGGAGAGCGCTCAGGGAGAAATCCATGTGAATTTTGGAGCATTTGTCAACAGTGTTAGGAGTTCAATTTGGCACCAGCAGGGGCATAACAACGCCCGAGTTACTTTGGGGCCCTCGCAGGCTGCAGCATAAATCTTACAGGAGCTCGATTTGTGTTCGTTTTATGTGTGAAACATTAATAGATTTTTAATATACTGGCACAAGATAAAATGAGCTTCAGCAACATCAGAAAGAAAAATGGACTTTGCACAACGAGCAGGGAAATGCACTGGTGGTGTTTTACACTGCGCTGGGAAGCGCTGCGAGGGTCAGGGTGGGTGAAACACAGGTTACACGGCCTCCAGGATTTGTTAGCTGTAGTAAAGCGTTGTTTAGAGGAGCAGAGACCAAGAAGTGCAGGTTTATGTGCAGCTGGCAGCAGCTGAAAGACGACAGGGGCTTCCAGAGCACCTTAAAACCAGCCTGCACTGACTGCATTCGTTCTGTCCCTGGCATTTAATCCAAATTAATTCCAAATCTCCCGTTTTCTGTGCTGGGTTATTGTTGTAACGGACTGCGGAGATTGGGGAGGCACGGATTTCGTTGGTGTTAGTAAGTAAAGTTATTTTATTATAGAAATCACTAACATTTACATGTTTTTTTAATTTTTGGACGGATTTTTTTGCTTAGACTCTTTTCATCTTTATTTTTATAGCAACACTATCAAGCTTTTGTGGACATTTTTTTGCAACAGGGGTGTCCTGGCTGATTGTCTTTTGCAGCAGAGGTTCAGGTCACAGCATCTTGTTTATCCCGTGTTTGTCTCTTGTTCTTGCCTCGGACTTTTATCTGTTTCAGGGTTTCTGCTGGGCCAAGGCTGGAAGATTTACACAGCCATCAGGATCCATCGTTGTCTGGTTGCTGACAACTGACTGGGGAGTTAAAGCCACCAGCTGAGTCACTCAGCTCGGTTTTTAAGGGTCTGTAACCACTCTCAGTGCTGGAGATGGGGAACAACCTCCTGGAACCTGTTGCAAACCTTGCCCATCGGCAGGGAATTGACAGATGGGAATTTCCCTCCGTAGGGAGAGGTTTGCTTATGGACTGTGGGAATCTGTAGGACCTGTGGAGAGAATTAAAGGTAAAAACTGAATATTGGAGCGCAGGATTTGGGCACTCTCCATTAGCTGGGCTGTCAGTCAGCTGAGTTCTAGATTTAGCTGGGTAAATAAGGGTTTTCTCCATGTTTCTATCTTTGCCATCACTTTGCTTACAAATATTTCCCACTTTCTGTCTGCAAGCTCCACTTTCTTGGTTTCTACGTTGCCCAACCAGCTCTCCACGCCGAGGGTTAATGCTGAAATTCCAAAATGCTGAGATTCTCTGCTCTGCCCGCTGCCCAGGAGCTGCTCCCACCTGTGCCAGAGGAGGAGCAGCCTTCCAGAGCTGCAGGGCCATTGCACGGGGTTGACTCCAAGCCTCGGCATTATTTTGGGTAGCTGGTGCTTTACATGCAAACTGCATCACAAATGTTAGATGGAGTTATAAAGTTAATATAAAAAGCAGATGGAGAGAAATTAAAAGAGATAGTCAGGGGAGAAGAGATGAGATATAAAAATAGATGGAACTGGTGGAGCATGGAAGTTGCAGAAAAGCTGTTCCAGATGCCAGCAGCTACTCCAGAGAGAAGTCTCGTGCCAGCAACAGGGAGTGGTATGGAAGTACACAGAGCAATTTCAGGGATAAAGGGAATAATATTCAAAAATCCTTCAATTTTTGCCTCAAAAAACTGCCAAATACTACTTTGAATTCTCATGTCTTACAAGTTGTGTCACAAACTTAAGAGAAGCAACAATACTCACCCTCAATATCAGCAGTTGGACAAAATTTCACAACTTACTTATTAATATTTTATCTGGAAAACATAGGAAGATACTGGTCATTTCAAGTCAGCAAGCAAAAAGCGTTCATACTTTATTCTGCACCCACAGAAACTCTTTAAATTTCCTGAATTAGTTAAAGGTCTCAGCACATACCCATATTTACCTCATAATCCATTTATTTGGCCAACTCTGGGATTCAGTAGCGTGGGTGCCACTGTTCCTGCACTGCAGCTGCTGAGCAGCTCCTCCTGAGTGAAACACTCCCCCTGAAATACTTGTGGATGGAAAACCAGGACTCCGTGCTCTCACACAAATATTAATTACATTATAGCTTTCATCCGAATCTCCAATCCTCTCTAAGCTAAGTGGTTAATGAGGGTGCAGTAGGAAAGTGTGTCATTCTGTTGGAAGCTCCTTGGTGACACTGATGGGTACAGCTTTATTAGGAGAAGCAGATGCTGTCGCTCACCCCGGAGGGGTCTCTGATAAGGAGCGTTGCCTTTCTGGATTTGCTGACGAATGTTATCCAGCGTTTCAATCTCAGCATCAGCCTCGTGCTCCGTCTCTGAGCCACGAGCCCGCGGTGCTGCCGTGATCTCAGCACCGTCCTTGGCACAGCACGAGCCCGGGCAGCCTCATCAGCTCCACAAACCCTTCTACCTCAGCGGGCTCTGGGGTTTGTCTCCCGCTCCAGGCTTTGCAGCACAAGGTGATCGCAGATGGAAACAGGGAATGGGTTGGGTGGGAGGGAGCTTAAAGATCATCCAACCCCATCCATGGGCAGGGACACCTCCCACTGTCCCAGGGTGCTCCAACTTGGCCTGGGGCACTGCCAGGGATCCAGGGGCAGCCACAGCTTCTCTGGGCACCCTGTGCCAGGGCCTCACCGCACTCACAGGAAGGAATTTCTTCCCAATATCCCATCTAAATCTACGCTTTTCCATCCTACAGCCATTCTCCCTTGTTCTATCACTCCACAACCTTCTGCAAGGTCCTTCTCCACCCTTCTTGTGATCCCCTTTCCATACTGGCAGTCAGATATCCTGCCTGCAATGGGTAATTTCCAGGCTGAAACGTGTTACATTCCTTGGGAGCCAAATTGCTTCCCAGAAGATTTTTTAGGCTGGAGAGGCTCTCTGGAGCAGTCTCCCCATCAATACCACGCTCAGACAAAGTAAGAATGTAGCAATTAGATGACATTTGTGGCCATTACCATCAAAGAACAGTATATTAATGATGTTATACAGAACCATTTCCCAGTATTTCCTTAGAAACTCTTGTTGGGTCTACCCATAAATGTCTCATAAAAGCTATAAATATTCAAGAAAGGAAGTCAGTTACATATAAAGACCTCTAATAGGCACTATGAATGAATTCTGAACCGTATAATAGCCAGGCACCTGTGAAAAATGGCAAGAGGATGTGATCTATACATTATATATGAGGCACTTTGCTACAGCTGCGAAGATTTCGAGTTATTCAGCGGAGCTAGAAAATTAAAACAAGAGAATAGAACAAGAAAGGCATTTGAATTAAGCCTTGTGTGGCGCTGCTTCTTGCTCAGCGAGCATTATAATAATTTGTTTTGCACAAAATACATTTATAAAAGCTCATAAATTCCGGTTAAATGCAAATTCACGTTGCTGGTATTTATTTAACTTCCTACGAGTTGCTCACAATGGGTTTGTGACCAGAGTAGATGAATCATTCCAATCA
Organism: Oreocharis arfaki; assembly: GCA_013398015.1. NCBI lineage: Eukaryota > Metazoa > Chordata > Aves > Passeriformes > Paramythiidae > Oreocharis > Oreocharis arfaki. The sequence goes on along the minus strand of VZRR01013403.1, from coordinate 266,667 downwards.
AATGCAACAGGCAGAGCTGGACACTGAGATGTCACCGAGCCATATTTTGGTTGTGTTGTGTGTATTTTTAATACCCAGCCAATAAAATCGTGGTGAAAATGATATTTAAAATGAAACTGAACTTCTAGGGTTTTTCTCTCTCTCCTCCTTTCATTCTTTTCCTTTCAATCAGCAGCAGCAGCAAAACTTGCAGCAGGTCCTGGGCTTCCAGTGACACCAATAAAAATCTGTCACGAGTGCTGAGGAAAGCAATTCCTGGCTGCAAAAGGCAGCAGGGAAGGTCTGGGTTTGGGGGGAGCTGCCTGGCATGACCTGCAGATTTACAGGATATTGGGGCAGAGGGTCTGAACCCACAGAGCCTTTCGGGGCCGAGGGACCCACGGTAAATTACCCCGAGTGAAAACCTGGCACCGTCACTCCTGAGCAAGGGATTTGCTCAGAGGTGACGGAATATTTGCGGGTGAGGGACCACCTGGAGCAGTTCCTGGCTGGAACTCACTGCTCAGGGCCTCCAGGAATGGTGCCACACAACACCAAAGGCTGATCTGTCCTGGCAGGATGCTCTGGTTTTGGGATGCTGCCTGTGACACCGCAGGGATCAGCCACCCCCCTGAGCCAGGTGGGCACGAACCCAGAGCGATCCCACCACCACCCTGCTGGGCAGCCAGTGAAGCTCTGTGCTTTGACCTGCAAGATATGCCTGGAATGGAAAAATAAAGGGGATAATAAAAAAATAAAAATATCTTTTCCTCTTCTGTCTCACAGATCTGCCTCAGGTAGGCCGAGAATATTCCAGGTGGCTGGAAAAAGCGGCTATGAGCAAGCCTGTTCTCTACTCCACAATGGAATTCCAGTGCTGAGAGTGAAATTCCACAATAAAATCGGAGAAGCAGACAAAGATTTCATGTTTCTCTGATCATTTTTCTTGCAGCCTGACACAACATCCCTCTAAGAGGCTTCAGTCACTCCCGTGGCCGGGTAGGCTCCAGCTACTCGAGGTGTCTCTGTGTTTGTGGCAGCAGCCAGGCAGGAGAGGCTCCCTGTCCCTACAGCAGTTTCCCAGCTGTGTGACACAAACCCCTCCTGCTCTCCTGGGGACAGGTGCCTCTCTTTTTCGGAGCACCACCCCTGGGATTTCTGTTGAAGGATCCTTGTGCAGCTCTTCCTACACCCGAGTGCTGATGGAGTGGGAGAAAAGCTCCCTCTACTCGTGAGCATCCTCAGAACTCACTTCAGCACCAGTGAGGATTCCAACACTCTCTGAGAAGAGCTGGACTGGTCTCATTCACTCGTGTTTTCAGCCTTCCTCACCTGGTGGTTTGTGATTTTCCAGAGATGAGCTGGGTATCACATTTATATGCTTTGGAGGTATGAGGAAACCGTGTAGCAGCAGTGGGAAACAAGTGGCACAACCAGAGGTCACAGTCATCAGGGTGTGTTTGAACACTGCCTAATGAGTGACTCTCCTTGCTAAATAAATAATTAATGTGTGCATTTATTGAAGACAAACGCTGCCACGATCTGCAGGCACTGAAGCTGAGAAAGCTACACAAGAGGATGTGAGCAGAGCGTTGTTAAAAATGTTCTTTCACATTTTTGTGCCATAGGAAGCGGCAGCTGCAGGCAAACAGTCCTTGGCTTTTTGATGGTGAAGGGGCTTTCCAAACCATCAGCTTCTTTTTCACCCCTTGGGAATGAAGCGTTTTCTTTTATTAATGCAACCATCTGTGGGTCTGCGTGGTCACAAGTTACCTACAGAAACTGCCTGTGACCAGGAAAAAAGCTTTCATTTCCAGTACACCTGAATAATTTCCACAGTTTGGCTTTTCTGGATGCCTCAGTGATTTGGAGTGGCCCCTTGGCTGTTCTTGTTCTCTTCATTCTCAATAACTCATCTCTCTTCCGACCCAAGCAGAAGCACAAGCTGCAGCCAAACCTGCTGCCACCAGACCCTTCTCCAAGCACAGACACACAGCATTCCCCCAGGGACCATCCCCTCTAGGGAAAGGAATAAAAACCCACCACAAAACGTGGATATTTATCCCTACAGCTCTGCAGCAGGAAGAATTCCCATCTCTTTTTCTATTGCTGAGGTAAAAAGGGGCCCAAAATTCCCCTCTCGTGCTGGTGGGAAGAAAATATAACCACTACAGGACTTGTGGTAATTCTGGATTCATCTCAAGGTGCAGCACTGGGAGCTGGCAATGCTGGGGAAACCCACTGTGGGTTTTTGGGGTGACACCCGGGGTCAGTCCTCACCTGGAGGAGTCCCCAGCAGTTCAAGGACCAGGCTAAAGCCTTGGCTGGTGAAAATCAGCCTGAATGCACAGACTGTGACTCCCTGTGGCTGAGAATCCGGCCCTGTGTGTGGCAGCCTGGCCTTGGGAAGGTTTCTCCAGGCTGTGGAGACACTCTCTCCACGCTTTGGAGAGAAGTAATGAGCACTCAGGGAGGAACAGAAAAAGAACTGAGTTCATTTCCAGATTTGTGGGAGTCCTTTATCATCCAAACTCTGATGGAAGTGATCTCCTTGAAGACTATAACTCTCAGACAGAAGCCAGGCATGGCCTGGCTCTTAATCGTTCTCAAAATTGATATAAAATACAGGACAGGAGCTACAATATTAAAAATAAAAAGCTTCATAAGAAGCTCATTCTTAAGCATTTTTGGCTTAGATGTGAGGAAGATATTTTATGTGTCAAAAAAAAAAAAAGTGCCGTGCTGGGTCTTGGCACCAGTCTTGAGGGAAGGGATTAGTCCGTGGCTGTGGTTGTACATCACATCCAAGGGAAGACCAAAGCTATAATTAGGCCTCTCCCAGTGCCATCGTGTTGGGTATCTTTGGGTAATTGCTGCAGCCCACATGCTTGTCCATATGCTTTCCTGTGAAGGGTGATTAATTCTCCTCTTCTTCAACACAATGCCTGGTTTATGCAGGGAATGCATCTTTACGAGCAGGAGAATTCCCGCGTAACAGGAAAATAAAGCTCCTAACCCTGCCGTTCCCCCGGGGAAAATCCAGCCCAGCAAGCGGCATCGAGGTCTTAATTTTCGGGAGTTGTTTATAGCGAGAGGACGACCCCAGATAAGGCAGGGCTGCTCAAAATCTGCCATCTGGCCAGGCAGCAGCGCCCAGGGTTCGGGAAGCTTTAAATGGCCATTGTTTCTAATGCCTGGCTTTTCCATCGTGCATTAATACGGTTTTTTTGGAGAGGGAGAGCAGCCCCTGATTGCTGAGGGCTGCGCTCAGAGCCTCGCAAGGAGCCGGCACAGCCCTGCCGGGAGCGCCGGAGAATTCGGGATTGTAGGGAAAGAATTCCCAGTTTTCTTTAGACGAGTGAGCACAGGACCTCTAACTTATTTTATTAAAGCTGTGCTGGCTCTGAGCAATGCACAAAAGACTTGTTTAAAGCCTCAGCCTCTCGTGGGGAGGTGAAAATTCCGTGCCCTCTCTGACCAGCCCACACTCCCGCCTGCCCCAGTGTTTCACCAGCAGGGAAAAACAGCTAAAAATTACAGTTATTAGTCACTATTCTCCCCTTCTTCGGAGTCATTAACATCAATTACTAACCGCCGCGTTGTCAATTAAGACTATCGCTTGCTGCTATTCACTGCTAATGTGCTAATTGTCATCAATTTACGGCCTCAATTACGTGGTCATACACTTGCCTCGAGGTATAGCGATGTGATATAAGGATCCGGAGGAGAAACGGGCTCTGCCTGATTTTAATGCAGGAAAAGAAACCTGGAGTGAGTCTGAACGTGCTGGATGGAGTTGCAGAATTCTCCTAGAGAAAAATTATTCTAACATACAGTTGATGGTAAGGGGGGAAAACCGCAATTTGAGTTGTTTTACAAGCCTCCTTTTTATTCCTGACCCTTCCACTGAAAATGTGGTGTTATTTCACCTGCAGTAGATTCATGGATCGTGTTCACTCTGTAATCATGTATATATTTTTGCCTAATTATATCTGATTGCTTAGTGCATGTTGTACTTTCTAATGAGCATTGAATTATTAATCTGCTGCCGAGCCTTTCTCAGCACACAAAAGGGAAAGATGTCTGGTGTCATTGAACACAGCCTATTGTGTTCCCTTCAAGCAGCAGCAAACTTTAGGATTCAGCAGTGTGCCACATTCTTACTACAGACACAGCCGAGTTGTCTTTGACAGGTTTTAAATAATATGTTTTTGGTATGCTTTATCTGACACTAAGCTGCCCTGAAAATAGTAGAGGAAGTCTGCTAGTGAGAATAAAATCAGACAAACTCCTAAAAAAAAAAATAAAAATCCCTCCTGCCTCTATTTTTCAGTCCTTAGGCAAATAACCTTGTAGGCTGCATGGAAGGGCTTCATTTCTTTCATGCAGCTGCTCAGCAATCCAAGGAAATGAAGCAGAGATGCTTATCCAGAGCAAGGGTCCAGGGAAAAGGATGGATCTTTTTCCCAGCAAAGGAACAGGGATGTTTTCCCCATAATTGTGATGGGTGCTTGATTTGCATGTGCAATATTTATCTGTGACGGAGGACTGGGGGTGGAATCCTGATCCAAATCATCCTTGGCACTGGCACAGGGTGCCCAGAGCAGCTGTGGCTGCCCCTGGATCCCTGGCAGTGCCCAAGGCCAGGCTGGATGGGGCTTGGAGCAGCCTGGGACAGTGGAAGGTGCCCCTGCCCATGGCAGGGGTGGCACTGGGTGGGCTTTAAGGTTCCTTCCAACCCAACCCATTCCATAATTCCAGGGTGAATCTATAATTTGATCCCAATAAACCCTCTCTTTGGCAGGTGCTGTGCTGTTGAAGCCTCCCAGCCACCCACACACCGAAGGCACCCACCTGTGGGCAGGTAGGTCCCAAGGGAGGGGTCTGGGATGGAGGGGGGCACACCAAGGGCAGGCTTTGAGCTGAAACCCCTTTCAAATCGTTTTCCCTGGAAACCAGTGTCCTCCAGCTGAGGTTTGGGGGCTCTCCTGCTCCTCCAAGGTACAGAGGGACCGCTGGCCATTTGTCCTTACCCAGGTTCTCCTCAGCTGTGTGAAACCCCTGGGCTTCTCTCCCTCATGATATCAGCTCCTCTGGCACACCCTGCCCTTCCCAGATGGATTTCAGTTCTCTGTGTGCAGAAAACTTTGGAGTGTTTCTTTTGCTGTGTCAGGCTGTGCAGGGTTGGGTGTTTTAATGTCTGTGAGGGCAGGGGTTTGGTTTTAAAATTTGAAATGTTTTGTTGGCTGCCTAAATCTCTTGACACCCTGCTTGTGCTGGACAACACAAATGGCAGTTTTGGCAGCTGGCATCGTTGTTTCCTGGTGATTGCTCCCATCTAATGCTAAAGCTGATTCTCATCTCTAAAGATATTCCAGGCTCAGTGCATTAACTTAGATTTTGGCAAAAAGGAATGGAACCTGTGTAAGAGATTAATATTTGTGTTGGTTTGTTTAGAAGCTTTTTAGATGAGCTTCAGGAAAATTCGGGGAAGAGAGATGAGGTTTAAATGTTTTGTAACCATGGGGTGAAACATTTCTTTGGCTCCGTCATATCTGAAACTTCGGCTTCATTGGAACTGAGTGGCATCAGTTTGGGGTATTTTTTTTTCCATATCTAGATTTTTCTTTTGGCTTTGCTCATTTGTTCTCTTATCTCTGTTCTCTGACAAAAATTTCTGGAGGAGAACAGCCCAACAGAGGCTGCAGACTCAGTACATTTCAACTGCTGCCTGTTGAAATTAGTTTAATATAATAATGACTTCTTTTTCCAAATACGCTTTTTATGTGCAGTGATTCAGGAATGCAGCTGTCAGATGGGAGGGGGAGGAGGAGGAGGGAGGCACTGAATAATAAGGTGGGAATGATGCAGGGTGGAGTCAGCGTGTGAGGGAGCAGCTCCCTGAAGGGCAGCGCTCCCAAACCCACCCCTGTGCCTGATCCCAGCCACACAGTGCCAGCAAAGCTGCTCATTCCAGGGTGTCCCTGTCCCAGCGTGGGGTGCAGCCTCTGACTTCCTCTGAAAATGCAGCTTAGAAGGTCAAAGCAGATCAGCTTGGCGCAGCCCAAGGGAACTTTGAAAAGAACCTGAAGACATTTTGTTGATGTACAGATATCTCCCAGATTTCCTGAACTGACTGTGTAGAATTTCATGGCTGTAGTCTACTCTCGCTTTCTGGCACTGCTGGGGAGAATCCCAGAGTGGTTTTGGTTGGGAGGGACCTTAAATCCCACCCAGTGCCACCCCCTGCCATGGCAGGGACACCTTCCACTGTCCCAGGCTGCTCCAAGCCCCGTCCAGCCTGGCCTTGGGCACTGCCAGGGATCCAGGGGCAGCCACAGCTTCTCTGGGCACCCTGTGCCAGGGCCTGCCCACCCTCCCAGGGAGGAATTCTTCCTTACACTTACAAATCTTTCGTGCCTGGATGCAGGGAACCACGGCCAGGTGAGGTGGTTGGGTGTGTTGTAGTGTGACAAATCTCCAGAGTGATGTTCTCCTCCTGATCTTGCTCTCCCCGCTGTAAAATCCTGCTCCAGGTGTAAGAGAGTTTTCCTTTCTCCTCCTGATTTTGCTCTCCCAGCTGTAAAATCCTGCTCCAGGTGTAAGAGAGTTTTCCTTTCTCCTCCTGATTTTGCTCTCCCAGCTGTAAAATCCTGCTCCAGGTGTAAGAGAGTTTTCCTTTCTCCTCCTGATTTTGCTCTCCCAGCTGTAAAATCCTGCTCCAGGTGTAAGAGAGTTTTCCTTTCCATCCTGTCTCGCAGGACCCCGCCTGAACTCCAGTTAAGACGCTATTTTATTCGAACTGTGGCAATAAAAGTGGTGACCCTCCTTTATTAATGACAGGGAAAGGGAGAGATAAACAGCCCATAAATTACATCAGCATCAGATGCTCAGAGGGGAGCTTTGAGTAGATCTTGAAGGACAGAGACAAAAGAGAGGGAAAATCAGGTGTTGTGGTTGAAAAGTAGCTGGGAGTTGTTGGTTAATTCAGAAACATAAATAATAAGTAAGTGCCAAAGTGCAGGTTGGTTCTTGGGTTTGGTTTGAGGGGTTTTTTTGGAGAGGGAGAGCTTCTCTCCCTCAAACCACCTGCTCTAGGCTTAGAAATTATTTCAAGAAGTTGAATGCGTCTCCTTTTCCTCTTGCAAACTTCCATCCAGTTTTATTATCTGGGTAGGTAATAGCAGAAATGCAGATGGCATTTACCCTTGCCTTGTCTCCTCCCAATCTGTTCTCTTTTCTGGGTTAATACCTTCTCCCACTCTGCTCGTCTATTTCGATGTAGTGTTTAAAAATAAAATGGCAGATTTCTCTTTGCTTTTCCTCTCTGTTCCTTCACATTTATATTTTGACTTTGTTACCTTTGGCTCACCTCATCTGCCTACATAGAAAGCTTTTTTTGTTTGTTTGTCAGATTCTTCTACATAACTTTTCCTAGAACTCAGAGAAAGCTGTGCTTAAAGAACAACCTTCATGCCTTTCAGCCCAATTCATTTTCTCTCAGTACATTTTATTCTTTATAATTTCAAGATTTATGATTTACAAACAGAAGAGAAGCGAGGAGTTAAGGGATGCAAAAACAGGAGGGTGGGGAAAAATAAAATCTGTATTTTAGTTTGGGTTTCTGCCTAAAATGATGACACTGGGTCCATTTTTCTCCAGTACAATGGAAGGTATTGAATTTGGAGATTCATGCATGAACTAAAAATTGGCAGGAAAAAGATCAGTTTAGTGAAATTCAAAGCAAGTTCTTACAATGAAATTGTGTGGGGAGTGGAGGTGTCAGTTTGAACTTTAATAGAAATTTTTCCCTTAATTTTTTTTTGTGTGTGACAGTACTTTATTAAAAAACCCACAAGCACTTCAAGAAGAAAAAATTGCTCACAGTGTAAAAGTTCAAACGTAGCACTTTGAAAACAGGAGTGAAACTCTTCTGTCTCCTTCCACACATCATCCTTCATTCTGGAAGTACTCCAAAAGAAATCATCTAAGCCTTTCAAACCAGCTTGTTTTACTTTCGTGTTCTAAAGGCATTCTTTAAGCCAGACTCTGTTTTGAACACCTTCCCTCTCCCTAACAATCATCTGCTTGATGGCTTTACCACAGCTAGAGCAAAAAAAAATCAAATTCCCCAGCTGCAGTTGCGATGCTTCCCCATCCCAAGAACGTAAAGAAAGGTTCCTGCCAGCCCTTGCTGTCATTTGCAAACTCTTTGTCACATTTTGTCACAGCAGGGATCAATATTTGCCATGGTGCCAAGGCGGCAGCTCCATATGCCGCCTCTTTTTGTGGAGGGCATGCCAAAAATAACGCTATGGTGCAGCTCCTGGGGGAGGTGGTGCCGTGCACATGGACAAATGGATCTGGTCTCCTGTTAAAGCATCCGTGGACACCCTTCTGTCGAGCCAAAAGGCAACCAGAGCTTTGCCAGGGGTGGTTTGGGGTGCAGGCAGTCGCCGTGGATGTCAGCGGGAGCTGGGTGGGTGTTTGGGTGCTTAACGCCACTCCAACATTTCCACAGGCTGATTAATCCACCAAAAGCCTGTAATTATCCCAGCGCTTCCCTCTGGGCTCCTCAGCACGTGTTGGTGTCTGGCTGTCTCTTTGCAGCATGTGTTCTCCCTCTCCCAAACCCATCCCGAGCCCATCCCGGAGCGCTTCCGCTGGGCTGGGGCTGCTGTGGCGCTGCAGGGCGACCTTTGCTGTTCATGAAGTTGTGGGGTGGCACTGCCATGGCACCAGGAGGCTGTGGCTGCACCGATCACCAGACAACGTTTGCCAGTTAAAGGCGGCTCAACGCTCACCCCTCGCTGCCTCCCGAGCGCAGCGGGTCCGGGCTCGGCGCTTGGGGGGAGCCGTGGAAGGAAACACTTTGTGTGTGCTCCTTCTCCGCTGCTGTCAGAGCCATTCCCTGATGAGCTCCCCGTTCTGAGAACCCAAAATGAGGCACGAGTGTTCCCCTTGACCTCATGAATCTCGTGTACCTGTACGTGTCTGACAGAGGCACCGTTGTGACCAGAGAGGAATTTTATTTGCGCACCAGCTGGCACAAGGTGTTTTCTGGTGGCTGTGGGCATTGGTTTGATTTCTAACCATTAATTTAAATGAGTATTGGATTTCTGACTGCAGTTGTTTTCTGGTATCGAAGGTGCTTTGGAATCTGAGGTGTTTATGTTCTGGTGAAGTTCTTGGGATTCTTTTTTTCCTGACGAGAAATGGAGGACAGACATTTGCTGGATTCTTCTGTTCCTTAGACCACTGCCAACCTCATGGTTTTCACTTTTGGAAATCACCCCAGGCACTGCATACTTATAAAACATCTTTTCTTTCTCTCCTTTCCACACCTTGTGATTCTCAGTGAGGCGTGGTCAGGCCTGCTTCCCAGGAACCACACACATCCAGCCACAACATGCTCCAGGGAAGAGCTTTTCTCTTGGGGTCCCTCATGGTATCCTTCCTTGTGGATCAGGATTTTTCTAGGACCTGAGGACTTGATTTGAATAGGAATTTCATAAAAAATGAGCTGAAAACTATGGTTGGTAGGTTCTGAACACAACCCATCATTTCTTACTGCTGCAACATCTCTCCTTTCTCACCCACATCTTCCTTTTCCTTCTTAAAGAAGACGCCAGATGTGCACAAATAGAGCCAAGAGCTGAATACCCCACCCCAAAACTCCTCATAGAGCAGGTTGTCCTGGGAGTTGTTTCCCTGAGGAATGCAGTTTAGCTCTTCCTCTTTCAAAGGAAAGAATTGATGGTGACTCTCTCAAACTGAGGGCAGGATCTCATCAACTCATCACTTTCCCTCTGTATTTTTGTGGTTCCAAGCCTTAGCTTTCTCAGTCCTTTCTCTTATAAAGTGCTTTTCACCTTATATTGTTTTATATCCCACTTACACTTGGTTTTCACCATAATTACTTACCAGCTTTCCACAAAGCAGTGGTCTGGGAATCTGTGACCTCTGGAAATCCCTTCAGGGAGATTATTCTGCAGTAGGAACCTGGCACCCAGAGCCAAAGCTCTCTGTGCCTGCAGGGAAGTGCATCATCTCGGATGTATTAACGTCATTTGACACCACCATTTAAGCAACTGGAGATGCAGATGTGGAAGAATCTGTGCAGACAGAAAATTAAATTGTATAGATCATGAGCATCTCAGGGTTGATTAAATGAAATGAGAGTGCATTTCCTCTTTCATACGGAAAGAGGCTTAGCATTAAAAAAAAGCCCTAATCTTTTCTAAGATAAAGTTCATTAACACAATGATTATTCATTTGGCTTTTATAATGATACTGCTGCTTAATCACCAGAACATTGCTTCCTGTGCTCTAGGAGAACCAGCAGGAAGCATTTGAAGAGACAGAGCTGGTGCTAATGCAGGATGGAATCTCAGTGCCTTTCATTTGAAAAGTGAATTCCTGCTCAGGTTCCTAAAACCCCACCCATCAAACAGCAGGAGCTTTAAACCCAACATTAAATTTATACAGCAATGAAGCCTCAGGTTTCCTGTTTCTACACAGTTAACATCTAAGTTTCCTCCTGGGTCCATTTCCATTATTTATTATATTATTTGCCTGGAGTAGCACCCCAGAGGAGCGTTGTAATCAGGAACTGAGCTTGTGTTGGGAGAAATACAGCGCAGTCACTCCGGAGCTGGCCTGGCCTCTTGAGTTTATAATCCTAATAAACAAGGCAAACAGTAACAGAGATAGATAAACAAATGCTGGAGGTAGTTGAGTTGTCTGCTTAATGACTTCCTCTCGCTGCAGTTTCCATTCCCCACCTCGTGCTCCTGCACGCTTCCAACCCCTCCTCCCACACTCCCTGCCCTGCTCGGTCTGAAGCTCCAGGGTCACCTCCTCCCACTGCTGAAGGTCTTTATTTCACCTTTCCCTTGGCCTTTGCTCATCATTCCTGCTCTTCGTTGCTGTCATCCTTCATCTCTCTCTCCTGGCAGCTCCTCAGTGCTGGTGGCCACTCTGTGACTGTCCCGCTGCCATCAGGGTCAGGCTGGTGTCCCACTGCCACCTCAGATGTCACCGAGCAATGGCACTGCCTCTTCTCCTCCCTGACAATATCTGAGGGCAGGTTTTGGAATAATTTAACCCCTCTCTCTTTTTCTGGAGTGTTTTTCCTCTAAGAAACAGGGTGGAGTGTGTGTGGGGAGTATGGAGGAAGGAAGGAAGGAACTGGGAGATGCCCCCAAAGAAAAGGGGAATATTTGGAAGGCAATCACAGTGCAGATGTTGTAAATGTAGGCAGAGGGGTCTGTTTGCAGGCAGCCCTTTCTGCATAGTGAAAGCAGCTGCCCCAGGAGGCAGCACAGGCTTGTGCTCACCAGCAGAAGGGTTCAGGAAATACTCTGTTCTTCAGGCTGCTCACAGGCATTTGTTTGCTTATTTTTACTGCTGCAAGAAAGGGAAGTCCTATAAAAACATTATTCTGGTTCACAGATATTGGGATAGGGAAACTGGAACCCACCTGAGCGTCTGCACCTTTCTGAAAGGGCTGAAATCAAAGGGGCTCGGTCTGAGCCCACCCTGGTGTAAGGAAGAGGAGCTCTGAGTCTCCCTGAGCAGCCTTTCAGCCCTGGTGTGATCTGAGCATGCTGCCAGGCTGCCTTCTGCTTGCTCTCATCTTCTTTTTGGCAAGCAAGAGCACACAAACCCTCCCCATGCCCCTGATTAGTGCCGAGTTGGTTCTGGGTTGTTCATCGTCAGCGCTGCTCTGACAGAGAGTGTGACAGATAAAATCACCTCCTATCAGACTGGGATCCTGCTGCTCTCCTCGAGAGTCTGTGGCATGGAATATGCACAAGAAGGGGGGATTAGAACGTGGTTTGTTTGGCCTAAAAGTTTCTAAAGGAACTCTCATTCCATTTGTGCCATCCACTCTTAATTCCCTGGGGATAATTCTGCTGGGCTCAGTAGGGACAGTGAGTCCTTTTCTTTCTCCTGCCTGCTCAGTGCAGCAGTGGGGAAGTTGGATAAAAACAATCAGGGAAAATATAGCAACACTTCTGCTCTGGTAGGAGCTGTTCTCATCCAAATTAGCTGATAAAAGCATTCTTGAGAGTGATTTGGTACTGAAGTCCACAAGAAAATGGTTAAAAGGTTACACCTGAAAACAGAACTTCTGAGTACAAATTGTTGCTGCACAAATGCATTGGGATATCTGGGAAACACAGGTTTGACACTCTGCCTTGTCCTTCCCATTTCCCTCTCAGATCCTTTGGTGTCCATCTTCTGGAAGGGTCAAAGGAATGTGGCAGCATTTTTAAATTAAGCTCAGGTGTGCAAACAGCCCTGACCCCTCTGCCTCCACAGCCACACGCACAAGAAAAAATATATATTTACAACAGGTCATTGTTTCTCCATTTAGTTTTGTATTTATTTGTTTGGTAAGGCTCCCCAGTCAGATGCTCTGGGCGCTCCTGGCTATTAATTGCAAACTCAGCACGCCATGCAATTAAGGGAAACAAAACAAGACTGAAAAGCTTCAAAAATAGATAGGGAAACAAGAAAATGCCAACAGCAGATAGGAAAATCACAATATCTGCTTACAGTCACTGCAGAAGCCACCAAACTCGTGTGTTGCACAGGAGATGAGCTCTGAGAGCAGGATGGGGCAGGGAGGACACACTTTCCTCAGGGCAGGACTGCCCAGCCCTTCCAGGAGAGGGGACCAGGCAGCACCAAAGCACAAATGTTCTTCCAATCCAAACAATCTGCTCTCAGCTTCAATGAGAATTTTGCTCACAGGAAACTTTTGCTCCCAAGACATCCCTTCCACAGTTGTTCCAGCATAAATAGCCCCTCATTGTTCAGTTTTAAAGAAAATAAATGATGCTTTCAGCCCAGTGCTTTTCATTGCCTGTGACTGATATCAGCAAAGCACTGGTGCTGGTTATGTCTATGGAGATACAGCCTTGCAGTGCAGATGTGTTATTTAAATTACAATGCTGGGAATACATTTGTGTCAGTAGCTTTCCATCTCCTGCACCGAGCATTGGAGTTGTGAGGGGAAGAAAGCCCTGTTTTTTCCTGAGCACCACTGTATTTTCCTCTTTTCACGAGTCAGTTTGTTACATCTTGAAGAGCTTACTCATGCATCCCCATCCAGTTCATTTTTATTACAGCTCTGTGTTTGTTATAGATAAGCTCCGAGGATGCAGCTGAAAGCTGGGCTCTTTGCAGCTTCCATGTATTTTTTTTTTTCCCCCAGGTTTTAATCGTTACATAACACTGTGTTATGACACAACCTCCCTCTCGCTGAAAGGAAACTGCTAAGCTCGGTTTATCGAATGTTTGAAGGGTACAAAGTTCAGATAAGAAAAGCTGCGATGGTAATCAAAAATGTCAGCGAGAATTATAAGTTTCTGGATGTACAAAAAGGGTGTTTCTTACATTTCTTCCCTCTTTTTCTGCTTTTCCTTACGGTATTCTGACTTCCCAAATACTCAGTATTTGGGGAAATCTTTTTTCCATGGGCTCTTCCTCTTTTCCATCCCTTTTGAGAGAGAACCTGGCAGGTGCCGGCTCTGTAGAAGCAGCCAGTGGTCATTTTTGGGTGGTCATTTCTGCACCTGCCCTCGGTGGCAGCTCCTGAGTGCCCCAGTTTCACAGCAGGAGGGAATCTGAGTTTATGGCAGAAGGCAGGGGAGGTTTGGCCTGGCAGCTGCTGCCTGGTGAGTGACACCAGAGAGGACAAGGGCAGATTTTTTCCTCGGAGGCACAGACCCAAAGGGGAGCCAAAAGAAGCCACAGGGGAATTCTTGTTAAATATTAGGGGGAAACAACCTTTACAGTGAGGGTATTGGACACCAGGACAGGCTGCCCTGAGGGGATGTGGATATCCTGCAGCTGAAGGTGATCAGAATTCAGCCCAAGAAGTTCTTGGGATTCTTGCTGGTCCTTCCCTGGGTGCTGGGCATGGACCAGACGACCCCGAGGCCCCTTTCAACCAAAATTTCCCCACGGTTTTAATGCCTGGTGGGTTTCTCTCCACGTGAAGCAATTATTTAGTACCCACAGAACACAATATTGGTAATTTCAATCCCTTTTTTTTCCTTTCTGCACTTTTTTTCATCTACACAGTCATTCTTCCAGATCAATCATGTCTTGCTGTCACGGGAGACAATCAGTGTGATCATTTACAGAAAGAATCAGCATAATTCTGAATGTTTCACACCCTAAAAAAAGGAGAGGATGACAAAGTTGTTCTTCTGTCCCAGAATTGAACTGCCAGTCTTGCCAAACCTCACCCACAGGCAATTAAGCATTTGTCAAACACTCACACTCACATTCCTTTGGGGTGTAAAGTGAATCAGTACAGCATGGATGCCATGATGTCTGTCAGAGATGGGATAAGGGATTGTGGGGTTATGGGTTACTGGTGGGAGCTCAAGGACCAGTTCTTCACCATTTCCCTCGTGCTAATTAACTGGAATTATCCCTGATGCCACCCTGGGGGATGGTGGGACTGAAATGGGCTTGGGGAATGTTGGGAGAAGAGCTCGGGCGTTCAGAAGGGCTGAAGGAAAGAGGGTTTGAGGTGGTATTCCCCAGCTGATCTCATCCCCTGAGGCCAGCATCTCTCCCAGGAGCACCTGACAGCCAGAGAGCAAATATCCTGTGTGCTGGAAATCATCATTTCTCTGCACGTGACAGGGGATTCCTGGCAAATTCTCCAGGATCAGATGCACTGATTGCATTTACGTGGGGCATCAACCAGATAACAGGAAAATAGGGAAAAACCTTCGGGTGTTTTTGGATACCCCACAGATCCCAGCCCTTTCCCTGAGGGGTTGGAATATAAATGCTGTGGTTCCTTAGACAGTTATTTTTTACCCCAAGCAGCCAAGGAATGGTTCTGATTATTCCTGGACATCTGATTTTTGCTGGGATCCCACTGTCCGAGCTCCTTGTGCATGCAGCAGGGGATGAATGATGGCTAAAATTCTGTGATAGTTAAAATCTCTGACTTCAAGCCAGAGAAGGAATTCTCTGAATGTGACCCCCTTGATATTTTAGCCCTCTCAAGTCTGACTTTTGTTAGTGTAGCATGGCCAAGCGAAAGGACAAGGGTGGATACATCAATATTTTTTTATGGCCATGCTCATTTTAGCCAGGGCAGCACTAAATTTTGGCTTTCTTCCTTTCATCCCAGCTTCTGCCATGTTTTATTACTTTTCCTCCTCTTTCTTTTCTTAACGAGTCTAAGAGGAGGAACAAAAGAGAGGAGGAAGGTGGGAAAAGGAGAATTACCCCACAATATCAATATATTCTGTGACCCTGTGGGTTTGGTTCCTATTTACACCGTTGTTCTCTGCAATCCAGTGGTCGGAACCCAGCTGCAGAACAAAATTCAAGGAGAACCTGAGCCTATTCCTGTTCTTATTCTATTATTCATGAATTCTTCAGTGGTAAATTGACCGAAAAACTGGGTAAAACTAATTTGATAATTATAAGTTAATAAAACCTCGATGCTGCTTACCCAGGAGTCAGTAACCATAGATCTGTTTAAGCAGTTTAAATACATAAAACTGTTAATTACTAATGCAAATTCATGGTGGAGGAAACGATGGTGCAGTTACACTGAGAGAATAGATGTTGTATTTTTCCTGCAAACAATTTTTAGCTCCGTGATTTTAAGAAATTCCAATACTGAGCTGTGCAAAAATCATTATGGGGCCTTTTGTACGTAGAGTTGAGAGCTGAAAACCAGTTATGTAAAGATTTTTTTGGACTGGTGAGGAGGATTAATTAGAGCCTTAATAAGGCACAGGGTGAGGATTTTGGCAAATCACCGGGAAAATTGTGCTGAGCCCTGGGGCAGAGGCTAAAGCAAGCCCAAGACACACATATATATATTTATATATATATTGTTTTTCTAGGTGATTGGGAGTCGAGGTCTGGATTTGCAATATCTTGGTGGTTGAGGATCCAAGGCAAACGTTTGCTCTGTTGAAAAAAGTGGGGCTGGAATTTCTGCAGGCAGGAGAACAAATTCCTGCTGCTCCTGAATTCTCCCCAAAGCCTGCTCAGGTTTTGGCTGGGCCCAGGGTGGTATCAGAAATCTCCCTCGCAGCTCTCGTGCCTCGCTGCGTTTCACTGAGTTTGCACACAGCCAAAATTAAAATGTTACAAGAGGGTGAAGGAAATAAAGTGAACTTCAAGGCCTGATTATTTGATATTCTAATATTCACTAAGAGGCAGTAATTATCTGATTGCATCTATTAATTCTGGCACATTATATTGCTTCGATCTTTAAACTCTACATAAATTTGATGCCAATTAATTAAAATAAAAGGAGCTGGGTTTCATACACCTTCTTTATCCTTAATCCTTTGTTCCTCTTCCCTGAGTGTGTCCCCTTCAAGCAGGGGGCTGTGATTTATTGTGAATCAGGCACCTCCCAAGTGGGACAAACTCTTGGGAAATGAGACAAAAAAAAAAAAAAGGGAAAGGAAAATATTTAATATCTCACTTTCATCTTCAGAGTGCTGATATTAATAAGTGAGCTCCCGAAAAGCAACACCTGCATCCCGAAATTAAGCATTCGAGGCACCTATGGCAGGAAGTGGAAAGGGAAAAGCATCTTAGAGATAATGTTGGATACTGGAGGGCCCTGAGGTTGAACTGATTTCTTTAGCTCATGATCAGTTGCCTTCGAACCAGAGGAACCCAAAGAAAAGCAAATAAAAATCAGGGTTTCCCAGGGAAACTGGATTTGGCATTGTGCAAAACCAATACGAGACACTTAGACCAAAATATTTATAATAATTACATAGATGCGTGTGGAGAGCTATAAATTCCTGCCCACCATGACTCATGCAGACTAATTAGCTCACACAGAAAGATCTGAGCTTTTTGGTCTGAGTTCCCACGTGGATTAAACGGGGATAATGATGCTTTGTGCTAATTGTAAGGAGCGTTGGAGGAGTGCCACGGAATTGTGAGATATTCTTTATTATTTTCTGGGAATCTTGGCCATCCCCGAAATGCAGCCACCAAAGGGGTGGGAATGTGGTGGGAAATCATTTTTTTTGTTTCCAGCCCTACCTGACACCACCTTTCAGATAAGGGCGAGTCACACAAAACCCCACTCATTTTCCTGTTAAACCTCAGGGGAAAAAATAGATGAGAAAATTGTCAGATCAGTGTTTATCAAGGGCTAAATGTGATTGCTGCTCTCACATATAATTTGTTTATTTATGTCACAACCTGCTGGACAATATGTAATTTTAGTTCGCATTGTCATTGTCACAAATATTAAATGGGTCTCAATAATTTAGAATTTTTGGTATCTGTATATTTTATTTATATATGATCAGATCAGAAATTACAGCAATGGGTCAGTGAAATACCTCTGAAATGGAGATGTAATCTGTGCTCTGATATTTATATCAAATTCAGGAAATCAGCTTCCCTTTCAAAAACACTTTGGATATCTTTTTGAACACGGGTGAGATGATACCCAGTGAATTTTACATCCAAAATCTGTGAGCTTCAGTGAACTGGATTCCCATCCTATCCACGTGTACAGTTCCTGGGCTGGGCCCCAGTTTGGATATCTTGGCATCAGCTCATTTTTAATTCATTTGCTCTTTGTTCTGACTGTGAATCCATACAAATATTCCTGTTTACACTGGTATTTAGAACCCACAGTGAAGAAATAATGCCAGGTCTGCTTGCCAGGAACCCCGTGGAAGGAAATCCTGCCACATCAGAGCTTTTATTTTTTGCCTTCTTCTTTCAGCTCCAAACTTGCTGTGTAGTCCTTCCAGTGGAAAAGCACGAAAAAACTATTTTGTGGGAACATTTGTAGGAGTTGCCCATCAAAAAGATGGAGACGGGGGGACCTGGGTTATGACAAACCTTCCCTGGCACTTAAATACAGAGTTGTGGTTAAGTCAGTCGGTAACACTTGGAAAGAAGAGGAGGAAACCTGGGAGCAGCATTAATTCCCCTGGAATTTGCACTGTTTCGCCATTTATTTTTCGATTTCGAAATTAGGGTTGAGAACACCCAAACGGAGACAACTGAGCAGATGGAGACAGAGATAACAGGGTGATATCCAGCAGGAAAGAGGGGCAGGGCTGTGAGGGGAGCATCACGAAGCTCGTTCGCTCTTTGTTTGCACAAGTCGATACTTTCCCTTTCCGGCAGCACACAAAAGGAAAGTCTCAGGAGCCTTAAATTACTTTTGCAGTCTTTACAGAGCACCTCTCCAAAAGCAAAATGAATGGGATCATTTTCCCGAAAGGAAAAGCCCATCTCAACACATTTTGTTCCGCTCAAGACAAAACACGCCGAGCCCAGCTCAGCCCTGTCGCTGCTGCTCTTGTCTGGCACGAGATTTAGAGCTGAGAGGGAGAGCCTGGGGAAACGAGGGCAGGGTTGGTGTCTGGGAAGGAGCAGCCTGTGGGAAATGGGGATCTGGCCTCAGCTGCAGGAGATCCTCACCCCAATGCAGCCCGAGATGTTGAAGTCGATGGATTTGCTCTCGACTCGTGTTGGGCAATCACAGGGGGAAGAAAATTTGACCCAAACAGAGAGGAATGAGAGTTGGGCGAGCAACAGTGCAGTCCTGGAAACTCTGCCTTTTTCTTTTTGGTTAAAAACGAGGCTGTCTTGGTCTGGCAGCTTGGTTCAGAGCATTTGTTAATGGTTTTCATTCTTTAACTGTAAAAAAAATTTTTAAATGACCAAAAAAAAAACCCCTAAACCCCAACAAAAATCCCCACTCTAAACAACACATTTCTGAGTGGATGGACCAGATTCTCAGTCATTTTTATGGGACTATTTTTTAATTATTTTCTTAAAAGGCCAACTAAACTCCACTGGAGCACCTGTGGGCAACCACAAGAAGAAGTCCAAATAATCACTGGTATATCAACTCAGAAGTCTCCAAAACCCACGTTTCTGTGACCTCAAATACACCCTTGTCCAAAATTCCTCTGGGAGACAGTGACAAAGGTGGTACTTTAAAATTTAAAACCATTCTATGATTTTCTGATTCTCAAATCAGAAGGCAAGTGGCCTCATTGCTGCTGACTTTTCCCCTGAGGGTGAAACCACCACTAAATGGTTTCTAGAGGTGTGGCTGGAAGCTCACAGAGGTCAGCTGCCAGGTCAGGAAGGCACAATTTACCTTAGAAAATCAAAATTTTGTTGAGAACTGATGTGCAGTGACGAGGACTCGTCCATACAAATAAAAGTAGTGCAGTGAGACAGGCCAGGCAGAGCTCAATGAAATAAAGATGAGCTGAGCTGCAGTTACTCATTTTTACTGGAGGCTTCAGAAATAAGACCTCATCTAGTGAACAAATCAACCTTCTGCATGAATTTTCGATTAAATTTAATCAATTAATGGCATTTCTTTTTTTTTCTTATTTTTGCCAAAGACCAACTGAGCGGAATTTTCCGTGGAGTCCCCAAGCTACCTTTTTAATCCTGTAGAAATAGAGAAAATCAGGAGACATGGGCTTCTTTTAATTGTTAACTAACACTTTTAAAGGCACAGAAGCAGCTGCATGGGAGGTATTTCATCCCTTCCAAAGCGAGCGTGTAATTCCTTATCCTGAGGCTCAGTATCCTCGGACTGGTCAGCTCGGGAGCATCCAGGGGAGGTGGTACAGCTCCAATAATTGCATTTTGAGTGAAGCCTGTGGCTGGGAATCTTTAACTTGCCATTTGAAGCGCAGATGAAACCATTCCTGCACAGCTCCCGCTCTCTGATGTGCTCCACTTCAGCGCTGGGTTTTACAGCGGAGCCTTTGAGCTCCGGTGTGAGCAGGGCACAGTGCCCTGTGCCAGGGACAATGACTGCTCGGGGTGCAGGGATCCTGAGCCTCTCTGGCAGCGAGGAAGGGCAGGCTTGATTCCTTTTTTCCCGTTCTCTGAGTGTGGAATGCCCTGTGCTGACCTTGCTGATCCTTCCTGCTCTGTCTGTGATTCCCGCGGCAGGGCATCCATTCCTGATCCCCTCCTCAGCCCACGCCCATCAAATCCAGGGCCTCAGCGAGAGGAGAGGGTGGTTTCCATGAGGGAAGCATTCCTTGGAAGGCTGGGCTGGGGGGAGCTGCTGGAGCTGAGGTGAAATCAGGGCAGGGCCAGGGCTTTGCTGTGGATGAGCTCCTGGAGCCTCTCCCGTGCTCCAGCGCCTGAACGGGAGTCTGGGGCCCTGAGTGTCTGATGAGATAACAAAGTGACCACTTCCCAACACGGCTGCGACTCTCATTTCTACCTGCAAAAGTTTTTAGAGAGTTTCATGAGGTTTTTGTCCCCCTAAACTTAACTCTCTACGGTCTGCTTGCCTGGTCCAGGTATGACGTCGCACCAAAACACCCCACAAGTTCAAGGGAGAAAATAATCAGTAATATGGCAACCTGCTCTTCAAAGATCTCGGAATCTTCTTGCTTCCCTTGGTTTGGATAATTCTGATTTTCATACAACACGAATTTGGCCCTCACCATGAGGATTAGGGAAAAAGCTCTGTTCCAAAGGGGTTTTAGTTTTGGAAGGAGACGCTGTGACAGCTCTAAAAGGCCCGTGCAGAAAGACAGATGCTTTCAATTGAGCTGCTCTGAATTTTTTATATTCTCCTTGCACTGTTTCAGGTGCCTGGATGGAAAGCACTGTTCCCACTGGAGTTTTGGTGCCCATGTGATAAGAACGAGAGGACTGATCGTGTACACTTCCCTCATCATTTATTTACAAGCACTTAATTGAGTTATTATGGACTCTTCTTTTTTCTTACTGGCAGTGAGGGTGAAATTAATTTTCTTAGCCTTTCCTTCATCGCCAGGATCTCTGACTTATCATTTCCCTGCTAAAACTGCTCTTTTTCAAAGGCCATCGTATTATCCACAAGAAATTCTGAGATGACCAATTCAAAACCCACCCCGGGTAAAGCTGCACCAGTAACAAAGCTTCTTTTTTTAATTTGTATTCAGTTCCTCTGGCAATATCCCTGCTGTATTTCCTTACTGCTTCTCTATTATTCACTGCAAGACAAAAAAAAAGAAAAAAAACCAGGCTAATTTTTTGTTTTCACTTTTCTTTCTTGTGCGTCTCTTATGTGTTCTGAGTCTCCCTTTTTCTCCCAAGACCTTTTTCCTTTAATTATTGCCACTTCTGGGTCAAAAAGTCCAGGGTAAATCCTCTGACAGAAGGCTGGCACCTCCTTTGCCAACAAAAACTGTCTTGGGAATGACAGAAACCCTCGGATTTGTTTCTCTGGACCTCCCTCCCCAGATGGAAAACATCATCCAGCTGCTGAAGATGATACAGAAAAGAAACATCCGAGTTCTCAAGAAAACAAACAGCAGAGTTGACATTCGCTCCATACTTTAATGCCTCATTTATTCTGAATAGGGCTCCTCAGTGGTTGCCAAGAAAGATTTCCAGGTTTTGGGGCTAACATTTACAGGTTTTCTCCTTCCTTTACGCCGTGTTTATCTAAAAGGGGAGATCCCCTCTGGGTTTTCCAGGTTTCTCCATCCATTTGCTCCCCGTTACATCATTCCTGTGCACCTCTGTGTGATTCTGTTTGCCCACCTGGCCCCAGCTGGGCTCAGAGGAAGCCGTCCATCAGTTTTTGTTCTCTTTGGCAAAATCACCAGGCTTCTTCAAATATTTGTTCAATACTACGGTGAAGAGGAGGTTGGGAATCCTCTGACCTGCCTGGTGAAATATTAAAGAGATTATTATTAAGAGAAATATATATATTAAGAGAAATCACTTTGTAAGGGGTGAAAGCTTTGGTTTTTTTCATCCAGAGAGGTCTCCCAGGAATGCCAGAAAATAGAAAGAAATTTTGTTGCTCCAAACCTGACAAACCCCAGCAAGCAGCAGGGACCTTTTTCCCTGCAACACAGTCGGCCCTCATCCACCTACGAGAAAACAGAGTAATAACAAGTGTCTTGCAAATAGAGTGTTCAAACCTTTCGAGTATAGAGGACATAAAGCCAGTCCCTATTTCCTCGTTTGGAAATTCTGCCTTGGTTGGAAAACCAGGATAAAACACCCCAGATTATCGAAATACCAGGCACTCCTACTGTTTAACTTCCTGTCATGTCAGTCTGTGTGTGTTCAGTTTAGTTTTCCCACAATCTCTTTTTTTATTTTCTCCTCAATCTCATGTTCATAAATAGATTTTTACCTCTGCTCATCTCAAGGATGTTAAATCCCTCAAGGTGATGCCACCATAACTTAACACTTGACATTAAAAGTAGGATTGGGCTTAAAACTAATCTCGATCAACCACTGTTTTCATTGAAAAACACAAATATTAATGAAAAACACACTTAATGCAAGTATTTAACACTGTAAAATACTGGGAATGAGACGTTGATTAGACAGCAAATGTCTAAATATTTTTTTTTATTCAAATATGTTTGCTGAGTTTCTACAAAATATATTTGTGGGTAATAATTTTCTGAGCAGTTTTGGAATTTTCAAGAAGGCAGTTTAGAATGAGGAATGTTGAGGTTTTCAACAACCCTTTTTGGGTAAGCTACTTTTGCCTCATGGTGTTGTCCTGGATTTGTGGTGCTCGCCCAAGGGCTGCATCTCTTCTTGTATCAGAGAATTATTTAGGTGGGAAAAGAGCTCCAAGGCCATGTTCAGGCAATTGTCTTTGGTCTAGAGTGACATTGGCTTTGGTCTTTTGGTCCAGAGTGCCCCTGACCCCAAAGCCACCAGCAGAATCCTGGTGCAGGAAAGGTTTGAAGGTTCTCCACTGGTCTCAACTTCTTGTCTTTACACCGATCACAATTTTAATCCCACATTTGCCTGTTCTGCTGGCTCCCAGGGCATCCAAACTCCCCTCCCCACGTGCTGCCAGCTCACCAGAATCTGGCAGCATCCTTCTGGCTTCCCCTGGGTGCTGCCTGGACCATTGTTTGGGGAGATACACTGAAAAAAAAAAAGCCAAGAATTCTCAGCAGAGAATGAACAAATGGAAAGATTTCCTTACAACTCACTGTGTGCTTCGCAGGCTGAGTGCCTTAATGGCACTCTCGTTAAAAGTTCTTGCTGGGAAGGGCTGTTTTCCTTCTCTTTCGGAATTCTCTGCGTTAATAACTAGCAGCTCCTTTTGGAAGTTGTTCATAGGAAGTGTTGCTCTCGTGTCCCTCCAGGCCAGACAAGACAGAAAGTGCTCCACAGGTGTGTGCACAGAGCAGATCTTTCAGTATCCTTGATGGAGAAGGAAAACCCAGAGAGCCCCCTCCTCCTGCCAGAATTCCCACGTTCCAGCAGTGAAATGAGTGCCACTGGCTGTACCTAAGGGCAGGAAGGGAAATCTCCTCCCGAGGCTTTCAGGGCTCCCCCAGAGCACGGGAAAAGCTCCCTGACCTCTCCCCATCCCACAAAAAACTTTGTTTTCCAGCACTGCCGCTCTGGCATCTTCCTTTAATTGCATATGGACATACAAATTAAACCCACGAGGCTGAGCTCATTCAGCTGGTGCCAGGCACAGCCCGTGGAAAGCACAGAGCAGTGAAATCCCTGCAGAGGGAAGGAAGGAAGCAGGGGGGGAGTGCTGGGAGCAGCCTGGGTGGGGCTGCCAGGCAAGGGAGAGAGGCGAAGGTTTGACTTTGAACAGAGCGAGCAAAACGTGGGATCGCTTGGGAAACAGGGAACCGCCAAAGGAGTAAAACATGGAATCATTTGGGAAAACAGGGAACTGCCAAAGGAGTAAAACCTGGAATCATTTGGGAACACAGGGAACTGCCAAAGAAGGAGCAAAACATGGAATCATTTGGGAAAACAGGGAACTGCCAAAGAAGGAGCAAAACATGGAATCATTTGGGAAAACAGGGAACTGCCAAAGAAGGAAAAAAACATGGAATCATTTGGGAAAACAGGGAACTGCCAAAGAAGGAGCAAAACATGGAATCATTTGGGAAAACAGGGAACTGCCAAAGAATTAAGGGCTGGAGAAACAGCTGCATCAGGCAGGGCTGGTGGTGGGGAGGAGGTTCAAGGGTTCAACCCCTGCGCCTCTCCCTGCACCTTCCCTGGTGGGGCCAGGTGAGAAAAGGCTCCTTAAGAGCCATTCCAAAGTCCAGCATTTATCCCTGGGAAAGCAAGGCATCAATCCTAATCCCTGTTTTCCAGACAGAGCATAATATATATGTGTGTACATACATATATGGCATTGGATAAGGCTTGTGAACATAAATACGGCAAAAAGCCCCAGTGAAACTGAGACATTCCAAATCTCTGCTCCCTTTCCCACCCCTCTGCAAGGCTGTCCTGGTTATTCCTCTTTCCTTTCCCTCCAGGAAACAAATGCTTTTAATTCCAGCCTGTAAGAGGCCAAGATGCTTCCAGGGGAGCAACCTCCGTGCCTCCTCCTAGATGCAATCACACAGAACAAAGAGAAGAAAGAGCTTGATAATAATAAGTAATTATAATTATAATTAGCACATATTTAGTGCTTTTCATTTCCAAGGCGCTGTACAAATATTAGCTAATGAATATTTGGTAAGCAAACATTTTGAGCTTCTGGAAGGATTATTACAAACCATGAAGAAAAGACTTTGCAATGTTTGGCTGACTTTTTCTCCCTGCTACATTTGCAAGGTTATTATTTGCTACACCTGTAACTCAATCACAGCAAGACATTTTGTGTTTGTTATTTTGATAGTATTTAAATACTGGTGTCTTTGATTAGACCTAAAGGATTTGGAGGGTGTAGAAATAAGCTCTTTAAAGCGTTTTTAAAAGAAAACAGCGAGGGCAATGTGGACAAACAATGATTTTGTGGGGGCAAATATTTTGCCCACAGTTTTCCCACTTGTTTTAGGGGGAATATAACCAGCCTTGGGTCTGGACTGATCCTCTCATGTCGTGCTTGTGCTCCCCTGTGGAATAATCCAACATGACCCATATCCTGATGTTCTGCCTCAGGCTGGCACAAGGCTCTCCGATCTATCCCACATTTGGCAACTCTGGGGGTTCCCTCTGGCCAGGAATGCTGAGCAGCCATTTAGGACAACTGGTTTGGTCAGAGGGCACATCCCACGGTTGGTTTTCTGGGATTCCCACTGAGAGGCTGCAAGAAGTGGAATGGGCACACTCAGAGCAGTTGTTTGCAGAGATATCCCAAATCTTGGGGCAGGTATTTCTCTTTTGCCATGGCTGGAATTGTTTGTGCTTCCTGGTGTTGGTGATGAGAGGGAGAGGAGACGCACACACAGTGACTGCACTCAGACCTCTCAGAAGATCCAATAACCCTTTGAAGTTCAACCACCCAAGTCTTCACTGAGCCAAACCCCTCAGACTTAAATATTCTGCTGTGTACAGCCAAGCTCTTCTAATGAGCTTTTCTTGATGGCTGTAATTGGTCCCGTCTTTCCTTGTCTTTGTCCTTGACTTTGAAGTTTGGATTCACTACCTCGTGCAAATTCTTTGCACCACAATTCCATACCAGTGGTTCCCGTTCTGTTTGAGCCCTTTTTGAAGCTCACACACTTCTTACCTCTTCGTAATCAATTTTCTGCTTCCCAGACATCCCCACTTTTGGCACCTGCACCGCGAGCTTTCCCCGCACGAAGCGATTCGAGCATTCAGCTCGCTCTCTTCCTCCCCTCGCCTCGTCTGCTCCAGTTTGTGCTTTGAGCAGCAGCTGGCCACTGGATGAGTCGTGCTCCTTAAATTCTGCAGATCTTGTGTGATCTCTGTATTAGTTTCTCTTCCAATTGCTTCTGCCTCACTCGCCTCGCACAATACGCGCTCGGCAGCCGCGTCTGCCGCTGCCTCTGAAGGCAGAAGTGATTTCTCCTGCCAATTTTCCACTTTCCTCTTCTCTCAAGGCTTGATCTCGTTGTGTGCTTTAAAGTCAGCAATAATATAGTGTGTGTGACACGTTACTGAGCTGGGGATGAAACGAGGAGCACGGAGAGAGCAGCCAAAATACCTGATAACAAACTGTGCTATGCACCGGGCTTGACAGGCCGGGGAAATCCACGCTGCTGGAAACCACACCCAGCTCTGCCGAGGGGCAATCCACGCCCCAGGCATCAGCCCAGGCAGGAAGGGACTGGATATGGAACCAAGCACAGAGCTGGATCTGGTTTTGTGACTTTTTTTTCCCCCTAAATAGTTCTAGTTGACCAAAAGTTTAGTTATTTGCAGTTACCACTGCACAGAAAAGTAATTTCCCACTTATTTTTAATAGGAAACCTGTTCTAAGTTGCAGGGGTGTTTTGATGTTTTGGAAAATTCCCTTCAACGTCTTGGATCTTCTCATCTCCCAGGGGTTTGACACATTTAGAGTGCACACTCTAAATATTTTAACTCCTATTTAGAGTGTAAACTTTTCAGGCTGGGACAGCTTCTGTTCCTCGTGGGAAAAAAATCAAGAATGCATTGGAATTTATGTTGTTTGGTAGCAATATGTTGGTTTAGAGTAGATTTTAAAGAAATCCTCCCTTGTGAGGGTGGGCAGGCCCTGGCACAGGGTGCCCAGAGCAGCTGTGGCTGCCCCTGGATCCCTGGCAGTGCCCAAGGCCAGGCTGGACAGGGCTTGGAGCAGCCTGAGACAGTGGAAGGTGTCCCTGCCCATGGCAGAGGTGGAATGAAATGAGTTTTAAGTTCTCTTCCAACCCAAACCGTTCTGGGATTTTATAGTGTGTAAAGACAAGGCACACACAGGATGGAAACTGGTTTTCTCTCTGACTTGCCTCTACATATAAGGTTTTCCTAATAGAAAAATAAGTTTATTCAGTGCCTGGCATAGTGAATCCCCAGTTGGATGTAAAAGCTTTCAGGCTCTACATTGTTACAAACAATCTGTCACAAACAGCTGAACACTTTATTTTTTATTGGGGTAGAGCTGAATGCGAACAAAAAAAAATGTAGCTCACCAAAAATCAGAGTGAAAAGCCAAACCTAAGCGGTGTGTGGGGCTTTTGCTGCTGTTTTAACACACAGATTAATATGTCCCAATATTCTCATTTCTCCTCTACTCTTCTGGATGTCACCGACATCCATTTAATGCAAAAAGGTCATCCAACATGAAGGCAGGGCTCGCCCTTGCAGTATTTCCAGTTGGTGGGGAATATGAAGCACTGTAAGTGCTTCATCGAAAGCGGCTTTTCTGAGCGACTTTTGGAGGTCTCGATGAGCTTCGCAAGTTCCCGGCTCCTGAGAGCTCCGTGTCTGCACCTTGGCTCCCCACCCACCCCACGCAGCGCCGGCTGACGACAGTTTGCTGCCAGATCCTGAGACAAGGCAACAACAGGATGCGTGCCCCAAGGTTTGGGAGCGGGAATCCCGGGAGAGTCGCACGTGGGAAACAGATTTCCTTCCTTCTGCCAGGAGCCGGGGTCGGGTTCAGCCCGCAGCCTTTCAAAACCTGACAAAAAGGCAAACTTGATTCTTGAACCTGCTGAAAAAGCCCTAAACTGTTTAGATGGTGGGGATCATCAGGCTGCATCTCAGCGGGGAGCTCTGATTCATCAGCGTCAGGGTTTCCCCTCAGCTTTCTGCCTACATCTTCTACTTAGCTTGGCAGGGACATTGTCGGAGAATAAAAGGCTTCTTCCTCGTGTCAAAGGGCTGGCATTCATCAAAATGATAATACTTTTTACCTAGAGCACCTTTTAGATGAGGTTCATGAAGCCTGTAAGGATGATGATAAAAAGGAAAAATGTTGCGGGATTTTTTATTATATTTTTGGCACTGAAACTGCTGCTACATGAAATGGGAGATTTTTCTTTTATAAGTTTCCTTTGGCTTTAACTTTATAAACATTCCCTGGTTAAGGCAGTGGACTGCTTTTCACACAAAGCCTAATCCAAAGCTTGCTAAGGTCAACAGAAAGCTGCTTATTAATTTCAGCGGACTCCTGATTCAAGCTCCAAGTGCAAAACCGCTCCCTGAATCAAACAAGAAGTTTTTGGAACACAAAAGAAAAATTCCCACCTTCTAGGCCCAAGCATTCATTTGTGTGGATGGTTTCCTTCACTATGAGGATGGTTTAAATTCCAGTAAATCTTCTGGGAATTTTTCTATCGATTGTGGAAGTGTGTTGTGACCAGTCTGACATACTGGGGGTGTTCTCTGACCAGTGCTGGGCAAATGGGAAACGTGATACCCTAAAAAGGGGAATTCCCAGCCCTCCATGCGAGAGTGATTAATTGTAGGAAGAACAGAGAGCGGAGTTTAGGCGCAGTTTGGGCACAGCTGAACTCGTTGCACTGTCTGGAAGCAGCCACCAGAAACAGTAGAAGAAATTTTGGATGGTGGTGGTGGCAGCAAGACCCAGCAGTGCTTGAACCAAGCTGCTGGCCTTCCCTGCTCCCTGTTGGGAAATTCAGGATCTGAATTTCCCAACAGGGAGCAGGGAAGGGTTGGTGGAAAGTTGCCCTGGAAGGTGCCAAGGCCAGGAGATGTAGGGTGGGAGGGGCTGGAGCTGCAGCCCAGCTCACAGATTTGGGGTCCCCTGCCTGAGAACAGGATACAAGATCT
This sequence comes from Oreocharis arfaki, assembly GCA_013398015.1. NCBI lineage: Eukaryota > Metazoa > Chordata > Aves > Passeriformes > Paramythiidae > Oreocharis > Oreocharis arfaki. The sequence goes on along the minus strand of VZRR01013403.1, from coordinate 238,200 downwards.
TCGTGCAATGACCTGGCCGGGTGTTCCAGGCTGATTTAGGGAAAGCTGCAGAGCTGCTGGTTGGGCTCAGTTATTTGTATTTTCCAGTGGCAAGCAGAGAAACCTTGCTCCAGAAAAGTCCAGTCTGAAGAATCAGAGATCTTTAGGGAAGCTTTGAGAAAGGGGCAAAAAAAGGTGCAGAAAAGATGAATTCTTCCAATATTTTTCACTGGTAAAAATGCTCATTTCTCAGCACCAGGGACAAAGCTCATGGAATATCTCTGCCTCTTGGTTATACCAAACTGGACAGGGCTGCTTGAGTCCTCTCCATTGGCCAAGAGCAGCAACAGAATGAGAAATTGGGGGATTCAGTGATTCCTGCCCCAGCTGTGCTCCCAGATCTGCTACTCCTTGTGCAATCCAACACAGCCCACACTTCCATCCTCTCGTTCCTCCTTGTGTGGCCAAGATAATGAGAACTTGGACCTTCCAAAGGAGCTGAGATTTCAGTGAGGGTTTAGAGGGCAGCAAAACCTTTCACAGGCAAATGCCTCATCTGCAGTTTCTAAGTTCACCTCAGCACCTTGGATATCTGCTCTCTGCAGGCCAAAGCCACAAAGGGGAGCAGGGAGTCACTGGGTGCCAAAATGTCCAGAATTGTCAATTATCCAGCTGTGACTCACACTTTTGGTGTCCATACAAGCCCTTGAATTACTCTATCTGAATTCACTGCAAATATAATTCCCCATAAAGCTGCTGGTTGAGTTTGTAAGCCCCAGGGAGGCTGGAATGAGATGATCTTTAAGGTCCCTTCCAACCCAAATTCTCTGATCCTACAGTCTCCACTGTTACTGGGATTCAGTCCTGACCCTCTCCACTCTAAATGGCACAACCTTTCAGGGACAATATTAGGAAACCCGATTTAAACACCTATTAGCCTAAACGTCCTTAAATATAGAGGTGTTTGCTTTTTATAGCTCAGTGTGCCTGCCCACATTTGCAAAGACACAGAGGGCAGTGTCTGCTTAGGTTCTAAAAAACAGCATGAAAATAGAGAGTAAAGGACACATTACTCCTGTTAAAGATGGATCTCTACCCCCAGCTCCTGCCTGTGAGCTCCCCAAGCTCTCCCAGACTGGTGAGGGGAAGGGATGTGCTCCCAAAGCGGGGCTTTCCAGGGAATATGTCCTTACTGGCAGAAGGAATAAGTCCATCCTTCCCAAAGACACAAGAATTGCTTCCTGGTGGGTGATGGAGGGCACTAAAGGAACACCAATAAATAACACTGAAGGAAGCATGGGCTGAGTGTGCAGAGCTCCCTGCCTCAAAAAACACCTGGGGAATCCAGGGGCTGGGGAGCATGAAGCTGGTCTGTAGTTTATCCTGTGGTTTGTCCCCCAAACCTTGTCCTCCAGAGGGAAAAAGGCTGGGATAGAATTACCTGGATGAGCTCCTTGATTTTTCTTGGCTTCCTCCAGCACAGCCTTGCAAACCTTGGCTAGGATTGCCAAGGGAGCAGCTTAAGAGCGGGCCCAGCTTCTCAAAGCGGATGGATATCTGCATTTCCCTCTCCTCTAAACCACCCAAGCAATCCAAATTGTCTCTGTCACGTACCTCCCAGTCTCCATGAGGAGATATTCACACAGAAATATCTTAAAATATAATCTTTCAGTCATTTTTTTTAATGCAGCTTAGACCTACAAATATTTATTGCTTCACTCACTCCACTCAGTGTCTGACATTTCCCCTGCAGTTTTGTTTTTCTGACTTTCCTGCTTCTCCCAGCCCAGCCTGTCTCTGGGCAGCCAGTGAAAATCATGGGATAAAGTGAAATAAAGTGAAATGCAGTGCTGCAGTTGGGGGAAAGAAGCCTAAAAGCTTTCCAAAGGCAGCAGCCCGGTGCCTCAGCGGATGAACGCCGGCGTTTGGCACTTTGTAATGGGTTAGGAGCCTCGAAATTTATTGTAAACTTAATGCAGCTTTACAGCCTATCTTCAAAACATTTACACAGCCAGTAAAAGATGATGGATCTTTTCAGAGCACTCCTCTTCCCCGGCAGTTCCTGCTGCTGTAACCCTGCACGAGCAGCAGTGATTTGAAATATATTATTGATGTATCTTTGAAGATTTGTTATCTGATCCCTCATGTTTATTGCTGGTATGCAACTGGCTCCAAAGTGTCCTCTTCTCTGAGGCAGGGGTGAGGAGATAGGATCAGGGTGATTGTTGTTTGTGTTATTGGTGTTGTGGGTAGGAGGCAGCAGCCCAGCAGGGCTCCATTGATTTAGATCCCAGACAAAGGCTCGGGATAACGGAGTAGCTGCTCTTTACATTTTACTTTTTAAATGAAACAGGGAAACAAGGGCAGAAAGAAAGAGATACAGGAGATAAACAAGCAGCAGAGAATGAAGTGCAGGGGAGATGGATGTGTGTCTGTACCTGTGCAGATAATGAGAGCCATACTTTGCATTTAATGGCAGCCTCTCAATTGACTCCTTCGTGATGGAAGGTTGGAGAGGTGAAGGAAGAGCGACATAATTAGATACCAGAGCAGAAATCCAGCTCAGGAGGGTGGGCAGAGTTATGGGAAGGTCAGCTCTTCCATGACTATTGGATCCTGAGTGTTTTGCCTCTCCACATCTTCAGTGTGGTTTCACCCCCACCGTGATTTACGGATTGTGTGGCTCAGGCATCGCTCTCTTTGCACGCACGCTCTGGCCTTATTTATTCCCTCTCAAGCCAAGGGCTGGATCAAACTTCCAGTGCAGAGCACAATGGATTCCCTGCTGGAGCTGATTGAGGCAGAGGCCCGGGGTGTTTCCCAGCCCGGCTGGACGTGAGCAGGCGTTAGCTCGGCAGGGAATGTCCCGCCAGACCAGGGCGGCTCGAAAGGGATAAGGGCAGAGCATGGAGAGATGGAACAGCATCTCCTGGTCACAGAGTGAGCTGGCACGGGCAGCGAGAAGGGGAATGACCTGGAATGTTTACAGAGAGCAGCCAGAGCAGAGGCTGCCGCCTTTGGGTGGGAGAAACACTAAATTCTCCTCTAGCAAGAGAGCTCCACAGGAGAGCAGCAGTGGTTTTATACAGCCAACAGATCCAGCTGGTCTGTCCTGATTTTCTTACTCATTCTGGAGAGTTCTTCATGCCACCAGACACTTAACTGTGCTTTCAGCTCTCGACAATTTGCTCAGTAGTTCTCAATTCAGGTTATTTTCAACACTTAGTGCAGAGGCAATAGCAGCTTTCAGCACCCTGAACTGCTGGAGATGCTCACTTGAGCAGTTCAGCACTGGCCCAACCTATCAACAGCCCAGTGCTGGAAATGAGACAAATTCCTGAGATAATAAAAGCACTTCTGTGCCTTGTCCGCCCCTGCAGTGCTGCAAATGTGGTGAGCGTAGGACATGCTCGGTTTTCACGGGGAGCTGTGTTCAGCAGGGAAATAAATGTCTATTCCCTGTCCCTGGAAGTGTCCCAGGCCAGGCTGGACAGGGCTTGGAGCACCCTGGGATAGGGAGAGGTGGCCCTGCCCATGGCAGGGGGTGGCACTGGATGGTTTTTAATATCCCTTCCAACCCAAACCATTTCATCATTCCAAGATCCTCTTCTGTTGGGAATATCTGTTGTATTCGGGTGCAGAAATACCATTGTCATGTTTTCCAATACTCTGTGCAGCGCAGTCCACAATGAGACTCCTCAGAGCTCTCCCCCAGGCTTTCCACATAACACACCCCTTCTGTTTGCTGTAGGTTTCTATTTTTATTAGCATTGCAAAGCATGGGCTTTAAAAATCTCAGATGTCCCAAAATGTTGTTGCTGCAGCCTTTAGGTTCCCAGGCATAGATTAATCACACCTATACATAACCTGAATTATATGTGGGCAGGCACAGATATGGATATATATCTATATATAGGTATATCTTACAATGTTCTGTGTTCCAATTAAAAAGCCTTTCATTTTGTGATTCCCTAGAATCACAGAATATCATTCTATTTTGGGCTGGGAGGGACCTTAAAGGTCATCCCACCCCACCCCTGCCATGGGCAGGGACACCTTCCACTGTCCCAGGCTGCTCCAAGCCCCAGTGTCCAAGCTGGCCTTGGGCACTGCCAGGGATCCAGGGGCAGCCACAGCCGCTCTGGGCACCCTGTGCCAGGGCCTGCCCACCCTCCCAGGGAACAATTCCTTCCCACTATTCCACCTAAACCTACTCTCTGTCAATTTGAACCCATTCCCCCTCATCCTATGACTCCAGTTCTTGATAAAGACTCTTCTCCAGCTTCCCTGTAGCTCCCCTTCAGATCCTGGAATGCTGCTGTTCCTTTCTTTATCACAATTTGTCATTCCTTCTTGTGCATTCACATCTTTAGGACCGATACCAAACATCCCCAGCCTCTGGTTATTTTTATTCTATTTACTCCCAGTAGGCGACATTTGATTTTTGGTTTTAATTGTGGCCAATTCTCCTCTCGGAGCTGTCAGGGTTCATGGCTGAGTGGCTCCAGGAGAGCTGCACAGGACTCGATGCTCCACCAACACCCCAGAGTTGTCAGGAAACATCTGGATTTTACAGAAAATCAGTTTTCAGGCAGAGCAATCACATCCTCAAGCTCTGAGATACTTGGAATTTAATCCAGGAAGGCCCACAACCACGTGCCTAATAAATATATTTATGCTGGAGATTATTACCACAAGGTGATACATTAAAATTATCACACAAGAAATAAAAATTCAAGATGGTTTCTATACATTTGCAGGACAAAATCTAGAGTTTGTGTGCAAATCAGTTTGTGCATAAATCCTGTCCCAAATCAGAGCTGATTTCCAGCACGTCTTTACCATTCCTGGGCTATTTTTAGCTCTCTGGGTGTTGTAGTAATAGAGAGACACAGGATGCATTCAAAATATGATGTTAAGGAATGAAATCATGCCTTAGCCACCGTCTGAGTTCATAACTTTTTTTCTAATTGCTTTGAATTTTAGAAAAAAATATTTAATGTTCTCTGGTGGAGCAGATGGAGCCGTGAGCTGTGACCACTTTCCCTCACAAAAATACACTTCGGTGCTGGCTGATGCTGGGGCTTTGTTTCTTTGTTATCTCATGAAATAAAACTCAGGCTGGAAAAATAAGAACACCACTATTTTCCAAGAATTTCAGGCTCCAGGGCAGACTAAGCACTATTCAGGGACAGGTGTAGAGGAATTATTGACAGTTTGGGATTATCCTGCAGTGCTGTTTCTAAGGAATAACACCTGACATGAGCGAGGGGCTTGAAATCCAAAGGCACCTAAAAAGCAGATTTTCCATTTGGTACTACTTTTCTTCTTGCTGAGTACCGAGAGTTTTGCTAATTTTATATTGAGTCTGGAAAGTTTTGCCGAGAAAAACCAGTTAAGTTCACCTAAATTGATTTTTATTTCAAATTACAGTGGGTGTGGTTACCTTAATGTGATAACCTGGGCAATTTTCAGCCTCTTTTGCAAGTCTGATAATACCTCTGGGATCTAAATGTTTGAAAACAGGAAATTCAAACAAAAAATAATTATAGGATGCCATAAAATACACCAGAACACTGTTTCTCCTAAGCCACTGATCTATGGCAGAGGACTTTGTGTGTTTATTTAAAGCACCTCAATAGTTACGAACTTCTGCCACGAATTCCTGCCAGGAATTCTGTGGAGACACGAGACAGAGCTTTTCATCTACCAACAGGATGGATTTCTTCATCCCATTTCATGGATTTCAGAAATAAGGGAAAGATTTCCAAGCGTGAGGTTTGGTTTTAGGGATAAAAGCATGGATTACCCACCAGACAGGTGCTGGTTTGGTTTTATACTGGCAAGAAAACCTGTGGATAAATTTGTTTTTGCTTCTCCCGGTAGAAACTTTGGGCTATTTAATTAAAGGCCTCATTGCCCCATCATTAAATTCAAAGAAGCAGATCTAATGCAAGGACTTAAATGTAATGGCACTGATTAGTCTTTAATGACAGAAACATCCTTCCTGCAAAGAACAGCTGTAGGAACGGTGCCCATGTCACCCACAAAATTACAGATTATGGAGAGCATTAATGTGCATTTAATGGCTGTAAAAATATTCCTTTCTGGGAAGGGCTGTGCTCTCCCTTGTTCAGCTTCGCTCGTGAGGGAGGTTAATTAAAGGCAGAACATCACCAATTCTGTAGCACTCCAGGTCATTCATCTGTACCAAAGTGGAACAGAATTCTGCAAAATCTCCCTGACAGGCATGACATAAAACTGTCTGCTCCACTGCCTGGGAGAGATCCCTGGGCTGGGAACTCTGCTCAGGCTGTCAGGATCCAACAGCCGCCAAATCTCCCATTAAACACGAGGTTTGTCAAGTCCCCTTCCGATTGTTCTTTGTAAATATATCTATATATGTATGTAGAGACATGGAAAGTGTTTCTGTGGTGCTGGGGGGAAAGAAAGAACTGTGAGATGGTCAAGTAACCACAGTTTTGAGGTTTTTGAGACCCTCCAGGTGTGTGGCACAACCCCCCAAAGTGCTGGCAAAGGTCAGGGTTCTCTGAGGGCAGAGAACCAAGGGAGAGCTGGGCTGGCCAAGGGATGGGGGGAACCCAAGGGAAATGCAGCAACTTCCATTTCTGGGTTATTTTTTGAATCAAATATGACCACAAGTTCAAAGGAATTTGTCACTCACCGTGCCTTGCGAAGAGCTTTGAGGTTTATGAATGGAAAATATTAAATAAAGCTAAATAATACATATTTTAATATGGATATATACTTAGACAATATGGAAATGAGGTGGGAGAGTAGAAAATGTGACAGCTGAGTAGATAAACACGGACTTGTGTTTTCATTTACAAAGACCTCTGGTATATAAATGCTAATTTTTGCCTGCATTATAAGGCTGTGAATTCCAAAGAGAGATTTCAGCAGTCTGATGTATTATACAAGTGTCTGTTGCTGAACCCACTCCTTAATGGGCTGTGTCAAGTGTTTCCACAGACAGCTGCACATCCCACAGCTGCCCAGTTCACCTGAGATGCCAAATGGCATCAATCAGGGTATCCCCAGTCAGCACTGGGCACACTCCCCAGCACGCCTCATTTGACAAGCCAGGATTTTTTTATCACAGGCGAGCAAATCTGTTTCCTCTACGACATCTCCATCAAAACCCGAGGCTGAAACCATTCTTATTTTACTTATATTTATTTATATTTATGCTATATTTATTTCTTTCCCATAAAATCTTGCCAAGGTAGACTTGCAGCCACCCTGGGAAGCCTGAAGTGTTTCATAAAGCAGCTGTGCCCCACTAAAGGAGCACAACAAGGTGTTTCCAGCTTCTTGTAGCTCATTCCTGTTTGCTCTTCTCTTACCTGCAGCTTCTCTTAAATCAGTCACTGCTGGGCAAGAAAGGCCCTGAGGCAAAAGCTTTAGGGATGGATGGAGCAGGGGGGTAACATTTCCTCTCCCCTGCATTGTGCTGGGATCCTGCTCTCCTCTCCTCACCCTGCTCAGGCACAACCTCTCACACACAGGGACAGGGTGTAGGACACTCAGAGGGGGCATTTATGCCTCACATCAAACGTGGCAGAAGCATTGCTGCTCTCTGTCGACGGAAGATCCACTTTTCCCCTTTTATTTTCTTTTTCCCCCGTGCTGCCATCACTAAATTTCCCCCTTCTCTTTTATTTAAATTCAATTTTATTTACATCTTCGTGCGTCTCGTATCTTAAGTGAACAATGAAAACACAAAGCTGTCAGGCAGAATATGAGATACTGAAATAAATGGTTTTCTTAGGAAAAAAAATCATTGTGCAAAGGCAGTCTCCCTGGAATTCCTCCTTCCTTTGGCAGCTGTGAGGGATGCAGAGGAATGGATGTAGCTCAGTGTTAGCCTGTTGAATGCTTAACTGAAGTAGCAAGAGCAGGAGTTTGCTCCCAAATGAAGGAAATTCCCACTTTTCTGGATATTTTATTGCAATTTGTGCAGCTGCCCAAGTCCTGCAGAACTGGTGCTTGGCTCTTCCCAGCACCTGAAATCCCAGGAAGGGATGGCATCTTTGATTTGAACAAATCCAGTTGTGCACAATGGATTTGACTGCTCCAAAACCCCTGCCAGTGACGCTGCTCAGACCCAAAACTCTCCCTCTGCCCTGCAGACTCAGCCCTCAGGCTCTGGGAAGAGCCTTGGTGGCTGCAATAATGCCACCCACCACTTCCTCTTTTCAGGGGTTTCAGTTTCCTGCTGTAAAATTAAAAGGAGCTTTTCAAGATCTGCTCATAAAAAGCCCCCTGGGTCTGTCCTCTGAAGGACTGGGCCTTATTTTTCCACTCTGTTATACCTCTCCCTGTCTAAAACCTCTCCCCCTCAGCTTCTCATTTTTGTCTCATCTTTACTCTGCTTTACCCATCTTTAAAACCCATTTTGGATAAGCCTTTCTGCCAGTCCCCACTCGGGATTTCTGCCTCATGCCTGATGCCTCAATAACTTTTGGGGTTATGAGAGTTTTCTTTGCTCACCTGTTGGCTTTTAATTGTGGATTCAGAGAGAGTAATAAAGAGGTGCTGCCTCTGAACTACCCGGTGGCGAGTTCATAAGCTGCTTTCCTGATGTCCTGCAGGGTATTTGCATTCAGCACTTTCCACTTTGTAAAACTCAAACCTGGTTAATAGGAAAATTGTGTCTTGAGTTGTAGAGCTGCTAATGGAAATGGCATCGCTTGCCACGAGACATTCTAATTTATGACTCTCTTTAAAGAACATACTTGCCAATTAGTGTCTTTATTAGAATACTTACTTTTATCATTTGAAAATACGGGCCTTAATTGGGACCAGCTTTGCCTAAGGGAGAAACAATTGGTAATAAATAAACGGATAAACCAACCCTCTCCATCAGTACCCGTGGAGGGAAGCAGCTCATCCCATATAGGCACCCTTATAGATCATATTGCTTACTATTCTTAAACTCCTTCAATTATTGAGGAAGACAATTTCATCTAACTCTTTTATTTTCTTCCTGGGAAAAATAGAGGCAGGATATTGGAATTTGCTTGTTTATTAAAGTAAGTAGCTCATTAGGCATAATTAAGACCGAAGAAACGAGAGCATTAAATTTTCAGACCACACCATCAGCCTGATAGCTTGAGGAAAGGCAAAAGCACCAGAGTTGCTCCATCAGTAAATTGATCAGGTCAGTGTAATTAAGGTGCCAATTTTGTTAGAATCTGAGGAGGAGATGTGGAGTGTTCAGTTGTTTTTCACTTTAAAAATGTAGTAAAGAGACTGCTTAGGAAATGGAATTTAATAGGACTGAAAACCCCAAAATTCAGTGAAGGGACAGATCTGAGCCAGAATGTGGCTCAGGATGGTGAAGTGGGGACATCACAGTGCCCTGTGCTTGTCACGTCTCTGTCACTGTGATTCCTTCTCCAGGGCATGGTGAGAAGTCAGAGCAGGGGGAGTTAGAGCAAAATAAAGATAATTAAGTGAGGGATTGTCCCGCTCTGTGCTGGGGCAGCCTCACCTCGAGTCCTGGGAGCAGCTCTGGGCACCACAATAAAAGATCTAAAGCTGAGGGAGAGTGCCCAGAGGGGGGACACGGGGTTGGGGAAGGGGCTGCAGAGGCCACACGGGGAGTGGCTGAGGGCACTCGGTGTCCAGCTGGGGGAGACTGAGGGCAGAGCTCAGGGGGGCTCCTCCCGAGGGACAGCTCTGATCCCTGCTCTGGGACAGGGACAGCACCCAGGGAGCAGCTGGAGCTGGGCCAGGGCAGGGTCAGGTGGGATTTTAGGGAAAGGTTCTTCCCCCAGAGGGTGCTGGGCACTGCCCAGGCTCCCCAGGGAATGGGCACGGCCCCGAGGCTGCCAGAGCTCCAGGAGCGTTTGGGCAGCGCTGCCAGGGATGCCCAGGGTGGGGGTGTTGGGGGGTCTGAGCAGGACCAGGGGCTGGACTCTGATCCTTGTGGATCCCTTCCAGCTGAGGATATTCCATGGTTCTATGATGCACACACATATAAATATATATACATACATATAAACATATATTCACACCTATAGATATATACACACACCTATAAACATATATACACACATATAAACATGTATACACACATATAAACATGTATACACACATATAAATAGATATACACACATATAAACATATATTCACACCTATAAATATGTATGCACACCTATAAATATACATACACACTTATAAACATATATACACACATAAATATACACACATATAAACATATATACACATATAAACATATATAAACATATATACACACATATAACTATATATACACACATATAAATATATATACACACACCCATAGAGCTGCCCTCATGCTCCAACCTCTGCCCTTCGGGATAGGCTGCTCTGAGCTGCCTCTGCCAGCCCCCAAGGTGGGACAGTGACACCTCTCCTGCCCTGCCATCCGACACTCAACTCATGATTGCAGAGGGCGAGAAAAGTCTTGAGGTTGTTTTGCCCTCCAGCACAAGTGTTAGGTATGATCCTTGGAAAAACAGGGAAGCTGGCAGAAAACTCTTTTCCTCAGATTCGTATCTGTGGGATCTCCCTTCGGTGTTTAATCACAAATACCTGTTTGCCTGACGCCCAAACTATGTCTATATTGAAATAAATAAATAAATGGAAGTGGGCAATCTAGGTTAGCAGTCAAAGTCATCAAATCAGCAGCGCTGTTTTGCGAGCACCCGGCATTGTGCCTCACAAATTATCTCCCAGTCCCACCTGCTCTCAGATCTCCATAGCCTGGCCATCCTCCCTCCCGTGATCGCTCGATAGAAAAGAGACAGATGGGCCTGAGAAAAATCCAAAGGAACAAATGGGGTAGAAAGTGCCTCTGGCCTTTTCCAAGCAGCATCAGGGCGGCGTTTCTCCTGTCGAGGATTTTCCTTTCCCCCGCTCGAAAAACAAACCTGCTGCAACAGGAGATGGGAGCGGGTTTAGTTCCCAGCTCCCTGCAAACACAGGCACACACACACCAGTGTGCTTCGGGTGCTTTGGGCAGGGCTCAGCTCCCTTCCACGGGCTTTGCTGCTGCTCTTCATCTGCTCATTGCCTGGCCAACATTGCTGTCCCAAACTTACACGAAAATGTGGGGAACTTCCTAAGGGCAGGGGATGTTCGAATCCTCTTGCCGTGCTGCAGGGCTCCAGCAGCAGTAATTTCAGTGATTAGGCTGCTTTTCAAATAAAGGCCAGTTCCATGGATACACGACCAAGATTAATTACGCCCAGGACAAGCTTCTATTTTGCTGCATGCACTTGCCCTTTCTGTGTTCACGTAGGGAAAGCCTGAATAAACATCTTTTCTTCTCCTCCTCCCGCCCCGTGACACATCTGCGTCCTCTCTAAAGCTCTTCCCTTCCCTTAGCACTCCATATCCTCCACCAGAGGTGACCTTACTTTTGTCCTTTAGGAATTATTCTTTTCTTGTCTGTGCTTTTTTTCATTTGTGGATTAGTTTACGGAATGAAATTAGGCAAAAAAAGCAGAGGGAAAAAAAATCATGATTTTCCAGTGTATGTAATCCCCCCAAAAGCAAGACAGGAATAAAAGCTAGCAAGATCAAGAAAAGAGTGCCCTTGAATTTATTTTTTTTAGCCTTTTCAGTTATTTTAGATCATCTTATTTAGAGCTTATTCTAATAATTTCTTGTCAATGTCAAGAAAGAGAATATAGCAAAACGAAGGATTTATTTATGATATAATTACGTGGCTATCTCAAAAAAGCACCATCACTGCCAGAGATCTGCAGCTCGTCAGCAGGAATCTGAGCAGAGAAATTGAATATTTTTATATTTTTTGTGAACTTGGGCACCAGCAGAGCCCACGTCATTGACTTTAGGCTTGGCTATGCCGTGGCTGAACTTGGGCAACAAAATCTGGCTCACCAAGCATGGAAGTTGTCCCAGCTCCATGAGGGACACAAGGAGAGGCAGGCAGGGAGCTGAAGTTTTTCCCACTGGAATCAGCCCCTCATCTGGCTTCTGGTGGGTCAGCAACCGTGACAGTGAGATAATCCCAGAGATCTTGTGGAAGATGGGCCACAAAATCATTGTGTTGTACCAGGAGAGTGGCTGTGCTTGTCCTGTGGGCAAAGGGACAGGTTGGACAGGGCAGGGACAGGTTGGGCAGGGCAGGGACAGGTTGGGCAAGGCTTGGAGCAGCCTGGGATAGTGGAAGTTGTCTCAGGGTGGCACTGGCTGGTCCTGAAGGTCCTTTCCAACCCAAACCATGGTGTGAGTGAGTGGTTTTCACTGAGGATCCTGGGGGTGGGAGCTGAGCTCTTTTGGAGACGTTTGGCTCCATCTGCTCCATGGTGCCGCTCCCAAGCTGAGCCTAAAGCAACTGCGTGACCTCAGCGTGCAAAAAAGCCCAAACCCCTCCTGCTTGTCACCAGGGAGGCAAATTGTCAGCACAAACAGCCACCTGTGCTGGGAAAGTTTAACTCAAGAATCTGAGGGATGCTCCCTTGGAAATTCAGCTGAATATTCAGCGGCAATCAGCGCCGGTGAGGAAATTCCAGATGCAGATCTGCCTGGAGAGGCTTTTCCCGGGAATTCAGGCCTGTCCCTGAGCTCACCTGTGCTGCAGCAGCACGGGCTCCTCGCTGTCCCTGCTGTCACACATCCCATCCCTTCTGCTGACCCAAACACTCCAGAGCTAAGGCAGATGAACTTTTCAGTTCAATTCCTTTCAATGTTCACGTGGGGTTTTTTTTATGGTAAATGTAACTTAGCACGAACCACAAAAATCCTTCTTTGTTTTAAAAATCTGTTTCCTACCCTTGTCCACAATCCTCGTTGCTTTATATTTTCCGTAAAATATCCAATTTCAGTGAGAGAAAGCAGTGCCTTTGAGGGTGTCTGACCACTATGTATGACCAGAGATTCAGTACAGGTGAATGCACAAGGGTCTCAATCTAATGAGTCGCAGTTCCCAAAGCCCCATTAATTTCAAAAGATGCCAAATCTTTATCCTTTTATTGGATATCCTCATATCTGAATTTATGGTTTTTTTACTTTCTATTTTAACCCCACGACTTTATGGAATGAGTTTGTTCGAAATAGACCCCAGGAAAACGAGTAAAAGCTAAAAGTGACAAATGATGTTGATCCCTTTCAACTTTAAAGCGTCAGAATCAGAAGCTGCCACACAGCTCTGTTCAAGGTCCAGCTGTATTTTTGATAGGAAATGTGTTTTGATTCGGGAGTTATTTGTAGGCTTCATTAAAATGTAAATTGCTCCATGAAGAAATCTAAAGGAGATTGAGTCCAAAGATATGTAAATATTCAAATGTAATTGGGGTTCAAGCCCTACATCTCTATTTCTGCCTGAACAGTTCAAACAGAAAAGAAGGTTTTCTGTCCTTCTCCTTGAAATCCAAGAAAATTTCTCATAGAATCCTTGAATGGTTTGAGTTGGAAGGGACCTTAAAGATCATCCAGTTCCAGCCCCCCTGGGTTTGCCTCCAAAAGCAGTCCTGAGGCACGAAATGCAATAAATAATCATAAATTGGCAAGGCTTGGAGGATTGGAAGAGGAGGGATAGGACGCGCAGGCTCAGTGTGGAAATCAAGATGTGCTCTGGATGGACCCATCCCCAGGTGCCTGCTGCAGTTGAAGGAACATTTGTGAGGCTCATTCTCACTCTGTGCCCACAGAGCCAGGGCTGCCACCCTGGGCTGGCCCCCAGCACCCCCTGCCCATCCCTGCTCCCTCGGCCTGGAGCTGGGCTGAGCTCAGCATCCCAGCACAGCAGCAGGGAATGGGGGCTTTGGGAACCAGGATCACTTCTGCCTCCCTCCCCCATCTGCCAGCCAAATTTTTGCAAATTATTTCAACCACTTACATTCAATTCCCCGTCTGTAAACTGGGCAGGAATCCTCCTTGCAGGGATGCATGAAAAGGAAAGGGTCTATTCATGATTGGGGTGTGTTTGGACGCTTTCATGCCGGCAGAAATGACTTGGTGGAAGGTGTATCTCCTTCTAAATTGCTTCTCTGACTCGTGGATGTGAAATCCTGGGCAGTGGCAGCTGGCACAGCCCCTCACCCTGCGCCTGCAGGTGCTCACGGGGCCAGCCCAGCGTGGACAGGCACAGAAAAACCCGCCCTCGTTCTTGGAAATCTGCTCCAGATTTCTGTAACAGAGTGACAGATCCTTTGTTTAGTAGTTTCTGAATTATTGTCAGCTATTTCCAGTCCTGTGTTTCGGTAATTTCCTGTTATTAACATGTGATGAATCCAGTGCTGCACGGCGAAATCCACGCGAACCAAACATGAACTGCTTCATCCTGCACGGTGCTGGCTTTCAGGGCTGTCACTTCTAGAACACAAGAAATAGCTGAGTAATTATAAAACATACATTAATATAATGGCAGGTCTTGCTTATAGCCAGGACACTGTTGGGGAGCAGACTTTCAATAATCTCTGCTCCTTTTACACAGGAATATTTTACGAGCTTAATCAGGGCAGGCAGTGAAAAGATCACCTTCATTTCATTTTAGAAAGATGAGAGATCAATGGAAGAGGTTGTTGTTTGAACTCCCCCATCACCTGAGCCTGCCAGATGAGCACCACCTCCCTCCCAAATGCACGAGTGGCCAAATCAACGCTCCAGGGGGAGGCTGAGAGAAAGCAGAGCTGTGCTGGGAGAACAACCTGCCCTCCAGGAGCAGGGAGCTGCTGTTACAACGAGAGGCAGTGCTGTAACACTTCTTGCAGTGCCTGGAGAGTGGGGGAATGAGCTGTCCAGGTGAAGTGGTGACAGGCTGCTGTCAGGCGCTGTGATGGAACTATCGCAGCGTCTGTGGGATGCTCCAACCCCCCCCGGACCAGCCAAGGTCACTCAGCCCTTTGGTTCTTTGCTGAGGAAGCGCTGGTCGAGCAAACAGAGGGAGTTTGGAGCAGATGCACCCCATTTATCTCGGAGTTCTGCACCTTCCCTCGCCGAGCCCTGCCGTTCTGGGGGCACCTTCGAGCAGGAAGAACTCCCAGCGAGGCAGGTGCACGGGAGGGCTGCCTGAGGGGGAATGAAGGGCCCTGGGAGAGGAAACTCAGACAGCAAAGCATGGTTGGATAACTAAAGAAAGGCTGGACACACACAGGTGGGAGGGGTGGGGCTGCTTTCCCTAAACCCCCCAGAGCGGGGAGGTTGTCGGGCCAGAGAATTAATATGGGTCTGGAATTGTCAGCAGAGAAATCAGGCTGGGAATTAAAAGACATCTAAGCCTTGTAGGAATAAAGTTCTGGGACAATCAGGAGAGGAGGCACAATGAGGTCCCGCTGGTTTCCAGGTGGGGTTGGATGCACTGAGGAAAACCCCGGCGTGAGGGGGTTCCTGGGGGGTCAGAGCAGATGAAGCCACAGCAGGGCAGGTTCAAGGCTTGGCCGTGCTCCTTTCTTCCCCAAAGCTCAAGAGGAGCCACAGAAAGCTAGAGCCACACAGGGAAGTTAATGAGAAGCCAAGGCAGTGGCTTTCCCTACAGTTGTTGAATAGAATTTAAATATTTGGTGGCAGAAGGGAACAGGATTTTGACAGTCCTGCTGGAGAGGAAAAGCAAAGGCTGATGTGGAACATGGTAACAGGGAAAATTCAGTAGTCCACTTGTCTTCCTGGTACCTGGAGCTGTTGCACAGGCTGCAGAGAGTCCCTGTAGGATGAAAAAAGGGCAAAATCCCCTCTCAAAGTGCCTCCACAGAGGCTTGGACCATCCAGGCCATTATAAACTTGTCTCTCAATTTTTCAGAAAGCTCTCCCTAACTCCATTACTAGTTATTCACAGGTGCATTAAAAATAGATATCACTCCATGGGAAGCAGGTTGTTCAGGTGAGGTCTCTCTGTCTCCAAAGTCCATCCAAGATCGGGTCATTCTTTATCAGAACACCTGCACCACGCCCAGCTCGCCCGGGACAGTGCAGGCAGCAATTTCAGCCCTCGGGGCTGCGTGAGGAGAACACCCAAATGAGAAAAGGATAATGCGGCCTGAAAGAGTCGAAGTGCCGGCAGTCACTCGTTAATGGCAGCGAATTTAGGGGCATTGTTTGGACGATGATCCGAGGTTGTAACTCCGCAGTGTTTAACTGGGGTGTCAGCTCTCCAGAGCTGCACATTGCCATTATTTTATTAATCACCCCCAACAAACCAAACTTCTGTGGAATTTAATTACTGGAGCCATTTGTTTTCTTTGCTCGTGTTTGGGGGGCAAGGCTGTTGAGGAGGATGAGAGTTATTCGTTACTCACAGCATATGTTTTTCTTTAAAATCTGAATTGAGCAAATTTCATTTAGAGTATTGTTGCAGCATTCACGTCAATCAAGTTTCCACTTTGACTGAATTAAGTTGTCATTGTGTGGGTCTTCGGGTTTTGTAAAGAAATCGGGTAAAATTCACTAATTTGCTGGAATTTTTTAAGGAGACAGTGGGGACAGGAGCAAGAAATTCCGCATAAAATGTAAGGGAGAATGAAAACAAAAGCTGAGCTATGTGTCTCTGATATGTTGACAATTCCCATAGCTCAAGGTAACCTTTCTCTGCAACACTCCAGGGTTTCCCTTTATTCCTGTCTTTTTTAATACAAGACCAGTTTTATGCTTCAAGTGCTTTTTCTGGTGAGCAAAAACACAAAGGGCTAAAGAAATGAAGGGATATAATGAGCTGGGGGAAGACAAACAGCAAAAAGCAGATCCCCCCACCACGATGAAGACCCAAGAAAGGTGACAGTGGCACTGAAGCCCTGCCTGGGGTTACTCAGGTTGGGATTCTGAGGTGGGTGGTGGACAGGAAGGGATCTGCTCTTTCCCAGCACTTGTTTTCTCTGGCTGTGTAAAGGTTTCTATGGAGATCCTCAGGCTGCCATTTTGACATTTTGGTTTCTGGATTCCCTTTGCTTGGCCTTAAAACCAAATCTGTATTTTACACCCAAAAATGCCCATCTTAATCCACTCTCGATGCACCAAATAAATCAGGTGGAAGGCCTAGAGAATTTAATCTGATGGTTGCCCATATCACAAATTAGTGTTTAGTTGTAGTTAGGAGGTGTCCAAGGCCAGGCTGGACGGGGCTTGGAGCAGCCTGGGACAATGGGAGGTGTCCCTGCCCATGGCAGGGGTGGCACTGGATGGGCTTTAAGGTCCCTCCAACCCAAACCATTCCATGATTCAGTAAAGAGCAAACAGAACCACCAAGAGGGGGTTCAAGGACTTGGAACAATGCCACATGTCCTCTGTCTCCAGCTTTCTGGACTCTTCGCTCTCCATGGAGTGCTTGATTGTTCTGGTTTTTAGCTGGTTTATTTTTACAGCCCGAACTTTGCAGATATTTTTAGGAGGCATTTTGCAGACAGACTGAGGAACTCGTACATGCTCTGAGTAAAATAAACTGTTCCCAGCCCCGACAGGTACTCCCGACACGATCACCCTCTGACAAAGATGGATTGGTTTCTTGGACTTTAGGAGGCAGGGGGATTTTTGTTCCAGTGCAGAGCAAAACCAGGTCTTGAAAGGTTTGCCAGACACAAGCATTGCCAGCTGAACACCAGAAGAGGTTTTGTTTCAGCTGCAGGGTAAGGCTTGGCCATATAAACACGGCTTCAGGGGCTGGGCAGGTGAGCTGGGAAATGATGCCTGCCTGGCCTTTGAGTTTTGTGTTCATGCTATCTCTGGGTTGTTGTCTTTTAATAAAGTAAAAAAAAAACAACAGAAGTTACCAAGAAAAACAGCAGCAGCTGAAAGGAAAAATATCCTCGCCCAAGTTTTGGGCTCTGACCTGTTACAATTCCTGTGCCCATGCCAACCCAGGCAAAGTGCATTTTGGAAGGGCTGTTCCAGAGAGCCTTGGTGTGCTGGCACACTGTGGCACAGGCACAGATAATCCAAAGCTCAGTAGTCTCATGTGCAGTAACGTCAGGGTTTGCTGTGCTCACTGACCCGCACGATTTCTTGTTTCTGGCTGGTGGTGTGGCAGTGGGAAGTGGCTGCAGTGAGCTGAAGTAGAGAAGTTGGGAAGGTACTAATTCAGGACCTTAAAAGCTGTCCTAGGAAATACAAAGCAAAGAGAAAATAATTCCCAAAGGAATGCAGCCCTCCTGTTTCGATTGTATCTCTTCCCTTTACTGCTGCATGTTCTGCTCAAAGCATAGAGCAGAGCAAACATATGTTGAGAGATGCTGCCTATTTATAAAGTAAATACTGACAACAAGCAGAAAACAAAAGATAAATGAGGAACGTGTTTTGCACACTAATCAAGTTGTCTTAGTTGAGAAAGCAGTGAGTATGTGACAGCACAAAGTTTTTAAAGGTCCAGTCAAGGCGTAGGAAAGGGATTGTGCCCCTCTGCCCCCTCAGCTGAGACCCCACCTGCAGAGCTGCCCCAGCCCTGGGGCCCAGCACAGGGAGGGCCTGGAGCTGCTGGAGAGAACCCAGAGGAGGCACCAGGATGAGCAGAGGGATGGAGCAGCTCTGCTGGGAGGAAAGGCTGGGAGGGCTGGGGTTGTTCAGCCTGGAGAGGAGAAGATTTGGGGTGACCTCACTGTGGCCTTGCAGGGCCTGAAGGAGCTACAGGAAAGATGGAGAGAGATTATTTACAAAGGCCTAGAGTGACAGGACAAGGGGGAATGGCTTCAAACTGACAGAGAGTAGAGTTAGATGGGATATCAGGAAGGAATTGTTCCTGTGAGGGTGGGCAGGGCCTGGCACAGGGTGCCCAGAGCAGCTGTGGCTGCCCCTGGATCCCTGGAAGTGCCCAAGGCCAGGTTGGACAGGGCTTGGAGCAGCCTGGGATAGTGGGAGGTGTCCCTGCCCATGGCAGGGGGTGGAACAAGTTGAGTTTTAAGGTCCCTTCCAACCCAAACCGTTCTGTGACTCCACAATTCAATTGTTCCCCACATTTCCGATATCTCTGTCTAATTATTCCAGACACATCTTGGGAGGGGACCTGGCACAGGTTTTAATGTTGGTACCTGAACTGAAAAACGAGACTCACATCACCAGAGAAAAGGCATCAGGACGTGTTCCCAGAAAATCTAGCTTAAACTTGAAATAAGTCTTTAATAAAACAAAGTGAGCAGTGTCCATGCATATTGCAGGGGCCACTTGAAGCCAGCTTAGAGGCTCAGACCAGCTCGAGCAAAACACTCATTCTTGGAGGTCACCCCAGGCTCAGCTGACGTGTCAGGAAGGTTAGAGATGAAAAGTTTTCTTCATCTGCTTCCTTCACTCCAATTACAAACCTCAGCAATGCTGGAATTCACCTTTGGCTGCACACTTCCAGCTGCCTCGCCAGCGTGGCAGGAGGGTTCACGCGCCGTGTCACCGCTGTGGATGCGTGTCATCAGAAATGAAAGCCCCTGGAATACAGCGCTGGCTGAGGTGCTTATTTCAGCAAGATATCCTTCTTCAAATACGGCTCTCAATAAAAACAGTACAGATAGTTTAAATTCCACTGCTATTTGGAGTGTGTGCTGGGCAAAACGACAGAAGAGATCCAAGCTGTTCTGATCTGGTTGTGAATATCAGGCTGTAAAAGTCGGCAGATACGAGAGAGTGACATCGTTTTCTTGCTTTATTTTGCCTCAGATGAGACAGCTTCACTTTCGCTCGTGGGAGGTTATTGTTGAGGCACAACAGCAGATTCCAACTGCGGGAAACCAGACTTTCCCGAGGATGACTCTTCCTTGTGTATTCCTGGGGAATCCACGGGGGAAGGATGAGTGGGGATGACCCAGAGCAGCCCTGCTGACCTCCCTCTGTGAGCCGTGAGCAGCGTTTGGCTCTCGAGCTCTGCACACACAGGCGTGAGAACCAAACCCCAGCCAGCTCTGCCCACTGCTGCTGGTCCTGGGGACACCCTCCCCTCTCACACCCCTGTCCCCTCTGCCAGAGAAGCTGTGGGGACACCCTCCCCTCTCACACCCCTGTCCCCTCTGCCGTGAGAAGCTGCGGGGCCGCCCTC